>VIIQ02000093.1:0-349883 GCA_007449985.2 Desmodesmus armatus
GGAGGGGGAGGTGTGCTGGGGCGGGTGCAGGCAGCTGCGGTGCAGCCTGGGCGAGGCAGAGTGCGGGTTGAGGCCTACCAGCACCCTTGGGTAAGTCCCAATGATGGTGCACCGTATAGCTCTAGTTATCATGAGGGTGCAGGTGGTAGGGGCGGGGGCTGCAGGAGGAGGAGGTGTGCTGGGGAGGGTGCAGGCAGCTGCGGTGCAGCCTGGGCGTGGCAGAGTGCGGGTTGAGGCCTTGCCGGCACCCTTGGGTGAGTCCTGTACTGTGTCAGTCCAGCGCTGCGTCACGGTCTGTTGGTTACGGCACTTCACTGCACTTTGCTGCTCTGAATTGCACTGTACTGAACTGTACTGTGCAATTCGCCGGCACCTTCGGGTGAGTCCTGTACTGGGTCAATTTAGTGCTGTGTCAGGATCTGTTACTGTGTAGTTACTGTGTTGCACTGCGCTTTTTTGCACTGTACTGCACTGAACTGTACTGAGTGTACTGTATAATCGCTGTTGCTTTTGCTGCTGTGACTGTTGCTTGGGCTTGTTGGCGCAGCATGGAGCTGTCGATGGTATCCTGGAGTGCCTGAGTCACCCGCTCTCCTCACACATCCATCCAACAATATCTCACTCATCCCACACAGTCACTGTCATAACCCAATCCTGCTTTCTAACTCTTTCTCTCACTCTGTCACTCATGGCTGTGGTGTGCAGGCGGCAGTGTTGGCAGCACTCCTCTGTGGCATGCCCTCATCCGCTACCCACAGCGGCACCAACACATCACTCTGGCCTACCCACAGCAGCTGTTTGCAGAACGCAGCCAGGTAAGCGCACACCCTGTCAACAGGGGCCCATCAGTCATCTCCTCAACTGGCTGCACAAGCTTGAGCGATTTATGCTTTGTTTGTGAGTTATGAAAGGCACCGTACACTTCAAAGTTTCAAGCTGGGACTCTCAGCAGGCTATTCAGGGCATGCCCAGTTCAGCACAGCCATTACGGGTTTTCCAACAATAATGCCATGGCGCTACGCATGTGCTTCCCTGCAGGTGAAGCAGCTCGTGCGCAGCTACTGCCGACTATACTGCGCAGCATATGGGCAGCTGCTAGGGGCCAACGCGACAGCCACAGCAGCAGGGCCCTTTGGCAGTGGCAGCAGCAGTCACAGTACGGGTGGCGCCGGCAGCAGCAGCAGCAGCAGCACCATTCACTCGCATGCAGCAACAGCAGCAGCTGCAGGCAAGGCCCATAAGCTGCTGTGGGTCACCAGCCAGCGCTGGGTGACTGGGGTGCTGGTTGATCGGGATGTGGAGGTGTATGTTACGTTTGACCCGTTGACCGAGAAGGACGTGGGGTTGAAGATGGCGGAAACCCTGAAGCGGCTGTTTGGGGACAAGACCCGCAGGCAGGACTTGCTGGTGCCTGGGCTGTAGGGGTTAATTGCTTGCGCAACACAGGGTCTGGCCATCAATTGATGGCCAGGCCTGTGTTTGAGGGTGTTGGCTGCTTGCAATTGCAGTGGCTGTAAAGCCAAGGTTGTGGACAGGGGTAGTAAGGGCCCTTACTACCCCTGGTTGTGGATTTTGGCACGACAGAGTAAGTTTGTGCACGCTTTTGGCCGGTGCAAGCCATCCTGGGCGTTGGGATTCAGCCGTGCACATCCCTGGGCCAGCCTGTCACACAGTTTGACTACTGGTAGGCCCAAGGTGACTGTTGATGAGTGGCTTCTTTTCATCACTTCTGGTGTCTGCAACCTGGGACTCATCGGGACGGCTGTATCACACGTGAAGAACTTGCGCGGCTCGAATTGTATAATAATCAACAATCTCTGTCAGGGATCGCTTGTACACAACTAGTGCACTGCTGCAGAAGTAAACGCAACTGCAACACAATGTCTGAAGGACGTGAGTTTGCACAGAAGGCACGCAATGCCTCTCGGAAGCTGCAGGCCCTGCCCACAGAGCAGCGGGTAGCTATGCTTCACAGGGTTGCAGATGCTCTGCTGGCAAACGAGGCTTTCATTATGGAGGAAAACAAAAGGTTTGTCACAAAAAAACTCTTTTAGGAGGTTCCGAGGGGTCAGCTGCAATCAGGCAGAAGCACTCTGCCAAGCGGCAGCAGCTGGCAGCAGCAGCTTGTAACTCCCCTGGTTGCAGATCCTGGCATGCGTGCAGCTGGTAAGAAGCTCCTCATGAAAAACCCACGCACTGCCATGTGCTTACACAGCGGGACTACCCAACCGCAAAAGTGCAGCGCTGAATTCAACTTCCTGCCGCTGGTGCTTGCCGCAGGATGTGGCCGATGCAGAGGGTCAGGTGTCAGCCGCACTGCTGCAGCGTCTGATCATGAAGCCTCAGAAGATCCAGCAGCTTGCAGACGGCATCAGGGCCATTGCTGCACAGGAGGAGCCTATCAGGAGGGTCATGCAGCGCCTGGAGGTTGCTGAAGGTGAGAGGTGCACCTGCACAGCAGGACAGCTGACAGGCAGGTTGATGGTGGTGGTGGTGGTCAGCACAGCACAGTAGATTCCGTCATGCAGTGTTCAGCTGCGCTGCAAACAGGATGGAAAAGGCGCAGCGGATAGATAAGGCGGCACCAAGGTGAGGACAATGAAGTTCTCCAGCACAGGCCTCAGCATACTTTAGCAGGCCCTGTACCAGCCCCATGAAGTGGTGCTTGGGCCAAAGTTTACGAAGTCACAGCACCATGAAAATGTATCGTCTTGGCAGCAGGCTCCACTGCAGGTCACTGAGGATCTGACTCCTTATGATCATGCTGGCTGCTGCTGCTGCAGGCTTGACTCTTGAGAAGCAGACAGCACCCATTGGTGTGCTGCTCATTATCTTTGAGGCCAGGCCGGATGCACTGCCACAGGTCTGGGGCACACTGTGCTGCTGTTCAACCAGGCTCCGGGGCTTATGGCACTTGTTCCTGCATGCGCATGTTGCATCGGCATGCAACCCAAACCCTGAGTTTTTCGGCATCAAGGGGTGTTGCTTTGGCACCAAGGGTTGTTTATGCGACTTTCTTCACGCAGTGTGCGCTATCGGACAGCGCGTATGTGCGCACCATCTTGGTGACATCGACTAGACAGGGCGTCTGTGCGCCACCCAGTGTCCTGCCGCTGCAGCTGGGCCTCCATCACGCACATATCTGTATCCTGATGCAGATCGCTGCGCTGGCATTCGCTTACCACCCAGACCCCTGCCCTGTGCCCGCATCATGCTCTGCTGATGTCTATGTGGACTGCAGATCGCTGCGCTTGCACTGCGCAGTGGCAACGGCCTGCTGCTCAAGGGAGGCAAGGAGGCAGCGCGCAGCAACGCCATCCTGCACAAGGTCATTGTTGACGCAGTCGGCGAGCTGGGGCCAGACCTGATCCACCTAGTCACCAGCAGGGATGAGATTGCAGGTGGGCAACAAAGCAGCTGACAGCAAGCGCTGTAATGCATGCGTCGAGCAAACATAAACAAGGCGCGCAGGTGTTGGGTCAGCCACAGTCAATGGTCCCTGTCAGCCTTGCCTTGGTTGATGGAGCTTCTTACCGCCCCGTATGTCTTTCCGCACAGATCAATATAGCAGCACATCAATCTGTTGCGAGTCAAGAGGCCACCTCAGCACAGTGAAACATGGCACCTGGACCGTTGACGGTCACAGCAGTTTGCGTCGCTGTTGCCTCCCTGCTGTGGGCATAAGGGGGCTGAGCGCAGAACATGGCGCTGCCAGCCGGTGCTATGTTCCAGATAGAAGCTGTTTATACAACTCGCTGCAGCATTCAGTACTGAAAGGAATGGGCTGTTTGTGCTGACGCTTGGCGCTGCCAGACCTACTGAAGCTGGATGACGTGATTGACCTGGTCATCCCACGTGGCGGCAACGCACTGGTCAGCCACATACAAGCCAACACAAAGATCCCTGTGCTGGGGCATGCAGATGGCATCTGCCACATCTACGTGGACGCAGGTAGGTCAAAGCGGCCTGGTAGACTGCTGACACCCCTGGTGCAGCTAGTTGTGCTGCACAGGCGCTGTGTTACTCTCACACATGACAGGCTAGGGCATGTGGGCTGCTGTGCACACAGTGTGCAACTAAGTGAATTTGCTGCAAGCTCCAAGAGAATTGCGGCTAAGCACATGCATGTATGGCATCACTAGGCGTTGCCGCCGTTTGGTGCAGCACTCACATTTGGTTCGTTCGCAACCTGTCACACTGTGTTGAGTCATTCGTCAACCAGCAGGTGGGGGTTGTGGGAGGCCAGCTTACTGCACATGTACACGCTCCCACCTTAACCCACACTAGGGGTGGTCATAGGCACAGTCACCTGCACACTCACTCACTTACTCACTCACTCACATTCATCACCCCTGCAGCTGCTGACCTGGACAAGGCCATGAAGATTGTGGTAGATTCCAAGGTGGACTACCCTGCTGCCTGCAACGCTGTGGAGAAGGTATGCACGATTGTCAGGGCACAGCTCTCGCTATGACTGACGCCACTTTCAGAGGCGGCACCGTGGGCTGCGCCCACCAATACAGCATGCATACATCCGCTGCCAAGTGTGCTGCCAGACTGCATCACTCGCCAAGTCCAGTGAACAGCTCTTGATCACTATGTCCTGGTTGGTTGATTGGATGGCGTCATGGATGACGTGCTGGCACACCTGCTGTGGTAACACATCATGCATGCTGGTGCGTTGTTGGTGGGTGTGCAGGTGCTTGTGCACGAGTCTCACCTCACATCGGGGGCGCTGGACAAAATTCAAGCTGCGCTGCAGGAAGCAGGCGTGCAGGTGAGCAGCGCTGCACAAAAGCAGGGCCGCCCCAGGAAGCAGGCGTGCCAGTGACTGGCACGTTTACCTGCACCATGTGCTGCACCCCTGGGGAACAGCACCGGGTCAGCTTGAAGTCGCCGGAAGTGGTGGAGCTTTGCTGCGGCACAACAGCTGTCACTGTAGCCAGCTGTAAATCGCACATCACCTGACAGTATGTCAATCGCGTCCCACACCTTGACATTGCGCACGTCAGTTTTTGCTTCCTGGTGTACAAGCCCATCATTTTGCTAGTAAAGTCAACACTATTAAGCCACAATTCGTCCTGTTACATCGGTGTGTTGCTAGGTGCACGCTGGTGACAGGCTGAAGCAGGTGCAGTCGGGCTGCAGCCTGCCGGCCGCCCCCTCAGCACGGCATGAGTACAGCAGCATGGATGTGACGCTGGAGGTGGTGCCTGACATGGGTGCAGCTATCGACCACATACATGCGAACGGCAGCGGGCACACAGGTGATTGAAGGGACCGATGGCTGGGTGGGAGGCCGGGTGGGTGTTGCAGAAGCACATGAGATTGTGCGCAAGCCTGGACTTGCCAGACAGAGCTGAAATGTTGAGCATGCACTTTGCTATTATCAGTCCAGGGTTGCATCGGCAGCAAGTCACCATGCCAGCTTTGGTGGCATGGGGTTGGCAAGGCACCCACAACATCCGCCCAGCTTTGGTGGCATGGGGTTGGCAAGGCACCCACAACATCCGCCACTGTGTTTATCATGGCCTGCAATGCTCTGCAGAGACCATTGTGACAGAGGATGCGGCAGCAGCAGAGGCGTTCATGCGGGGTGTGGACAGCGCGTGCGTGTTCCACAATGCCTCCACACGCTTCTCTGATGGCTTCAGGTGAGCAGACATGCTGCCGGGGTGCATATCAGCACACACATAAAGCTTCAGTAGGAGTGCAGCGCCTGCGTGTACTCATGCAGGGTTTCTCAGATCATGGCAACATGCTGTGCCAAAGAAGATGCTGTGTTGCTTGATGCTGGCGAACCCACGGACCCAGCCAGGATGTGCAGGCGTGCATGCTGCTCCCAGCATTGATTTCTCAGTGAGGTTGGGACGAAGGCACATGTCCCACATGGGGCTGTATCAGTGTGTAGGGCGTTGAAAGCTGATTGTCTGGGCATTCAGATGCAAACATGACGTGATGTGTGCATTGTGCGCTGCTTGTCCTGCAGGTTTGGGCTTGGTGCTGAGGTGGGCATCAGCACAAGCCGCATCCATGCACGTGGCCCCGTGGGAGTGGAGGGCCTGCTGACCAGCAAATGGGTCATGCGGGGCAATGGGCAGGTGGTGGCCAAGGACACGGGTGTGACCTACACACACAAGCAGCTGCCCCTGCAGTAGTAGAAGGGTGTGGATGTGTTGACAGGTGCAGGATGCATGAGTGTAATTGCTGGAAGTTGTGTGGCTCCTGCTGGTACTTGAGGGCTGTGGGCAACACAGCAGCTGCACCAGAGTACCATAGGCACAGTGAATTGTTTGGAGGTGGAGGCCTGTTGACGTTCACAACGCCACCTGCCATGTCAAAACTCCCACTTTGATCGTGCAATGTGTGTCCATCTCAGGGATCACTGCTGGCTGCCAGTGTCAGTGACAGTGCCAGTATAGCAATGGCAGCCAGCTGGGCAGTGGTGCGTTTTGGGCCCAACATGCTGCAGAGTCTGACAGCACAGTGCAGCAGAGTTAACTGCTCAGCTGCAGTGTTCCTTCGGAAGTGGTGGTCAGATTGGTTGCAGTTTCATCAGAGAATCTCGTGACGGACATACTGCAGTGCATTGTTGTTCGGGCCAAACCTGCGAGACGATCTGATCTAGGTTTTACAAAGTCTGAGAAACAAGCTCAGGGGGTCCGATTCTGTCCGGTTGTATCCGACATGCTCTTTTGCAAATGATCAGCCATTTGAGATGGCGCTCTCTATCCGAGAAACTGCCAGCTATGCAGCTGGAGACAGCACTCATCATTCGCTGGGCGAGGGTTCCAAGAGGCTGACGGGAAAGCACCGGCGTACTGTATACAGCCAAGCATCAAGGTAACATTTTAACCAGACAGCTGGCCAGTCAGGGGTGATGCAACATTGGAGCATGCCTGCTGCAGCTGGCCCACTGTACTGTGTCTTTGTGCAGGCCTCTGTTTGTGGCTGAGGCAGAGTTCAAGGCCAGCAAGGTTTTCACGCGCAGCAAGAAGGGCTTGCTGGCCCTCTATGGCACAGACCTGCATGTCGTGGACGTCCTGGGGCTTGAGGCAGCAGAAAGCAACGGGTTGGCGGACGTGACTCAGCACGTGCTGCGCTGGGTGAACTATATCAACGTAAGGATTGGCAGGCTATGCCAGCAAGCTTGATCTGCAGGTTGGTTGCTGCATGCTGTGAGCACTCTACTCAGTGACTGCAAGGAGGCACTTGGCAGCTTGTCCCCCAGCTGGCCCTTCTCTCATTCGCGCATGAAGCAGCTGTTCATGATCGGCAACCTGCATGCACCTCATGACGCCATATGATCCGGTGTGTGCCTTGCAGCTTCTGGATGTCAGCTTCACTGGGCCTGCCACACTCAAGATCGAGCATGGGGACACCTCAGACAAAGCCAAGATCCGGGGTGTGGGCGAGTCCCTCGCAGCAGCAAGCGAGGATGACATGTACAACCCGGGTCTCTCCATGGGCGGTGCTTCAGCAGCGTCAACGTCAGCAGCAGGGGCCCCACCAAGCAGCGGCGCGACTCTTCGCGTGACTTCGGAGTCCTTCTCCCTCACATTCCGAGACGCAGGCATCGCCCAGCGCGCAGCAGCAGCTCTGCTGTTCCAGCAGGCGCAGTACGCAGCAGTCCGGCACTGGCTGCGCACAGGGCTGCATGCAGGATTCAGGTGCGACCTGGTCAGCGTCCAGGCCCTGCCGCTGATGTTTCATGACCAGGGCATCCCCAGCACAATGGGCCCGGGAGGGCTGGGGGCCCTCACACGCAGCCACAGCGTCCTGCCAGCACACGTGCTGTACTCCTGCGCGTCTGGGTCCTACTCTGGCTCAGGAGCAGGTGCTGCAGGAGGTGCTGGCCATGCCTCTGGTGCAGGAGGCCATGCATCTGGTGCAGGATTTGCAGGATTCCATGCAGCAGCAGGGGCCGCAGCAGCAGTGCCGTACCCCTGGGGTGATGCAGATGCGCAGCAGTGGGGCTGTAGCGTGCCGCTGCCTGCAGGATGGGGCCCTCTGTTGGAAGCAGCAGCCAAGGAGGGTAGCCATGGCGGGCGGCATGGGCATGAACATGATGAGCCGGGGGTGACACCTGAGGAGCTCACGGTCCCTGTTGTGCTGGAGCATGGGCCCAAAGCAGTGCAGGTGAGAGAAGCATGGGGTTGTATGCCGTCATGTTTTTGGTGCATGGAGGTGCAGCTTGCAGCTGCTGACAGGATAAGCTGCATTGTGCTGTCCTGTGTGGCAAGGTTGTTGTATCGCAATGATAACGTCACGGAGGCGCAATTCAGGGGTGATTCAGCAACAGACCAGATCCAACTGCTTAGTGCAACACAACTATCATGGCAGCTGACACTGTAATGCATGAGGGCATGTTTCTAACAAGTCTATCTGCTGATCCTGCTGGTGCAGGTGACCATCAGCACACCTCTTGGTGCAGCAGTAGCCACCATCACCCCCAGCTGGCCAAGGCCGCCCTCATGTACAGCACATGCAGGGAGATACTCGCCCTGCCCCTGCACCCCTGCGGCAGCAGCAGCTCAGCAGCCCCCATGGCTGCTTTCACCTGGAGCGTGCACAGCAGCGTGTCAACAGCGCCGGGAGCGGCAGCGGCTGCGGAGGGCAGCACTGGCAGCAGCGGCAGCACCTCAACAGCAGGGGCCCCACCAGAAGGAGGAGGGGATGCGGATATCGGAGGCAGTGTGTCGTCTGCTGGGGCACACAGCACTGGGGGCCTGCCGCTGATGCATACGACGGATGCATTTGCGGTGCTCATGGTGCAGATTGTGCGGTCGCCGGGGACAGCAAACACACGGGGTGCTGGTAGGGTGTTTGACCCAACAGCAGTACAGGCACCTGCGGCACCAGCAGCAGCACTGGCAGGAAGCTGGGCAGGGGCTCCGGGGCAGCAGTATGTGCAGGCCGTTGGCGCGGGGGAGAGCAGCAGCGGTGATAGCAGCAGCAGCAGCTGGCAGTCAAATAGCAGCGTGCAGGTGCAGCTGGCGGCGTGTGCTTTGCTTGCAGCACTCGCATTGCAGCAGTTCAGCGGGCAGCTGTGGCTGTTGCTGCTGCTGGCGGTACTGGCTGCTACGGCCATCAAAGCTTCTGGCTCCATAAGCAGCAGCAGCAGTGGCAGCACCAGCATTGGCAGCAGTCGGGCTACCAGTGGCAGCAATACAGGGCGGCCACCATCAGCAGCATGGCTTCAGGGCAGCAGTGGCGGCAGCAGCACCAGCACCAGCACGGAGGATCCAAAGTGCTGTGGGTGGTCCTTGATGCTGATCGGAGCAGACCTGTGCAGTGCACCTGGCAGGCACTTGCAGCTGCAGGTAGGCACTGTGTGTTGTATATATTGGCACCCATCACTGCACCGGTCCTCCTGCACACTTCTTGGCCGCCAAGTGGGAAGATACACGCGGCAGGCGTTTCTTCCCAAGTGCATGCTTGGCTGCGTGGCCAGCACCTGCAGGATGTTTTGACGCTGGTTGAGCTCGTCACTCTTTGCATCTTCCACCACCCTTGCTGCTCTTACTATGCTGCTGTCGTCCACTACTACTGCCGCTCAACCCATCCAATCATCCACGCCGCCTGACCCATCACCAGGTGCCCACGGCTAAGGCCTCCAAGGAGACGACCGTGATGTACACTGGCTGATGTAGCCTATGGCCAGCTACCCCAACTGACTGATTCTGCTGCATCTGCTGCCGCCCCTCCTTTCAACCTGTTTTACACCTGCCCCACGCAACCACCTGACCCCACCCCAGGTTTCTCTTGCCAAGGCTACTAAGGGTATGGCCCGGCTACGGCTGCGCATGGCGAGCATGTCTGCAGGGGGTGCGCCTGTGGCATTGCTGGGCACTCCCTCTGATGAGGAGGAGGATGATGTGTCAGTGCCGGTGCTAGTGTCGGACCCAGAGCCAGCCTGGCTCACCCCAGACACAAAGCAGCGGTGAGTGCGATAGCGCAACAGTACCTCACATGGTTGGGGTAGGCCTGTTTTTGTCACATGTTTGGTCACAGTTGTGCTGGGGTGCTCGGCAGCTGTCTCTTGCTGAACAGACCGCTGTCTGGAAGCGGCTCTCACAAAGACGTGGGGTCCGTATGCCGGGACACACAGTGCGCATGGAGTTTTGGAATGGGGATTGTCAAGATAGCACATATTGCGCTATCCACAGGCCTCCAGCCTTTGTTGCTGCGCGCCACGTGTGTTGCTGCGTGCCTATGTGTGTGCGCATGCGCGTGTCCTGACCTGCAAATGTGACAAGTCCCGTGTTACCTGACCTGTAATTATGACATGTCACATGCCAGGTTCATCAATGCCAAGCCCACCCTGGAGGCCTCCAAGGAGCAAGCGCGGCGGACGCACAAGTGGCGGCAGCAGATGAACATTGACAGCGTGCTGGGCAGGCCCTGCCCCAAGTTCCCGCTGATGTGCAGCCTGCTGCCCACCTACCTGCTGTCTGATGACTCACCGGAGGGGCATGCAGTGTTTCTCATGAAGGTGCGTCTGCTCAGGGATCTGCTCAGGGAAAGGGATGGGAGTTTGTGAGGTTTTACAAAACGCCAGACCACTTAGGGTCTGGTTCTGATGCACTTTTGAATATCAATGCACGTCTCCACGTCTTTTCAGGGGTTCAGCTACCACAGTGGGTGGCTGTTAGAGGCAGCAGGCTTGTGGGATTACAGCTGCGGGTCTGGGTGTGCACTGTACTGTATTCGACATGTGCAACAGACTGTGACTGACTGGCTGTCAAGCAACAGGTTTCTGATACATGGTGCCTCGTGTTTCACCAAGCAGGTTGGAGGTGTGAAGGACTTGTGTGATGCCATCTTCCAGACCCCTGAAGGTGAGCACCATGCTCAGTGGCTGGCAAGCGATGCTTCTGTGCTGGCCATGTGCGCAGCGCATCAGCCCCTGCACAGACCTGCAGCTTCAGTGCTGAGTTTGCGTGCGTGTTGTATGTTTGTGTGGCTGTCACCAGACTTGGTCCAAGATGTGTGTGCAATCCATGTCAACAACACTGCTATTGCCACAGCAATAGGGGTGCCACAGCGGCTCATAAAGCAGTTGCTGCGCCGTGTGTCCAATGCGGCCTGTTTCTTGCGGCCTGCTGCCCAGGTTCACCAGAGGGGTTGAGCATGCTGGAGGTTGAGCACACACTGGCACTGCTCAACGAGTACCTAGTGCGGGTAAGTGCCACATGCATATTGTCATATGACAAGGGCTGTCTCTGCAGCATGCGTCAGATTGCTAACGCGTGCAGGATGGTCACCTGTTGCCAGCCATGCTTGAGCAAGCACATCCTGCATCAAGACTGGGCGTTGGTGGAGGTGGAACCCGCCCTCAACTTCCAGCGCTTACACAGCCAATGTGCAGGCCATGGCAACCCTGGCACTGCAGGCTCTGTGGGCTGCCTTGCCTGCCACCCTGCTCTGCTAGTCTCGTATGTGCGGCGGCATTTGTTCATTGTTGATGATTTTTCATCACTGCTTGTGTGGTGTGCCTGCTATATGTGCTGTGCAGGTTGCTGCCCCCAATGCCCTGCCAGCAGGCTTCCAGGTGGGTTGGGGCCTGACACTAGTAGGGGTCGGTTGACTAGCACACTGCTGCAGGCAATGCTGTGTCAAAACAGCTATTTGTCAAGGGGCCAGCAAGGATGCACGCGGACGGCATGGCTCGGCACAGCAGAGACAGCGTGGGTGCGTGACCTTGCAGAATATCAAGGGCATGCTGGCTGGTGCCAGGCTTGTTGCAGCTGCTCACCCCGCTTGCTCAATTGTTCTACACTGCAGGTCCAGATCTACGACCTGGCTGGGTTCAAGCTCAGCTACGTCATGGGGGACATGTTCACACTGTTCAAGGTGAGCAGCACAAAGCAACAAATGCTTCACTTTGGTGGGGCTAGCAATTAGCATTATTGCCTGTCTGCCTTCTGTGGCTCTTCTGAGCAGCACACGTTGTCTCAGAAAAAATCACTACTGCCTTGAGAGCTCTCAATGCCATGCCCGCACCACCTGTGCAGGACCACAGCTGACAGCGGCAGTGTCAGTCACGCTTTTTGTCTCATCTGAGCTGATCTACCTGCTACACAGCCACGAAGCGGCGAGCAACTTACTCAGGACCACAAGTCAATGACAAGCAGCATCATCAACTGATCGCGTATTGCTTTGCATGCAGGTGCTGGTGCGGTTTGGGCTCTACTACCCTGAGCGGCTGCGGCTGGCCCTGGTCATCAATGCCCCTGCCTGGTTCAGCACCCCCTGGAAGGCCATGTCTGCCTTCCTGGATGAAAACACCTCAGCCAAGGTGGTCGTGGTGGGCAAGCCCCAGTCAGCGCTGTCAACACTCTCACACCACCTCGGCGGCATGGACAACGTGCCGGTTGCGTGGGGTGGGAAGTGCAGCTTGCCGTTTGAGGAGTACCCAGCAAATGTGCGTATGATGCAGTTTGGGCAGCGGCTCAATGCAGGGGAGCAGCCGTTGGCGGGACTGCAGCGCAGCAGCTAGCTAGGCAGCAACAGTGCTGCATCCACATGGTGATGGTGATGGGGTGTGAGGCGGGGTGAGAGTCAGCGGGTAGGTGCCATGTTTTGGCGGCATCGACAAAGCGCTGCTTGCATGGATTGGAAAGTCAGGCTGCCGTTGAGGACCACAAAGATGTTATGATTATGATGCATGATGGGCGGCAACTGATCGTGGTGAGCAGCCATTGCAGCGCACCAGATGGGCGGGTGGGGGGGGGGTGACTGTGTGTGGGGATGACTGTGTGTGAGTGATTGTCTATTGACGCTGATGTGGAGAGTAAGTCGAGGCTGAGAGGGGTGTGATCTGTGGCACAATCGATGCCCTCACCCCTCAACCAGAGTGTGTTGGAAGGGTTTGCGTGCACTGAGTCCTGTTCCACTTCTCGCGCCCGCGGGGTATGTGGGGATACGTGGGGACCTGATGACCCCTCTGTCGTCACGTATGGTCCTCTCCTTGACTGAGTGGCTGGCGTTTCATTTGTGAGCTCTCTTGCTGTGTGTGGGGTATCTGTGGTTGTGCATATGTGCAGGCTGCATGGCAGGACCGAGCCTGCCTCTCAGACTGGCATGCAGGCTGCAACATCGGCAGCTTCATCTCGTTTCGGTGTGACAATGTTTTGTTTACAGGAGCAGTGCTTGATCTTGTGGTTTGGTCCCGTACAGTCACAGGTGTGATGATGGCCAGCACTGCCAGTAGAATCAGAGGTTCTAGCCTGGCAGGGTTGTTCAGATGTCACTGGGCTGGTTGGATTGGTGTTTGGCACTTGATTGCAGGAGACCAGCCTTACATTTATGTAAGGCTTCCTGTGCACCTCAGGCTGCTAAGTAAAGGTGCAGTGCGAGATGCTCAATGGTTGCTCTCTGCAACACTTGAGTTAATGCTGTCTCCCTCTTTACAACGTCTACACTGTCCCTGAACCACAGGGTTTGTTGACACCACCATGGGGAGCAACTGTGGCCCACCGCAAAGTGGGACAAACATGCGTTGGTACATCAATAGTGCAAAGCTAGGTTCCCCCATTCCCTTGGTCATCCGACAAGCTGTGCCACGTTGAATCCGTGCACCGCCGCATGACATGGTGGCACGTCATCTCTGCACGATTGTCACAATGACGATGTCACCTCCAGAAACATCATGTACACCTGGTGCTGTCGTCAACAATGCCAAGTGCCTCAACAGCACGCATGCACAACACAAATGGTCAACTGATGCAAGGTACGTCAGGGTCAAGTCAGGGTCAGATTGCAGGTCACTGCAAAGTCAGATAGCATCTCTACTGCTCCAAAGGCGGTTGGGATTCAGCTGCAAATGGGCAGCTGTGACCCCACACGTATGTGTCAATGCACACATGACGTGATGCAATGCACATGATCAATCGGAGCAACACAACAAACTCAAACAAAGCCTCCAACAGCGGTGGTATCAGGGGGGCCAGCCCAGAAGCTTTCCCACCAATTATGCTCAGCAGGCAACAAACCAACACAATACAGTACTTTTATTCACGCCACAAGCACATTGGCAGCCTTGTCTGCAACAGCCTTGACCTTTTGGGCTGCCTTGCCAAGCAGCCCGTGCTGCCTGCTGCCGCTGCCATCAGCAGCGCTGGCCTGGTCAACCGCTTCCTGCACGCCCTCTGCCAGACTCTCCCCTGCTGCCTTGCCACCATGGACAGCATCATGAGCACCATGCCTTGCAGCATGACCTGCCTCCTTCCCTAGCTCGGTGGCAAACCCAGCCCCATAAGCAGCACCATCAACCACTGTGTCTGCTGCACCAGATACGGCATCACCTGCCGCATCTGCTGCATCCTTCGCCATCCTGGCAGCTGGCTCAGCCTTGTGTGCAGCTTTGCGTGCGGTGTGCTGGGCTGCGTGCTGAGCATCCTGCAGGACCTCCCTGGCTCCATGCCCAACCTCCCTTGCTGCCTCTGTGGTGAAGCCAGCTCCGTATGCAGCAGCATCAACTGCACCCCCTGCTGCATCCCTTGCTGCATCTGCAGCAGCATCTGCAGCTTTCTGGGCCCTGTTTGCAGCCTGGGCTGCTACTGCTTCTGCCCGTCCTGCAGCATTGCTTGCTGCATCACGCATGGCGTGCTGGCCCTTGTGCACAGCAGACTTGGCTGCATGCCCTGCCTCCTTGGAAGCTTCCGTAACAAAGCCTGTACCATGTGCTGCCGCATCTACAGTTGCCCCAGCTGCATCCCTTGTACTGTCAGCCACTGCATGCCCAGCATGCTTGACTGCCTCTGCACCCTTTCCTGCAACCGATCCTGCTGTGTCTGCCACATGCTGTGCAGCAGCTTCGGTGCCATGGGCAGCTTCCTTTCCTGCCTGAGCAGCAAAGCCAGCAGCAAAGGCCGCTCCATCAGCGACTACCTGTCCTGCACGGCCCACCTGATCCACTGCAGAGCCCAGTAGCTCCCCTGCCTTCTCTGCTGCTCCCTTCACACCAGCATGCCCCCAGTGCAGGGCCGCTTCTGCACCATCCTCTGCGTGCTGGACACCGTGCTTTGCTGCATCCTGTGCGGCCTGCTGCGCAGCACTGGCAGCATCACCTGCGGTGCTGAGCACCTCCCTTGCTGCTCCTTCGACGTCAGCACCACCAGGAAGCTGAAGCTTGCCTGAGGGGCGGTGCATCTTGTACTGCAGGTGCTCAAGCTTATCTGCTGTGCCATACGCTTTGTCGGCACCGCTGTGCAGGACATCAGCACCAGCATCAAGCACGTCGCCAGCCAGGTCTGCCCCGGCAGCTGCTGTGCCTGCAACTGCCCCTGCAGCAGCACCAACACCATGCTTCACAGCAGACCCAGCTGCGTGTGCTGTGCCTGCAGCCAGGTGTGCAGCCCCTGCTGCTGTGCTGGTCACTGCACTGCCAACACCCTTAGCTGTGTCTGCCACTGCACAAGCTGTGCCGACACAAACGTCAGCAGTCTTATGAGCAGCACCTGCTGCTGTGCTGGCAACCGCATGAGTGACTGCCTGGGCTGTGTCCTTCACTGCACATGCAGCACCAACGCACGTGTCTGCAACCATGTGTGCAGCCCCTGCTGCTGTGCCCGCCACGGCATCTGTGACTCCCTCAGCCACATCCTTTACTGCACATGCAGCACCCACGCATACATCGACGGTCTTCTCCACTGCTCCCACTGCTGCACCCACAGTTGCCTTAGCAGCATGCTCTGCTGCACCAGCAACAGCCTCGGCAGTGCCAACTGTCACATCAGCTAGCCCCTTGGCAACCCCAAAAGTTGCCCCTGCAGCAGCACCAGCTACATGCCCTGCTGCCTGTGCTGTGCCCACTGTTACATCCGCCAGGCCCTTCGCAGCAGCACCAGCTACATGCCCTGCTGCCTGTGCTGTGCCAACTGTCACGTCCTTTACACCCTTCACAGCCCCTACAGCTGCACTGGCTGTCTTCTGGGCAGCGTGCTGAGCTGCTTTGGCCGCTGCTTCAGCACCACCTGCAACAGCCTCTGCTGTCCCAACTGCCGCTTGTCCTGCAGCGCATGCAGCATCTGTGGCTGCATCACACACACCTGTCACAGCACCCTTCACCGCCCCGGCTGTATGCTTGACGGCTCCAACTGCCGCACGCTGAGCACCAACTGCCACTGCAGCAGCTCCCTGGACTGTCTCCACAGCAGCGCTCTTCACAGCCGCTGCCGATTCTGCTGCTGCCTGCGCAGCGGCTCTGGCAGCTGCTGCAGCATGGTCTGCTGCAGACATGCCCTCTGTTGCTGCTGCATACCCTGCTGCTCCTGCAGGCATACCAGCCACATCAGCTGTGTCCAGGGTTATGCTGTGCTGTAAGAGTTGCAGGGCCGCTGCCACACTGCTGAGCAGACCGTCTCTTGCCGCTGCTTCAGAAAGCAGCAACTCGGCAGCCGGCTCCTGCACACTCTTGTGACCCTTGTGGGTGTGGTGCAGCTTCAAAGGCATCCCAGAGCTCTCCTGTGGAAGCTTCTGCTGCTGTTGGGCCTCTAAAGCATCAGTAACTTGGGACAGCATCTGCCAGCTGTGAGCTTGGAGGGACTTTGCTGCCTGGAGCTTCTGCACCACTAAGCCCTGTAGCTGCTGCTGGAGCTGCTGCAGCTGCTCCTCCTGCTGCAGCAGCTGCTGCAGCTGCTGTAGGTGGTTGTGCATGGCCTCAGCTTCCTTCTTAGCTGTGGATCTGCTGACACCGGGTTTGCTTGCAGCAGCTTTCAAAGCTGCTGCTGTTGCTTCCACATCAGACAGCACGGCTTCAGCAGCAGTCTGAATGTGGGGATGGCCGGTGTCTGAGTCTGCTGCAGGGCCGGGTGGGGCCTTGTGATCATGGCCACGGTGGAAGGGGCCTAGCTTGAGCCACTTGAAGGCGCCAGTGGCAGCAGCCTCCCTGTGTGGCCCCAGCTTCTCCCGTGCTGCATCTGACAGCTGCTCGCCAACATCACTCACAGCTTCCTTCACAGCAGCTGCTGGCTGCTGCAGGCTGCTGGCAACATCCTTAGCAGCACTGGCAGTTGCATCTGACAGCTGCTGCCCGACACCTCTGACAGTGTCCTTCACAAGCCCAGCTGGCTGCTGCAGGGTGCTAGCAACATCAGCAACAGCACCCTTAGCAGCCTCAGCAGCTTCAGCAGGCTGCTGCAGAGCGCCACTGATCGCTCCCTTTACAGCCTCGACAGGATGCTGCAGGGTATCGCCAACCTGTTGCAGCAGGCCTGCAGCAGCATCCCTCACGTCGTGCAGCCCCTGATGCAACACTTCGGGCTGCAGGTGAGACAGCAGCCCATGGGCAGCTGTTGCGTTGGTACTGCTAGAGGCAGCAGGGGGTGCTGCCTGGGGGGTCTGCATGGGTGCTGAGGTGAGGTTAGCGCTGCTGTGTAGTAGGGAGTGCTTCAGGGCTGTGGGCATAGGCAGCCAACGGAGCGTCCTGGAGGAGCCTGCATAAAGCACAGCATGCAGCAGCAGGGTTGTTTGCCAAGCAAGTTGGTGCGTCAGCTGAGGTTCACTGAGGTGGTGCCTCTCGAGCACATCACCAACACTGTGTGCTTGCTCCTGAACGGGAAGAGTTTCTGAAGTGCATAGACAACCTCAGCACACCAACCTCAGCAATGCATTGTGCAAATGCAGTGTGCTGTATGTGCCGTGCTTGAGCGCCCTTGGCAAATTCCAGCATGTGCTGTTCAACAGTGTTGTGATGCCCTGCATTGTGCCAGCACGTCCTGGCCTAGGATACATCATAGCCTATGTGAGCGTGAGGCTCACGCTAGGTCAGTATCCACCTAAAGCCATCCTCACCTGCAGTCAGCAGGCTGGCCAGTGCCTGCCCAGCTGTCTGTGGCGCCTCGTGCACATCCAACGGAGTCGTAGCCATCCACACCCCGTCTCCAAACCGTCCGTTGTGCCTGGCGCCCAGCAGGGCTGCAGACAGCCGCCCCGTGTGTGCTGCTGGATGCTGTGCAGGGTACTGCTCTTGCCAGCGGCTGGTACGTGCTGATGTAGGGTGTGGCAGGGGGCTGCCTGGGATCTGGTCCTGCTGCCACTTTGTGCCGTTGTGCAGGATACGATCCAAGGTGTGCTGGGGCTCCTCCTGCTGTGCATGCTGTCCTGCACCTCTGTGCTGGGATGCTGTGTGGCTGCTCAGCTGCTGCGCTGCTTTGATTGGCCCGCCAGCTGCATCAGCTGCCACGTCCTTAGCCCTTGTGCTGAGATCATGTGAGGCACTCCTGCCGAGACCCACCACGTGAAGCAGCTGGTGAGTCACCCTGCTGAAACCAGCCCCTGCATCTGCAGCAGCAGAGCGCAGGAAGCCTGTGACGCCCCTCTTCGAGGCTGCTGCTCGCCGGGCTGCAGCCTCCCCCTGTGCTTCTGCTGCGTGTTTGAGGTCTGCTGGGGTTGCAGCCACTGCATCAGCAGCATCCCCAACGGCTTCACGCAGCTTGTGCTCTGCGTGCTGAGCTGCTCCTTCTACGGAGTCCCTCGCAGCCGTGAGCAGAGATGCTGCCTTGTCAGCAGCAGCCTGGGCAGCATCCCTTAGCCGACCAGCAGCGGCATCTGCAACCTCTGATGCAGTATCAGCAGCATGTGCGGCAGCTTGCTCACCGTCCCTGAAGGCAGTACCAGCGTGTGCTGATGCTGCATGGGCTGCTGCAGCTGCTTTGTCAGCTGCTGCGCGTGCAGCATCCGACATCCTGTCTGTGGCATGTGCTGCAGCATCTTCTCCCTGGTGGAAGGCCTCTGAAGCTTGCTGCTGTGTGTGATGCACTGCTGCTTGGGCAGCATCGGATGCATGGTGGACAGTGCTGGACAGCTCATGAGCCACACGTGCAGCATCCTGCTCCCCAAGCCGGAATGCTGCCTTAGTGTGCTCGCTGGGCTTGAGGGCATCTGCTGCATCTGTTGCCTTGTCCTGCAAGGTGTGGCTGAAGTGTGCAGCATCGCGCTCCCCGTGCCTGAAAGCTGCCTTTGCATGCCCGCTGGGCTGTGCTGCAGCATCAACAGCATCTGCTGCTGTGTCTTGCACCTTGTGTGCGACATGGGCCGCTGCATGCTTAGCCCGCTCTGCTGTTGACCGGCCAGCATTCGTAGGGGCACTTGTGCGGCCAGTAAGCCTGCGCAGCCACCTGCTTCCCCACCCACCAGTACCCTCAACCTCCTGCTGCTTTCCTGCAACCCTGGCCTGTACCCTGTCCAGCACACTCCCTGCATCACCCACAGTATCATGCAGGGCATCTGCAGCATGCGCAGCAGAGCCAAGGGCCCTGTCAGCTGCACCTGCTGCAGTGTCAGCTGCCTGCTGGGCTGCTGTCTTGCTGGCATCTGCAGCGTTCCCTGCATGCCCGGCAAGCTTACTGGCTACGTCCTGCACTGCATGCTGCACCCGCTCTACCACTCCCCCGGTTGCTGCAGCTGCCTCATGGCCCTTGTCCTGCATGGCCTGTGCTGCTTTGGAGGCAGCTGTGTGGGCGTCGGCAGAGAGGCCAGCAGCTGTGTCCCTGGCCCTGTCAGCAAGAGAGTCTTCGGGCAGTTCTGCATGGACTCTGTGCTGGGACCCTGCAACACACCAGCAGCAGAAGGAGGAGGAGGGGGGACAAGCGCAAAGGGGAAAAAAGCTTGGGTGACAGACCAATTCGTATTGCTTGGAAGCCTGGCAGTGCCATGCCGATAAGCATCCACCCTCCTGTAGAGCAGTGCGCAACACAGGGATGCTTGCTGTCAGTGCAAGGCGTGTAAAGGTTACTTAGTTACTCAGAAGCGACAGGCCCCAACCCTCCCTGGTATACGCTGTACGTACAGCGCTCACGCGTGTGAACCCGAGGACTGCTTCACCAGTGACTATCACTGGCTTGATGTTAGGGCTAGGGTTCAGGGTAGGGGGGAGGATATGTTGCTGCATAGCCTGTTGCACCCGCACCTTTGTAGGCATGCGCAGCTGGCATAGTGATGGTGCTGCTGGGCGCATGAGGCAGGTTCAGTTGATCTGCTGCAGGAACTGCATCATCAGCAACAGGCATGCCCTCACCAAGCATTGGCGCCTCTGCAATGCTGTCTGTACTGCCAGCACGATGACGATGCTTTGTGTGCCGGTCTGCCCTGGTTTCAAGGCTGTCTGCTGTGCTGTGAGCTGCATCAGCCCCGCTTTGCAGGACATCAGCTGCTGTATCAAACACGGCAGCACCGGCGTGCTCAGCACCACCAACAGTGGCATGGGCAGCATGGCTCACGGCTCCTGTAGCCCTGTCAGCAGCGTGTGTGGCTGCGTCTTTGGCCCCAGTAGCAGCATGCTTTGCAGCGGAAGCTGCAGCGTGGGGCGCGTCTGCTACCTTGTGTGCAGCAGATCGCACAGCATGCCCCACTGTGTGGGCAGCATCCCTGCCTGCAGCCTGTGCTGATAGGAGCTCGTCATGGGCAGCCCCTGCCGCATCAGAAGTCTTCTCGACTGCCTGATCGGCCCCATGCCGGAATGCTGCCTTGGTGTGCTGGCTGGGCTTGAGGGCATCTGCCGCATCTGCTGCTTTGTCCTGCAAGGTGTGGCTGAAGTGTGCAGCATCGCGCTCCCCGTGCCTGAAAGCTGCCTTTGCATGCCCGCTGGCGTGTGCTGCAGCATCACGGACCGCTGCAGTGGCAGAGTCAACACTGCCTGCTGCTCGGTCCTTAGCTGCCTTGCCCAGGTCTGTTGCTGCATCAGTGGCACTCTGTGCGTGCTCGGCTGCTGTTGCTGCCGCATCAGCAGTGACATCATGCATGGCTTTTCCCGCCAATCTGACTGGGGCAGTTGCTGCATGCTTGACTTTGTCAGCCAGTGCTGTGAGGGCAGAAGCTGCAGCATGGCCCAGGCGCTCAGGGGCATGTGCAGTGGCAGATGCTGCGTGCTGGGCGGTATCTGCTGCGTGCTGAGCTGCACCCTTTGCAGCAGTGGCTGTGGAGGTGGCCTTGTCAGTCACAGCCTGTGTGGCATCTGCCAGCAGCATACCAGCATCCTGCACGTGTGCATGCAGAAAAGACAGCAGCCGCTGTGAGAAGACATGACACTGGGCGGGTATGCTGTTTCACAGCAGCGATGTCTTTCTGCCACGAGGGTTGAGCGCATGTTGCCCTATGAACCTGGGGGTTGCCCTATAAACCTGTCTTGGCTCCTGACAGGGCGGTCAGGCTTGGCTGGCAGTGATTAGTAGCAGTAAATGGTGCCAAGTGGGAGCCGTGGTAAACACAGCGCCGTCCAAGTCTTGCTGTGCACGCAACATGAAGGGATGCTGTCCAGGACCCACGTGTGCACAGCCCCAAAACATCACTCTCATCTGAACCAACCCCTCGAACATTGTGGTATGCTCAAACATAGCTCAAGCGCACCACCAGCTCACCTGGACACGTCCAGTCCTTCCAGTGGTTCCATCCAAGCCGTACATGGTTGCCAGCTCAGCCTCACTCATCCTCATGACATGCAGGGAGTGCTGCATCTGCTGCTCAAGGTGCTGCAGCCGGCGGGTGTGGGACTCACGGGTGGCAAGCACAAAGAACTCCTCTGCCACGGCCTGCAGCAGCACATGCACAAACAAGAGCAAACAGTGTCAGGGCGTCAACAGGGTTCAACCCCAGTTACAGAGGCACGCAGGTGTTGACGTAGGCCAGTGAACAACACTGGGCCGCCAGACGTGCCAAGGACCATGCGCACCAGCTCTGCAGGTTATCAGTGCAGAATGCCAGGGTACAGGCCTATGCAGCTGTGGCAGAAATGCGGCAGCAAGCACAAGGGGCTGGTTGACTTGTTACATGGGTGACTGAGGCCTTTGCCTACCATACGAAATGAGCTTCAGCACCCAGTAGCCTGACATCCCCCATAGCTCCTGTGAGCCCTGCACCTTACCTGCAGTGACTCCAAGCCCTCGTGTAGATCTTTGATGTGTGCCGCACGCGCCTCCTTTAGTCCTGCAGGAGCCTCCTCATCATGATCACCACTGCCGTGCTGGGCTGCACCACTGCCGCTGTCACTACCAGCGTTGTCAGCGCCGTGGCCATGCCCCCTGCTGTGCGCAAGGCCAGACATAGTGCTAGCAGGGTGGACTGCCATGCTGGGTAGCTTCCGCACAACAGCAAGGATCCTCTTGACGTGGCTGAGTCTGTCATGCAGGTCGTGCTGAGCCCCTGTCCATGCATGGTCTGCAGCCGCTGCTGCCTTGTCGCCAGCAGCATGCAGGCCCTGTCCTGCATAGTCAGAAGCTGCCTGCGCAGTGTCCTGCACCATGTGAGCTGCGGTGCTGCCTGTGTGCTGAGCTGCCGCAGCGGTGTCTGTCACTGTGTCCTGCAGCTTGTGTGCGGTGTCTGACACGCCGTGCTGAACTGCAGAACCGGCGTGGCTGGCTGCATGTGCCGCATGCTTGGCAGCATCAGCAGCGGCTTCTCCAACCTTGAGCACGGGATGCAGGGTCCTCGATGCTGCGTCCTTTGCAGCCTGTGTGAGGAAGCCTGCTGTGTAAACGACCTGATCTGCGCCCTCAACCGCAGCATCCCTAGCAGCACGAGGCACGGCTGTTGCCGTATGTGCGGCCTGGTGGACTGCACCCCTGGCTGCCTCCGCAGCTTTGTCAGCGGTGGAAGCAGCCGCATCAGCGGCGCCTGCCGCAGCATCCTGCACGGAAGATGCTGCACGCGCAGTGCCATCGGCAGCGCTGTGCAGGGCATGCTCGGCAGCAGCACCTGCACGGTGTGCACCTTGCTGTGCTGACTGCTCAACAGCAGCAGCAGTGTCCCTCGGCCTCTTACTGCCGACCAGCCTATGCCAGGCATGTTTGACGAGGTCACTGGCTGACTGGTGTTCCTCAGGCGCTGTGGCAGGGCCGCTGCTGCTGCCTCCTGCTGCCTCAAGCCCTGTGATAAGGTGCTCCAAACAGGACAAGGACTGCTTGATTTCGTCAGCAGGGGTCAGGACGTTGTTGCTACCAGCCTCGGCAGCACCACAGCGCCCGGTGCTGCTGCTGTCACGGGAGTTCTGCTGGTCCTTGGCCTCTGCAGGAATCAGCTGCCGCAGCTGCTGTGCAACGCTGCGCAGAGATGCGACACCCTTCTGGCGCAGGTGTGCGCCCTCGCCAGACTGTGCAGGGGATGCTGCAGGGGCCTGGTGCTGGTGCTGTGGGTGGGTCCCTTCGCCTGGGCTGAGGAGGGAGATGCCCCAGTCCCTGAGGTAGTTCTCAGATGCCTGGAAGGCTGACAGCGCCCTGTGCCAGCAGCAGCAGCAGCAGCATGTCCACCGAAGTATGAATAAAAAGCTGTCAGTGATGATCATATGCATGCGCAGCATGCATGGAGGGGTTGTCAGTGGGTTTGAACGTTGATTCATGCACAGCCTTTAGCCTGCTAGCAGACCTGCTGTTTGGGACTCTCCTAAAGCTTTTCGAAGGCACCAACCCCAACACCCACCCTGCCTCATCACGTATGCTATCAAGTGCCTACCTCTTGAAGCCTTCCTCAGCATCAGAAGACAGGCCCAGGTTTGAAACTGCCTCTGTTGCCTGCTGGATCAGGCTAGTGGCCTGGCTGTAGGCCTCATGCAGAGCAGCGTCCTGACCGGCACCTGTGCTGCTGGAAGCGGGGGTCTGTTCGGCATGTGAGCCTGCAGGAAAAGCACGGATTGAAGGTGTGGGCCCTTTTGATCAGGCACTGCAGTTGAGAGGCTCACCTCTCACCTGGGGCCCCGGGGGGGGGGGGGGGGGGGGGGGGGAGGCCACCATCACACCGGGCCTCTAGCCTGGCAAAAGAGCACTCTCAGTGTCCTACCTGCTGATGTGCCTGGGTCCAGCACGTCCCAGGTGCGTGGGTTGAGCACTCCAGCTGCCTGGCTTGCTGCCTGCTGCCAGCCTGGTGCTGCCGCGCAGACAGGGACCAATGTAGCCCAGCAAACCAGAATTACAAGGGTGATATACATTGTTCTTTGAGCCCCTCTGTCGGGCTCCATGCCCCGCAGGGCGTGTCGCTTTCTAGCCATTGCGGATTTGGCGCGTGTGATCAGTTGTACGGTGGTAGAGATAGGTCACCAAGATGTGTGATGAATAAAGTTGGTGCAATAGCTACTGCTCCAAGTTGTGCGGTCATGCTTCGGCAATGAGTCAGCTTGTACGTAATACCTTGGATGACAAGAATAGGTCGACGACAAGGAACTTGATACTATACTTGATGTCAAGCGTGTCTTGTTGAAAGCATCGTTGGCCTGCTTCTTTCATCGGTTCACGCCGAAAGTTTGATGATCTGATCTCGCCCGACTGACCTTCTCGTGTCGCGTGCATCTTGCCGCACAGAGAGTGGCATGGAAGTAGATCAGCAACACCAGCATCATGACGCGCTGGACCTGGAAGTGGGTGACCTGCATGAGTTTCTGGGCCGGTGATCTGCTGTCTTGTTCTTTCAGACGAACACGCTCTTGGTGTATTCTGCAGGCTTACATCAGCAACTATACCTCGCACACAAAGTTGGACAGGCTGTTGTTCATAGCAGAGCACAATCCAGGCAAGCCCGTGGAGCTGGAGGCTTTGAAGCTAGCAGCAGATGAGGTCAAGCAGGTGCGGGAGGTGCTGCAGCCAGCTGCTGTTGCAACATTTACACGTACTGATTGGCTAGCTTGTTGCCACCTCAGCAGCAGCAGCAGCAAGCCAAGGTGACATGCACCAACACACCCAGCTTCCTATGTGTGGGTAGCCATGCCGGCCCTCAACACAGCAAGGAAAGGAGCAGCAGCGACAGCACAGCGCTGCTGTCGCAGTGTCCTGTTACACAAGCAGGACCTCTGTTGCCACACATCTTTGAAAGCAGCTGCCCAGCGGCCTGCATGCAACCTGACAGCAGCAGACTTGCCCACACGTTGAGTTTGGATTTGATTCAGCAGCTGCCCCTGAACGCCCTTGTTTGCACCACCTGCTGCAGACGCTGCGGGAGACGTGCAACACAGCCAAGTATGAGCAAATCATGGACAAGATCGCAGGCAGACTGGGGCCAGCTTACACTACAGACAGGTGGGCGCAAGTGTCACTGACAGGCCCGCGGTGTGGGCGAAGGGCTGTGCAGAGCTGTGCAGCAGCAGCAGAGGAAGCTCTGTGTGGTTTGCGGCCACCTGCCATGCAATGAGGATGTCCAGCGGTTACTGCAGCAGCTGGTGCTTCCAGCAGCAGTGCTTCTGCAGTGCTGCTCCCCAGCCCTGCACAGCCCCAAAAGAGGCATGTGTTGGCGCACCATTGACAGGGCCGTGTTGGGCCCAGTTTGCCGGCCAATCCCATGCACATGCTGCAAGTTGCAGGAAAGCGAACTGCTGTAGTGTGAATGCTCTCAGGCCCCCTGCGGTCTTGTTTGAGAGGCAACCTCCTGATCCAAGGTTGTCGTGCCCCATTGGCATCTTTCCACCCCCCTGGCAGAAAAACACCATGTCTGCATCACTCATCCCCTTGCTCTCTGACATCATGAGATACTGGGTTGTGTCAAGTAGAAGGCCCTATGGGCAGCATCATGAGCCCTTGGCTGGCTAGCTAGTGTCGAGATTGGGACCTTGTCCCTCTTACCTGTACTGTGCTGTACTGCACTGTTAAGATTCATTTCAGGTCTCTGCTGCATGGTGTTGAGTCGACTGCCAATCAGCACCAGCTTGAAGCATTTATGCCACATAAGCAAAGACAGTAACTCACAGCGCATTTTTGCCCCTTCCCTTCCCATCTGTCATCCCTTGTGTGCCTGCAGATCTCTGCTGGATGGTGTTGAGTCTACTGCCAACCAGCGCCAGGAGCGTTTTGAGTCTGAGCTGCACGGCCACAAGACCAACCTGATTAAGGAGTCCATTCGGCAGAGCCACAACGCACTGGGGGACTTCTTCTACAGCAGGGGGGACCTGCAGGTGGGGGGATGGGTGGGTGGGAAGGAGGGTTGGGGAGAGGACGGGGGACACATGATGTGTGTGAGGGGTGTGAGGGGGTGGGGGGAGGGAGTGTACACATGGTGTTTGTGATGGGTGGGTGGGGGTGGAGGGTTGGGTGGGTGGTTGTGTATGGGTGGAGACAGCAGTCAGCACCTGCGTTGCGGATCGGCGCCAGGTTGGGGGTGATAGGGGTGTGTGCGGCATGACACAGCAGTGGCAGCTTGTAGGTGGGAGGCTAGGGGAAAGGTCCTCTTCCCCCGCTATGGTGGCGGTGAGACAGCAGCACCAGCAACAGCGACAGCTCCACTTGCAGGTGGCAGCTCGGGGTCCGGCGGGTGTGAACAGACGGGGGTTGGAGGTCAGCAGCAGCAGGTACAGGGTGCAGGGAGGATAGGACAAGCTGTGGCCTTCCATTTGCGTCACTCCTGTAGCCTTGTGCGCCCCCCCCCCTGCCTTGGCTGCCGGGAACCATGTGTCCTTGATACCACAGACGCGTTCGTCAGACAGGGTCCTTGTTGTATGTGCACACATGCGACTACGCTTGTGCCATGAGCTTTAACCTTCTCCCACCCTCTCACCCTCTGGCGACGGCTTCGTCCTGCCTGATTGTCTTGTGCCCTTTCAATTCACTTCCCTCTCTTGCGCTGACCGTTGCTGCCCCCAGAATGCGTTTAAGTCATATGTGCGCACGCGTGACTACTGCACCTCCCCCAAGCACATCATGACCATGTGCCTCAATGCCGTGCGCGTGGCAGTGGAGATGAACAACTTCATGCACGTCACCAACTATGTCAGCAAGGCAGACCAGACACCAGGGGCAAAGGTGAGGCGCACCAACACGCTGTGTACGTACTGCGCTGCGTTGTACACTCATGGAAATGTGGTGGGCATGCACACTTTCTGCATGTCAGCAAAGCAGACCAGACAGTAGGAGCAGCCGGGAGGTGAGGCCGCACCATGTGGTTGTGTGTGTGTGTGGGGGGGGGGTGACCTGTGGTGTTTTCACCCAGGCCCTTCGCCACCAACTATGTCAGCAAGGCAGACTAGACACCAGGGGCCAAGGTGAGGCGCGCTGCATGTTCTGGAGATGGCCAACTTACGTAAGGCGTAGGAGTGAAGGTTAAATCGCAGTCGCAAAAAGTTGCGCTGCACCGGCTGCTTGCAGGTTCACCATGCGTCTGAGCTTTTCACCTAGGTTTGCTTTGTGTGTAGGTCGAGATAACGTCATTATGTAGCACACAGTGTCGTGTGCTTCCCTGTCCGCCCCCTGCAGGCGGACCCTGTGTCTGAGGCGAAGCTGAAGGCTGCAGCAGGTCTGGCTGCGCTGGACAGCCGGCGCTACAAGGCAGCAGCACGTGCATTCGTCAGCGTCAACCCAGAGCTGGGCACTAACTACAGCGACGTGAGTGGCGACAATGCCGCATAGTGTTCACAGTTTTGAGTGCAGGCATCTGTCGAAGAGAGTGCTGGATGGTGTGGAGGGTGGCGGGCAGGCAATCCGATTACAACATCCTGGGCAGCGTGTAAGCCGTGGCTTGGTTGCAGGGTGCAACTTGCAGCGACTGCATGCGCATCAGTTAGTTTAGAATGTGCAGTCATGGTGGAGGGGTCGACAGGCAGAATGCAGCTGCCATATCTTCCATCTTGATCTCACATCCCATCTAGTGCCTGGGCCAACGGAGGGCGCGTGTCGGCTGGCGTGCGCGCAGGTCATCTCGTCTGCTGATGTGGCGCTGTACGGGGGCCTCACAGCACTGGCCAGCTTTGACAGGCCAGAGCTGCGCTCACAGGTAAGCACGCATGGCGACGAGGCTGCAGCATGGAACGCGCCAGCACAGGATAGCGTCAGCACAGCATATCGTTAGCACAGCTCAGTGCTGCATGGCACAGCATCTTGTGGGAAGTGGCATGTGCTCAGAGGCCAGCACAGACGCAGATGAGGCAGCCAACATGGCGTCGTGGCGTGTCAACTTGGGGTGGTTATGTTCTTGATGGTCTGTGTGTGTGTGTGTGTGTGTGTGTGTGTGTGTGTGTGTGTTGTGTGTGTGTGTGTGTGTGTGTGTGTGTGTGTGTGTGTGGTGTGTGTGTGTGTGTGTGTGTGTGTGTGTGTGTGTGTGTGTGTGTGTGTGTGTGTGTGTGTGTGTGTGTGTGTGTGTGGTGTGTGTGTGGTGTGTGTGTGGTGTGTGTGTGTGTGTGTGTGTGTATAGTTTGACTGAATGTGAATGAGAATATCCTGGTCGTTCACACCTTATATCCTGTATGTGTGCGTGCGTGTGTGTGTGTGTGTGTGCAGGTCATCAACAACATTGGGTTCAGGGAGTTCCTGGAGCTGTATCCTGAGGTGGGTGAGGGGGGGGGTGGTCGGGGGTGGTGTGTATGTGGGCTACAGAAAGGGCGGGGTGGTGGGTGGTGGTGGTGGGGGGGAGGGGGTAGTAGGCCTCGGACAGCTTTGGAGTTGTACCCTGGGGTGAAGGACAGGGCTGGGCAATCTGCCGAGGTGCCTCACATGTTGCAGACTCCTACAACTCGCACCATGCCACCGTCATGCATGGTCAACAAGTTGTGCCTCGTGATTGGCTCAAAACCACCATGTAACGGCCTTTCCTTGTGTTGTCCTCCCCGCGTGGCAGGTGCGCGACATGGTGCACGACTTCTACAACTCCCGCTACGCCACCTGCTTTGCTGCCCTGGAGTCTCTCAAGCCCCTGCTGGCAATGGACATCCACCTGCACGACCATGTCAAGGGACTCATGGCAGAGATCAAGACGCGCGCACTGGTGCAGGTGTGTTTGTGGGCTGCACTTATGGTCGCAGTAAATTTTGGGCTCATGGCATGAGATAGTTATGGCTGCAGCTAGTTGTGGGCTCATGGCAGAGATCAAGACACGCGCACTGGTGCAGGTGTGTTGGGGGTATGCAGCTATGCCGGCCCAATGTCCAGGTGTGACGTGTTGAGGTTGAATTTGCCTCTGGTGGGGGCTCCTGCTATATGAACAGGAAGCGCAGGCTCATGTCAGATGCGGGTGAAGGGAAAAGGCTTGACAGCTGCTGCTTGTGCAATGTATTGAGTAGGCAAGCGTATGTCGCCTGGCAAGGTTTGACGTCATGCTGGGCGGTACACACTGTCGCCCTAAAAGGTTGCAGCCCCTTGTTGCGAATGTGCCGCACCTCTTATGTCTAAAGAGCGTGTGCTGTGAATGTTTTTCTCTGACTGTCCTGCCCTACCTGTACCTGGGTTGCAGTACACCACACCCTTCAGCAGTGTGGACCTCACCAAGATGGCAGAAGCCTTCAACACAACAGTGGGGTGAGTCAGCACCGTAGTGCAGACATGGCGCAGTTGACCCCTGTCACATTTGCTGTATCCCGGTGCTGCCTGTGTCAGCACAGAGCAGTCAGCACACACGTATTGGCCACTGGCTGACAGACGATGCATCTTGACATGAAGGTTTTCGACGTCTCTCACCAGTGAGGCTTTGTATGTTGCGTTTTGTCCTAGTCGTGATGTTTGCGCCGATACCCTGCGACGTGTGTGTCTACCTCCTGGTATACCCAGTCCATCAAGTGTGGAGAGTACCGCCAGCGGGGAAATTACTTACTTGTAACACCCCCCCCCCCCACACACACACCCAGGTCCCTCATGAAGGAGTTGGAGCGGCTGATTGGTGACGGCCAGATCACTGCACGCATTGACAGCCAGGCCAAGGTGCTGTACGCCCGGTGAGTGCCCTGTCGTGCAGACTTCTGCTGCAATCACTGCTGGCCAGCTCATAAAACTGGTGGGTGGAGAAATGTGTGCATGTCGCAAGGATGGCATGCGTCTGACTGATGTGGTAAGATGTGTTGTGCCGCGAGGAGTGCATCCCCATTCACACCAGCCACCAAGCCACTGTTTACAGCATGTGCTGGGGTCTTGGCTTAGCAGTGAAGTGGGTGTGTGCGTATCACACACTGATGCATCCCCCTGTGCATCAATGTGCCCGCAGGCAAACCAACATCCGCACCGCCACTTTCTCCAAGGTGCTGTCGGTGGCTGAGAGCTACGTGCGGGACAGCAAGGCGCTGCTGCTGCGTGCTAGCCTACTGCAGCACGACCTCATACAGAGGGGCGCAGGGGGTGGCGGCGGGGGCGGCGGCAATGCAGGAGGGGGTGGTGGCGGTGGCGGTGGGCCAGGAGGAGGTGGTGGGGGTGGGGGTCCTAGTGGCAGGCGTGGGGAGCGGCACGGACCGCGTCATGAGAGGGCAGCACGCTTTGGGGGCTTTGGGGGGCATGGCTTGGGGCGGGACATGGGGCCCGCGCGGTCTGGCGAACTCAACGATTGATGGGTTGTGGTGTAGGACAGCAGCAAATGTTCGTTCTTTGGTGGCTACAGCAGATGTGTGGAGAGGATGTCATGGTTGATGCTGTGACAACTTGTACTGCTTATTCTATGGTCACTTGTACCGGCACCACATGACGCACATCGGCCTCATTTGCTCCCGTTGAGATGAAAGCTGGCCAGGCAGCGGATCTGTGCACCAAAGCAGTGTATCACGACGAAACTGCACGAGGTCAGATCGTAGTGATCAACGTCACAATTCACAGAATCCATTCCGCCAGTGCACCGTAAAAAGAAGGCACACTTTGCCGCGTGGTTTATGCTAAGAAACATGTTGGCGCACTCCACAGCTGTCAGCAGCAGACCTCAGCCCACAGCCAGCAGGAGCAGGGTCATGCAACCCCCAATGGCTTTCCTGTCTGGTCTGTTTGGCAACAAGGGTGCCAAGACCTCAGCACCAAACAGAGAGCAACGCAAACAAGAGGTGTGGTCCGTGCATGCTATATGCAGTGGTGGGGGTGGGTGGGTGGATAAATGCATGCATGTGGCTCAACTCAACCCGTCACCAGTCCTCGCAGTGCAGTTGCTGCTGCACATACAACTGCAGGCGTTGCATCACATTGATGCTGTTGCATCTTTGTTTGCATTTTTCAGTTGCTGGAGTTGATAGAGCCTTTGGAAAGAGGCCTGGTGGCAAGTGAGGAGGACCAGGAGCAGGTAGAGGCTGTGGTGCAGCAGCTGGAGAAGATGAACCCCACCCCCAAACCCCTGGCGTCACCGCTGCTCAACGGGCGGTGGGAGCTGGTGAGACACCCCTGGGGGCCTGGCGGGGTGTGTGGGGCGCACACGTGACTGTCACACCTCTTGACCAGCGCGGCATTTGACGCTTCTGTGGGCAGCATGGGGTGCCAGGACTTTGACAGGGATAGCCACTGCACACAGCAGCTGAATAGGATACAGCAGCCTCCCGTTATGTTAGACTCTGTACACACAGCATGACATTATAATGCACAGCGCTGCATTGTGACGTCAGGACACTCTGGCCCAGCAGCTGCTGGTGTGTTCCTCGCTCAGGTGAAGTAGCTGGGGAACTGGGCAGCAGCAGCGAGGCACAACTGATGGTCTGCCAAATATGGAAGCGGGTGCTACAGCCAGATGCACAAACACATGTCTCTGGTGTGGCTTGCTTGCAGAAAGCCCGCTTCTGGCGAGGGTGTCCTGGCTGCTTCCCAGACGCTTGAACACCTTGGACAACGCTCTCGTCCAAATCTAATTGCATTTATACATAAGTTAATCACATGAGTTACAACCATCAATTGCATGTCATGACAACAGGCTATATGTGTCTCCCTGCGCACATAAAGCAAGCAGAACGCCAGGCACCGTATTGTACAGACAGCCATGAAATGCCAACACAGATCCTGATCTATCCTTCTGCACTGCTGCCCCTGCCCTGCAGGTGTACACCACCAGTGAGTCCATCCTTGGCACCAAGAGGTTCCCGCTGTTCAGGCCCTCAGGTCCCATCTACCAGCTGCTAGGTAAGCGATGCTGCCAAGCTGCTAGGCTGCTGTCTGCTAGGCATATGCTGTCATGAGTGCAGTTGTGTCTCAGCTCTTTCACGAATCAATCTCTCTCGAACCTCTCAAGGCACAGATGCTTTGCGGGCGAGAACACGGTTTGCTTGCAGCACAAGATTGTGTTTCTTCGGCCTGACATGACGACTGGTTGCTGCATTGGTCCTGCCTTGAGGCTGCCACTATTGCAAGCCGCTGGTGACTAATGCGGGTGAAAGCATGCATTGTCTGCAGAGGCCGGCACTGATGGCAGCCTGGTCAGCACAGCAGCGGCCATGTGAATGTGGTCCAAGCTGACCACAATGTCGGTCCGTCTGATGCATTGTGTTGTGTACACATGTGCATGCGCTGCTTGCTTGTGTCTGCTCAGATGGACCAAACCTGCGCGGGGCCAACAAGGAGACAGCACCACTGTACAACCAGGTATGAGTACATGCTCTCTTCTGCAGTCATGCAAAACGGTCCGCGGTACACTTGCAAAAGCAGGTAGCTGGCAGAACCCTGCAGCTACGGATACATCATGTGGTAGTGCCATGGGTGATTTGTGCAGCGGCTGGGCGCAGTTGTGTGGTTGTTGCTGGGCCCATCACTAGACCTGTTGGGTTGCATTTGAATGACCGGCTGCAGGTGACTGCCGAGTTGACGCCGATGTCGGTCAACAAGGTGGGCGTGCAGTTCAAGGTGTTCAAGATCTTTGGCTTCATCAACATCAAGGCACCACCCTCAGCAAGAGGTGCGCAGATGGGGAGAGCAGGGGGTGCTGACCATGCCACAATGGTGTGGAGTGAGGCATATATTGAGGCTGCCAAGCAAGCTTACATGGCTTGTGTGTGGTTTTGGAGGAGACGGGTTGATTGCGTGCTGCTGAAAGGCCTGCTGTGTGGGTGCACCTGTACCACACCTGTTCCACACCTGTCAACGCTGCATTGTCTGCTTTGGTGTGGTGCAGGAGAGCTGGCTATTACCTACTTGGACGAGGAAATGCGGATAAGCAGAGGGGACAAGGGGAACCTGTTTGTGCTGCTTATGGACGACCCTGATGACAGGCCTTGAGACAAATGAACAGTTGCAGGCAGGCCAGAGGGCCAGGTTGGCTGGTGGGCCAGGTTGGCAGCAGTTGCAGTCCAGCCACTGGCTCGGTGGCTCGGTGATCTACTATGTTGATACGCGTTGCCTGGGTTGAGTTGAATCAACAGTTGCAAATTGTCCGCAATGTGCAAAGCTGGCTACGACCGTTATGCATGCACTGATGACTGATGACTGATGATGAGGTCACCTGTCGATCGGCCCCGAAACGGTGTATGCATTGCATTTCAGAGTACCTCAGTGGACATGTTGGCGATGTTGAATGCTGTGCTGGGTGTTTGTATGTGATCGAGGAGTCCATTCATCATCGAGGTTGATGCCACCACAACCAGACGAACGAAGCGGGCAGCACAACGCCATGGTTTTGTAGCAACGTTAGTAGCCTGGTACTCTTGGTGGGTCTTCCGTGTGTGCAAGGCTGGCCTTGATGCCTGTGAAGAGTGGAGTGTGGGTGTGCTCAGGGAGTCTCTGCAAATCAGCCAACGTGCTATCAATGGAGCCTCTGCATGGACCCTTTCAGGTATTGTCGATGTGCCTGCAGCTGCCTGTAGTGACGCTTGTGCCTGCAATGCCAGTAACAGCACCACCCAGCTGCTGACAGTGCTGTATCTGACTGTTGCTGATGCTGGTCAGCCACATAGCATCATGCAGCGCTAGTGCACAAACATCCACTTCTTGAGTGAGAACAACTTGGTGTTGCTGCAACCTGTGTGCGGGGTACAGTGTTCAACAGGGATTACAAAACGCAGCTCAGGGGTCGATGGGCAACACTGCAGGAGCAGTACAGTGGTTGGGGCCGTGCGGAGAGCGGCAGGGGCAGCACATTGAATGCAGTGTTGGCCCGCAAGTATGATGAGGGTAAGTCCCTCCTGGCAGCATCAGCACATAACGACAAGCACCAGCAGCTGCCACATGGGCTACCAGCTTTGGCTTACTGTGCATTGTGCTGCAACTCTCCTAGGCTCTGTGTGCAGAAATTGTCAACCCCAATCTAGTAGGCAATCAGTATTTCAAGACTGCTCGTGCTGGGTGTGGTCTCATGTTTGACCTCGTTGGGCCGTGTGTATTGTTTGCTTGCAGATGGCGCAGCAGCAGCAAACGATGTCGTAGCAACACCAGCAGCAGCCGCACCAGCAGGGGTGTCGCATGAAGGCCTACATCAGCGCAAGCACCCCACCAGCAGCAGCCACATTGGCCACCAGCTGCCACACCATGTGCAACAGCCGCTGTCATCCGTGCCCAGCACAGCAAATGGACACCCTGCAGGCATTTCAGAGATTGAGCCCCTGCCTTCAGAAGGCTTTGATCAGCCAGCAGCGCCCCAGCACAAGCACCCACAGCACCAGCAGCACCAGCATGGTGCTGGTGCAGGATCAGAATCGCCAGATGCTGCTGGGGCGCAGTGGTGGGGCGGCAAGGGCTGGCTGTCAGAGATAGCTGACGAAGCAACAGAGGCAGCAGCAGCAGCGCAGGAGGCTGCAACAGCAGCAGTGCAGCAAGCAGCCACCACAATGACGCATGCAGTGGAGGAGGCGGCAGCGACAGCTGCGTCATGGGCGCGCAGCATGCGTGGGGTGTTTGTCGAGCCTCCTGCAGGGTGGGGCGTGCATGAGGCCATCAAGCAGACAGGTGGGAGTGTGCAGTGTCTGCAGTATCTGTGCATGGGGCTAGCTTTTCCGGCAGCTGGTGGTGGCATGCAGTGATGGTAGCATGGGCTGTGGTCCATCTGACATCGTGTGTGCAGCATGTGCTTATATTCCATGGCTGCAGCCGGTGACCGTGGATAGATAGGTTGCACTGCCACTGTGCACAATGGCTATGCAGGCCTGCTCATGCAAGGCCACACCAGGACAGCAAGCAGCGACAAAGCGCTCAGCACACCTGCGGCTGGTGGCCAGCAGCAGCAGCTGGGCCCATGGCACATCGCCATGCCCCTTGCTATACTGTTGCTGCCTCTGCAATCCTCAGACATTGTGTTTGCTCACATGTTGGCGCTGTACATATTGGTGCTGTCGTGCCTGTAGGGCTGCTTGAGGATGTCTCCCTGCATGGGCAGCTGTTCATCAGCCGTATCTTTGACAAGCTGCGCTGGCTGCTTGGCAAGCTGACATTCTCATCAGTCGGCCAGACACCAACAGCAGCAGCGGCCCAGGACGCCAGCACTTCAGCATACACGCTACCAGCAGCAGCGGCAAAGCTGGCAGTGCAAAGGCGGAGTCTGGGGGTCTGCTTGGCATGCTTAGGTCGCCCAGACACCCTGCAAGCAGGGCAGCAGGAGTGAGCAGCTTTGGAACTGGCTTGGCTGCTGGCCGGCGGATGAAGCTGCGGAGTGTGACCTCTGTGGACTTGCCGGTGAGAAGTGAGAGGAGTGAGAGCAGTGAGAGCAGCCGGCTGGCTGCTTGGCACGTGCTTTGGCTTGGCCTGCTGCTGCATTGGCTGTGCTGCACATGATTAGATTTCTTTCGGACTGGCCTGCTGCACTGGTTTACTGGCGGTGCAGTGTTGCACAACATGTCTAACACATGGGCATGTGCACTTGGCGGAGGATTTTGCTGCCTTAGTACAGCTGCCGGCTGCCAAGCAGCAGTCGGTTGCTTACCTGTTGTACTGTTTGCACTATCCTTCATCAACCTACCTGTGCTGCAATGTCCTCTCTCTGCACTGCCGTTGTGCAGCGCACCCGCCGTCTCAGCCTAGAGGCTGAGGATTCAGACGACCAGCAAGACCATGCGGCAGATGAGTCATGCTTTTCTGACTCATCCTCAGATGCTTATGACGATGTGCAAGAGGATGCATCCTCGGAAGCCTCTTGCAGCAGCACCAGCAGCTGGACTCAACACCAGCAGCAGCATGGGAGTTCAACAGCACCAGCACTGCAGGCAGCCAAACCAGCAGGGCGGATGTCCTCTGTTGAGGTTGCTGCTGCTCCAGCACACATGGCCGACCTGCCCGGGCCCCCGCTGACCGTGCGTGTGCCAAACAGTGCGCTCAACGATGGCGGCAGCAGCAGCGGCAGGGCGGGGCATGGCCGTGTGTCTTTTGCTGCTGCTGCAGGCGGGCAGGGTCCTGCTGTAGAGGCAGCTGCAGGGCATGATAGGGAGCCAACGCCGTTTGCTAGCATGCAGGTGCAGCAGCAGCACCAAGCTGACATCACCCAGCTGCAGCAGCAGGGTGCAGGGCAGAACCATGCTGTCCCTACAGCAGGTGCCAGCAGCCCAGCAGGCAAGGCAGCCAAAGCCCACAAAGGCAGCAGCAGGGGCAGCAGCAGCAGCAATGGCAAGCACAGGCAGCGTGTCCCTGATGGGCTGGGTGCTGTGCTGCCGGGGCGTGGCAAGCGGCGGCTGCAGCGCAGCCATTCTGGGCCTGCTGTTTCTGCCCTCAGGGATGTGTCGTCAGCAGGACAGGTCATCAGGATGGCAGGTGAGGGGGTCCTGAAGCTGTTGTGTGCTGTCGCATGTGTGTGGTAGCAACAGCATGCAGTGGCGGGTTGATTTGGCTTGCCGCACATGTATTTACAGGCCCTCTGTGCAGGTTGAACCATTTGATAAGTGTGTAGCTATTTGGCACAAGTGTGTGTTAGGGTATCAGCTATGGGGCAGTAGACACAGTGCTCTGCTGTCCTGCAGCATCAACGGTAACACAAAGACACTTCAGCCTGTCATGCATGTGCTGGTGTGCTGTGACAGAGTGTACCGTGTGCTGTACTGTGCAGGTTACCCTCTGGAGGTGCATGAGGTTGTCACTGCTGATGGCTACCTGCTGAGGATGGAGCGCATACCAAACCCGGCATCAACAGACGCTGTCTTCATGATGCACGGTAAGAGGCTTCTTGCTGGACGTGCACATGCACTTTTGTTTGAAAGTGCCCAAGGGGGGCGCACCCCCCCCCCCCAACCGGCTGGCCACACACAACTCAATCCAGTTTCCTGGACTGCCGGCACATGCACTTTCCTGCGTATCGGTGTACTCCAGCCGCTGTTTGGAGGTGTAGATGATGACACCCATTGCAACCTGCTTCTGCCACATTTATGACGCTCCACAATAGCCGGCACGACAGCTCAGTCAGGCATCTTCTTGGCATGGTCAGAAATTGCCGGTGTGACTGGTGTGGTTGATGTGGCACGGCACCTGTTTGGTGTAAGGTCAGGCTTTTGCAGTTGGCTGTTTGTTGAGTTGACTTGTCCTGCAGGTGTGCTGGATACCAGCCTTGCTTGGGTTGTGGGGTTGTGGGGCCATTACGGGCAGCCAGGGCCCATACTCATTCATAGCCGAGTTACTTTCTGCCTCCCAGCACGTTTCTCCCTGCCCAGCTGCTCCATCCACTCACACACCCTGCGACCAATTCACACAGGCGTGCTGGACACCAGCCTCACGTGGGTCGCCGGAGGCATCACAGGCAGCCAGGCCTTTGCCGCATGGGACAGGGGCTTTGACGTCTGGCTGGGCACCAGCAGGAGCAACCCACCACACGAGGCAGCTGGTAAGGGGGATGGCTGCTGCTTTTGGGGTTGAGCCCGGGCCGAGCTGCATGTATGGAGATGGCGTGCTTCAGCTGTGTCTTGCATTCTGCTGCTTGCTTGAGATAGTATTCATAAAATAATGCGGCATGGTACTCAGGCTGTACCTTGAAAACACAGTGACAGGGCCTGCTTGCGAAAACGGAAGGCAAAAACAGGACGGTGACGGGAGAGGTGTACCCCTGACGGTTGCCTCCCACTTGACCCTGGTTCCTGCTGCTGCAGATCCAGCCCGGCGAGGCAGCGCCTACTGGGTGTACAGCCACAATGAGGTTGGGCTGTACGACATGGGCGCACAGATGGACCACATCCACGCAGTGAAGATGCGGGAGCTCACAGCCCTTGGCAGGAACCCCAGCAGCAGCAGCAGCGCCGCGCCAGCAGCACCAGCGAGGCAGCTACTGCTGCCAAGACGGGCCGCCGGCTGAGCGGCCGCCGCAGCAGCGGCAGCACCACTGCCAGCAGCCGCAGGCCACCGATCCCTGAGCATGCAGATATCTTGAAGGGAGTGGTGGATGCTGATGTGCTGGTAGGGATCCAGCACGTGCGCCCTCCCAGTGGTCTGGCAGGTAGTGTGCGCGAGCCTGCGGGGAAGCCTGGGCATGCAACTCCTGCCGCTGCTGGTGCTGCTGTTGGCGCAGGACAGACAGACCCTGGGTTTGGGCCTCAGGGTGGTTTTGCTGCTGCTCCTGAGCATGTGAAAGCTGGGTCGGGAGCTTCCACAGCCACAGGGGCCGGTGGTGATAACGGTGGCAGTGGCAGGGCAGGTGGTGCTGTCGATATGTCCAGGGCGCAGTCAGCCGCGGTGATCGACCAGGAGGCAGCAGCAGAGGCAGCAGCTGCATTTACGCGGCACAGGGCAGCGTTGGCAGCAGCAGGCATTAGCCCCGGCGGCGGCAGCAGCAGCAACGCTGACGCGGATGCTGGCGCAACCCCTGAGACAGACCAGCAGCACCAGCGGCAGGTCAGCACAGGCCGGGACAGCAGCACTCCCATAACAGCCAAGCCTGCAGCAAGCAGTGGACTCATGGAGAGGCTGCTTGGAGGTACTGTGCAGCGGGGTGAGGATGCAGTAGGGTTTGGACGTGGCGGGTCCGGCCCCCGGGGTTCAGTCCTGCAGACTCAGGGCTCAGGCATGCGGCACGTGTCCAGTGCACCGGATGTGTCTGTGCTGGCTGCAGGGCTGCAGGTTGGGACAGCTTGTGGGGACTGGGAGTCTCCAGGTAATGCTGGTGCTGGTGCTGGCAGTGGGGAGGGAGGAGACAGGGGTGAGGCAGGAGCAGCAGCAGGCATCCACGGCAGCAACGGCAGCGGCAGTAGGGGTGGTGGGGGTCCTGATGGGGTGAGTGCTGCTGGCAGCGCCAGGAGGGCCAGGCGAGGCAGCTGCCCATACTTCACGGCTGAGAGTGCTGCGCCTGCTGATGTGCCACAGCTGTCAGTGCATGCTGGCGAGCTGCCTGCCACTCACCAGCAGCAGCAGCGGATGCAGCCGCAGCAGCAGGAAGTGCAGCAGCAGCAGCCATGTGGAGTTTACACTGGCATTGGTCTTGACCAGCAGCAGGAGGTGCAGGGGGCGTCGCCTTTCAGTCTGCAGCAGCCAGCACAGGCACATGCACCCGTGCTGCAGCAGCCGCAGCCGCACCAACAACACGCCCAGCATTCTGAAGCTGACCTGCACCAGCAGCAACAGCCTGTGCTGCAACAGCAGCAGCAGACGCAGCCAGTATTGCAGCAGGGCCAGCAAGTCAGCAGCCCCACTGCTGCTGCAGCAACACCAGCAGCTGCATCGACAGCATCAGGGCACCGGGGAAGTGGTACACCTGCAGAGACAGGCCGTGCAGTGCGCAGCAGCGACTGGGGTCTCGAGCCTCGGCCGTACAACTTGCGGGTGGTGTGCCACAGCCTTGGTGGGCTGCTGCTGCTGGTGTACTGCACACAGCGGGCAAGGGCTGGCCGGCCCCACCACATCAGTCGGCTCATATTGCTCAGCCCAGCCGGTGAGTTGAGGCAGCTGCTTGCCCCTGCTGCACACATGTATGCTATCTGTTGGGGATGCCGGCAGGAAGCTGGCATAGCAGCTGACGGGCCAAGCAGGGTGGCTGTATGCTTTCTCTCAGTGCACGTGCTTACTGTTCAAGTGTGTCGCCTTGCAACACTACATCTGTCAGCGTAGAAACTTCCTGGAACAAAAACAATGCCAAAAGCTGTGTGTGCACGTGTCGTGTGCGTGTTCTGTTTAGGCTTCCACCCTGTCATCCCCAGCATGTTCAAGCCTCTGGTGTATGTCTGGCGGCCCCTCATGCTGTGGATGCAACTGGTCTGGAGGCAGCAGGGCTTCCCTGTGCAGCTGCCCACCTTTGTTGCGCGGATGCTGGCCTTCAAGCTCAGCATTGACAGCAGCAAGCTGCCAGCCGTCGGGGACCTGCTGCGAAGCATGGCAAGGTAGGCTGGGCCACATGCGCAGCCAGCTGCATGCGCGGGTGGTGAGACGAATGCACCTTTCAGCACGGTGGTGGCAGCAGGCGTTTGGGACTCGCGTTGCAGTGTATGAAGCACTTTGCTGCTTCCTTCCTCCCAGCAAAGGTGGCGGCAGCAGGCATATGGGACTGGCACTGCTGTGTTTGAAGCTCTGCTGCTTCCTTCAAATCATTCACTCCATGCCGTGCTGTATGTGTCCTGCACTTGCTGCCAGGCTGCTTTTGGGTGGCGACCGCTCTGCGTGGGACCGCGCCCTGCTGATGCCACACTATACAGCTGCTGGCATGCCGCTGCTGTCAAGCAGACAGGTGAGCTCATGGAGTAGGTTCTGCTTGCCTGTCTGCCTGGTATGCCTGCCTGCCTGCTGCTCACAGCAGGTAGATTTGCTGTGCAGTTATGGATATCGAGGCTTCACGTTGCATGTAACACGTGCTGACGAGGCATGTGCGGACACATTGTGCTCCTGGCAGCTTGTTGCGCTGACGGCATGCATTTTGTGGCATGTTTTCTGTCGCTGCCTTCTGCAGTTGCTTCACTTGTCCATCTGTACCTCACTGCTTCTGTCGCTGCTTTCTCACTTACTCAGCTGTACCTCACTGTTTCTGTCGGTGCCTTGTGCAGGTGTTGCACTTCATCCAGCTGTACCTCACGGGTCGCTGTCAGCTGTATGACTACGGCAGCGAGGCAGCAAACGTGGCAGCGTACCAGCAGCGCACACCACCAGTGGTCAGCGACTCATACCACATGCTCAGGTGGGGTTGTATTTATGTTGTGGGGCGGTGGGGTAGCTGCCATGGTTGCCGTGGGCTTGCAGCCGCAGGATGGTGTTTTGTGGAAGGGGTTTGGGGCGGGACTCCGACCACTGGCCACGCGCACCTCAGTTGGGCAAATGCATTTGTCGGGACGGGGAGGAAAAAGCATGACCAATGAAATTGTTCAGTACCCCTCTGCCAGAAAGTGCCCAGCGCCCGAAAGCAAGGGACCAAATGGCTGGCATGAGTTCTTGAGCTTCATAGTTACAGATGTAGTATTGATTGATTGATTATTGAGCAACTGAGTCGTGACAACGGCTTCACTGCTGTTGGGCCGCAGGGACGTTCCTGTGCACCTGGTTGCTGGGCAGCACGACGGCGTCATCCCTGCCAGCAACATCCGCTACCACTACGCAGCCATGAGCTCAGCGGGGATGGATGTGAGCTACAGGGAGTTTGACTATGGACACATGGACTTCACCTTCTCAGCAAAGGTGAGGGAGGTTGTCTAGTAGGGTGCCTTGTGCTTGGTTGGGCACCCTCATGAGGCCTTGGCTGGGGGCTAGTTGGGCCTCGTAGTGCTAGGCTTGGGACTATGTATCCAATTAGCGTACTGTGCTGCATTGGACTGTTTGGACTTCACCTTTTGTCAAGGGTAAGGCAAGGGGGCTGCAGACAGGCGGGATGGCTATCATAGTGGGCTGTGCCTCGCCAGACGCGCTACCATATTTGGCTGTGTCTGGCCAGGTTGTGGCAGTTTGCCGTTCAGTCGGGTGCGCCTAGTTTGTGTGAGTGGATCACTCATGTGCAGTGATGAAGTAACGTGCTGAAAGCTGCTGTGATAGCGTCGCGTAGCCTGCCTTGTAAGGGTTGTTGTTGGTCGCAGTGCACGGCGTGCAGCCTTTTGCCACGCTCAATCAACTTACATGGCCTGTGCTGCTGCCTCTGCTGCCGTTGCAGGAGGAGTTGGGCTGGTATGTGATGAGCCTGCTGATGCGCACATGAGGTGGTGCAGCACAGCACAGCACGGCACAGTGGAGTGGATCGCTGTAAATGGGCAGCTGCAGCTGGATCGAAATGGTTCCAAACCCGCAGGATGGTCAGGTTGCAGGTGCACCGCCCTTTGGGGTCAACGGCCGAGGTCGGCGTGTGTGCGGGCAGGAGTGCACGCGCAGTTGGCGGCGTTTGTGTTTGTCAGCGGCAGTCACAGCCGCGCAGGTGCGCCATTGTGGTGAAGAGGGAGAGGGAGACGGGGCTGGCTGTGCTCGGCCATGATTGGATCAGTCTAGAATGTGCTTGTGAGGAGATGGTGTATGAGTGTGGTGAGTTTCATGTATGCGTCTTACAAACGCGATCAGGTGTCCTTGTGAGCCTTTGATGCATGTGTGCAGGGTTGTATCTGTGTGCCTTTTATCGAAGCCAGGGTGCATAAGCTGTCTGGATCACAGCTCAGCAGGGCGCACTTGGCACACAGCGGAGGATCTGTCACACAAAAGTGGCATGTGGTTTTGCTGGTTGCCATGACTTCCTTTTTATGTTTGGGGCAGTGGCACTACGTCAGTGACCTTGGTTGTCTTTGCTTTTTGCTTGCAGTGCCGCAGCCCTAATTGAGTGTGTCTTTGGTTGCTCCCTGGTCGCGTGTCATGTATCCCCTGTCTTCTTGGTGTGTTGGCAGGTGGCTGGAATTGATCGATGTAGGCCACTGCTGCCATGCATTATGTCAGGCAGGTGGCACCCACTACATTGGTGTGTATGTACAACACTGCATGACCCTGTGTGCTCTGTGTGCGACCTTGAAGTGAACCAGAGAGCCCCTGGAATTGCAGGATTTGCTGAAGGCGTACTGCATTGCGTGTGAACCATTGCGTGATGAGCTGACAGTATCTTGCATTGGTCATACACACCATCTCAAACATACACGGCAGTTTTATCCAATTGCACACTTTACTCCCCACACACTGTGGTCCCCTTGTGAACCTGGGTCTGGCTGGTGCCACTGCCAGCCAAGACCAGTAGCAAACATGCAAGTATATCAGTTACACCTGATTGCACACGATACACCCTACACGTTGTGATTGCCCTGTGAAGCCCTGTCCTGATATCATTGGCAACTAGGGCCAGCAGCTCACGGCGTGAGCAAGTTGTTGTGCCAACGGTGCAGCATGGAGCACAGATGCCACCATGCACGGTGCACGTCAAGCTGCCACACCTGGGGGGGCAATGTACAGCAACGCACTACCCCCCCCCCCTGAACCAAGCGCTGCAGCAGGTGTAGGAGTCCAGCAGCAATCCACATCCACCAACAGACACTCACTCCCACACACAGCAATTCTTACGAACATACCATATGCAAGATATGGATGTGGTACGCCCAGCACAACCTTTCAGGCCGTAAGCGCCACCAATCAAACGGCACAGACAGCGCATGCATATGCATGCCCCACTGGCCTAGCTGTCCTGCAGTACTGACATCATGATGTGATCACATGTACGCCGTGAAGTGCTTCCAGCATGCATGTCAGCCATGCGCGTATACACATGTTGCCAGAATGCAGATGCACACAGGCCATGCCGTTGACAAAGGTATGTCCACGGTGTGCAGGGGGATGTGCAGGTTCCCGGCAGTGTGTAGCTGCTGCACACAATCACCTCAAGACATATCAGGGTCACATACAACATATGTGCAATGCTGACACCTTGAAGGCACTGCCTGCTGGTGTGGAGCCTGTCGAACAGGCATTGGTTCTGCAGTCTCTGACTGTGCATATCGGCATCTGCTGCATACATCCCGCACATCACAAGCCACTGCAACACAGAGGCAATCAAGGGATGACTCACCTAAAACCCCTCTACACTGGGGCGTAGCTACGGCAAGAACTGATTGACAATACAGCCATGCAAGCCATGCGCATGCACATGTGCATGCAAGGTACCTTGCACAATGCACCTGCAAGGCAAGCCTTAGCCTTTTACAAGCTGTCTGCCATGCTTGATTAGGAGCCACTTGTTCCACCTGATGAGCGGATACTCCATGGCCCATTGGGGATGCAACCATATGCATGCTAGCAATGATCGCAGAGTGGCCGCCGCAAGCCCCTAACACCAAGGCAGCCTCAGTGTATCCAAACAAGTCGGACACACATACAGCGGCATGCATCAGCGCAACCTTTTCAAGTGCAGACTAGGATGTTGTGGCAATGCAGCACCAGAGGCAACGCAGCCTTTGGCCATGTTCAGCTGCTCAAGGCAACAGCTGGAGCCAACAACAAGAACAATCCTCGGCCAAAAAGCATGCCCTACACTCAACTGAGAGTGCGGCACTCCTCATCGATGCATGCACGGATGCGCCCACGGATGCACCCATGCCCCCAGACACCATGCATCCTACAGCTCAAGCTACATCCCTTTGCTAACACACACGCATACGCGCACACCCTTCATTTGCGCATTGCGATATCATCGTGTATGTCTACACAATGTGATCTCTCAAAAGCCAAACAATTCCTCAACCTGCCTGTCCTAGCCTCAGACATACATCCACCAAGCAGCAGCTGCTGCTGTGCTGCACCATACCACACATTACTTGCCGGCCCTGTACAATCTCCACATGTCGCGCATCCTGGTGCGCTGTGCTGAGGTGAACTGGTTCATACATGCATCGTCAGTATAGTCCATCCAGTTGGTGATGGGGTCTGCGCCAGGGAATTTTTTGCCAGTGCACGTGTCACGGTTTGCGGGGCATCCAAATGCAGCACTCTTCTCAGCAGCTGCAGTACAGCAGTACAGAGCAATGCAGAAAACAAGCGGGCGGCAATACATGTTGCGTCAGACATCAGCAGTGCTTGAAAAACAGTCAAAGGCACACCATGAACGCATCCGCCACAACACCTTGTTGGTCATAATTGCCTATGCCCTGATTGCTGCCGACATGAGTTGAGATAAGGCTGCATTTCATAGCTCGCCTGCAATCTGTGCCGGCATGTGGTCTACCTGCCAGCACCCTGCACTCACGTGTGTCTGAGATGCTGTCTCCAGAGGCCTCTTTGGTTGTGCACCCGCCTTGAAAAGTGTGGAAGAGACCCAACCAGTGGCCCACCTCGTGTGTGGCTGTGTCACCTGCGTTGAGGGATGCAGCAAGTGTGACACTGGCTGTCAAACACAACACTAATAGTTTTCGGTACAGTACTACTAGTATACAACTCCACACAGGTTGTAGCGCAACACATTGGGATGTGCTGAGTAGTAACCATTTATTGTGTGAGCATGCAGCTTGCCCAACCTGGCCTCACAGGCGCTGCTTGCATCACGGCCTGCTTGTTGGTCATCACTAGTGTAGCTAGTATCAATTTGACAGCTGGCCCCATGCAACATGAGCTACGCCTCGGCTCGCAAATTGCATGCCGGCAGCGTAAACATGGTCGCGAGCCTCTCGACGCCGTCAGCTTGTCAACGTGCGTGGCAGGAATGTCACATGAGCCAACAAACACGTCCGCTGCAACATCCTCGAGACAGGAAAGGCTCAAGCTTACCTTGGTTGTAAGGAGCAGCATCGCCTCCAGGCAACGACCCCCTCAGGATCACAACACCATCATTTTTGTAACCACTGGAAATGGGCGCTGCCAAGCACCCAAACAAAGCAACAGGGCGGCCACGCAAACAGCGCAGGAGCAAGGGGACAGCAGTACACAACCCATGGTCAGCCTGGGATCCTTTTTTGGGTGTAGTGTGGTGGCTGTGGTGCTCTGTGTAAGGTGGTTTGGTTCGGTAGTCAGCACTTGGTGCCAAGTTACCCATGTCTGTGCCAGAGACTGGCCAGGACTATGCATATGACTGGCATATGCATCGCCAGAACCCCAGAGGGCGCAACAGTGCATGCCTGATGAGTCAACTGATCTTCTGGTAAATGTGACGTTATGACGAACCCACCAGGTGGGCAGTGCCCTTGCTCATGCGCATACTGTGCTGTAGCTGATACACTATGCCCGTATTTTTATGGTTTGCGCAAAGGGTGTGAATTAGAACAACTACCGCAGCTCACTCACAATTGGGAAAGGTAGCCCAGCCGAGCAAACCTCCACCTGGGTTGGCTACGTAGATGTTGAGGGTGCTGAAGCTGCCTTGCCTCAGTTTGTTCTTGGCGTCCCGCTCGGCTTGGGAGCCGTACCCCATGTTGTACCAGGCATCGTTGCTGGTCGTTGTGATTCCAGCCACGTTAATTCACCTTGCATGGAGTTGCCATTGTGTGTTACACTTTGAATTGGGTGGCAAGGCCAACCATTGAACAACAAAGAAAGAGAAAAGGCCAGGGGAAGGCCCCAAGATGCAAAGCGCAGGGAGGGAGAGGAGGGCGCGCTGTTGTGTCAACAACAGCAAAACGTGCCTTGCCAGAAGCATGGCAGAAGCTAAGCATGCCGTTGCAGTGCGCAAGCCCATGGTTCTGCGGGGCCTGAACCCTGGGTGCATCAGCTTTGCTGATTAACGCATGGTAATACATTAACATGCTATTAATTCACCTTGCATGGAGTTGCCATAGTAAAAAAGATGAATTATGAGTTGAAGAAAGGCCCTGGTGAGATCACTGACTCCACCAGGGCAGCAAAGAACATGCGTGCATGTGAGTCAGCCGGGATAGCGTGGTCCAAGTAGCACTCCCTCAGTGCCTTGGAGCCAACACCCCAGCCACCAAACTGAAGGCCAGCCGAGGGGGCAAGGCCAAACCTGCAACGGCAGGTAGGGGTGCAATGGGCTGCTGCTCCCGCTCCCAACCCCTGCGAAATGACGTCAGCATGGGGTTGTCCGCACAAGGGCGGGGCAGGCCGACCATATCATGCACTGTGTTGACCGCACTGAAGTACGGCTGGGCCGTGCTGGCTTGCACAGTGCCAGAAGCCGCCAAATGCTGAGCCCACAACAGCCCTGTCAACTGGGTAGCCGGCAGGAAAGCCAGCTGCCGGGCCACACAGAAGCGCACAAAGGCGCCAAAGCTGCTGCCATAAGTTTGCCATGACGCTGGCGACAGGCGCGCCGCCATGGTTGCTGCCAGAGCTGCACATGCCTGCAGGTCAGGCTGCTGTCCTGCTGCACGATACTGCTCTACCAAAAAGTCCTGCAAAAGGATGACAAACACAGCCGGAGGCGCAACCACAGGCGCAACCAGGGTATACCTGGGCGAGCGTACTACAGGCTGCTGCTGTTGCTGCTGGGCCCAATTGCTCAGCTGCTGTGCTCTATCCGAATTGCCATGATGGTCCATCGGGGGCTGGGCAGGTGGGCCTGGCCAGAAGGCCCTGCAACAAAGGTAGCATGCGGCAAGCAAATGCTGTCTTTTGCCAGCAGCATGAGCTCATGGAACCAAGGCTGGGCAGGCCAACAAGGCACCACAACAGTAACAGAAGCACGGTCCTCCCGCACCTTTTGCGCAAACTGCAGCAACACGCTGCTGCTGAAAGGCGGGCAGGCGTAAGCGTTGTGCCCGTGCCAAGGCTGAAGGAAAGCGTTGGAACCAGAGCTGCCTGGGCAGCGATGCAGGCTGTAGAAGACTGGCAGCTGGGTGTTGCTGTCAGCAGCAAACAGGTCAATGCTGTAAGGGCCCCAGAGGGTGTTAAGGGCACTGAAGATGCGAGGATGCAAAGAAAAATCACCACGATCCACAAAGCGAGATGGAGCGTCAGCAAGATTGAGCTCGGACGAGACACGCACAACCTGAAGATGAACATGCAACCTTTCCAGAACGGCCCACAGCGTGCGATACTCAGACATCAAAACAGCAGATCGTGAAGCAAACCGACCCAGAACACTCTGGGTCACACTGTTGTCCTCATACAAACGGACAACCCTGTCCCGAACCACCGGGGCAAATGAGAGCAAAGCGTTGCGAACAGCACGCATCTCCTTTTGATTGATATGCATGCCCCGCTCCTCTGCAGACCAACGACCAGAGGCCACCGACTCAGGGTCTTCAGCCAGGTCAGGGATCACAGCACCCCAGCCCTGATCAGAGGCATCCACATAGAGGTCAATAGCAGCTGGCCTCAAACGAATAGGAGAAACCAGGTGCCTCTCAGGAATCTGGCACCACCACTCAAGGTCCCTGAAAGACTGCCGGGACAGGCGCACATCACCACCCCAACCCTTGACAGTGCTGCAGTCATCATACAGCGACCGCAGGAACAGGTTGGCAGGCATGACCGCTAACCGAACAGACTGAGCGTAGCCACAAAAGGACGCCAGGTCGCGTTTGGGCACCAACCGCTTGTTCAGCTTAGCGGAAACAATCAGCCCCCGTGCCAGGCGAGCCAGCCGGGCGACTTTAGCAGGGGGGACGGCAAAGGTGCCAGCAACCAGGTCAACTGTGAGCCCCAGGTGCTCCAACTGCTGACACGGCTGCCAAACTGACTTCTTTGGGTGCGGCGTGAACCCCAGCCAGTACATCAGTGATAGAATCCACTGAGCACCGGCAGCCGCACACTCAGAGTCAGGAAACAAGAAAAGAAAATCATCTAGGTATGGCAGCACGCGGCAACCTGTGCGCGCGAGGCCTGCAGAGGGGGTAGGATACATACAGCCTGGGGGAACCGGGTTGTGAAAGGGGGCGCGGAGGTGGGCAACAAAGGGGCGGGCCACCTTAGTAAAATAGTATGGGTTGTTGTTCCAGCCAAACGGCAAGCAGTTGATGCGATAAAAGCAACCAGCAAACTCAAAACAAAAGTACTCCACGGCTGAGGGATGCAGAGGCACTTGGTAAAATGCATCAGCCATATCAGCCTTGACTGCCCATGCGTTGGCAAGATCATAACGCTGCAACATGCGCAAGGTCTCAAAGCGGCACCTGTGCGCGACATTGAATTTGTTGCAGTGCTTCAGGTTGACAACAAGCCGCCAGGAATCCCCCTTAGGCACACAAAAGGCGTTGGAACAGTGCAGAGGACGAGCATGCAACTGAGTCAACACCCCAAGCTTCACAAAGCGGGGAACCTCTGTGTGCAACCACCATTGCCGTTGGGATTGGGTGGACGGCAGGGGTTTTTTGTAGAAGGGGGGTGGGGGGCGCCCACCACGCCACTCCACACGCACACCATGCTGCAACCACGACACAACTGTGGGGGAGGCCCCAATGGCACGCCAATGGCTGGCACACAAACCCAAGCGCTGGGGCAAGGGTGTGTCAGGAGGGAAAGGGTGGGACGGGGTGACCACCATCGTGGGAAAAAAGAGCAGAGAAACAGCCACACAGCACACGACAATGTGTGCCCACCCTAGGTTGCATGCAAAAAGCCACCAGGGTGTACAGACAGGAAGCCAAAGGCTGGCACTTACGTGGGGGCCGATACCCACTCCTGCCTGCAGAGGTCCCTTTGCTTAGGACCTGCCGGCTCCAGCGCTGCTGCTGGAGCCTTCATCGCGCCCGTTGCCGCCCCTGCCACGGCCACGGCCACCGCTGCTGCCGCCCCTGCTGCCGCCCCTGCCCCGGCCGCTGCTGAGGGCGCTCTCTGCTGCTTTCTTGGCGAGCAGCTTGGCCTTGGCCTCACGCATGAGGCGCTGGTGCTCGCGGGTGGCCTCGTTGGTGAAGGTGTAGGTGTCACCCTCATCGAACACCTTGCTGGCAAGCAGCTTCATGCCGTCCCCGCCCTCGTGCTGGTGGCTCTCGATAATGCTGAGGCGTCCCCTGACTGCTCCTGTGAGCCACCCCTCCAGGTAGCGGAGGCCACCAAGGGGGGCTTGCAGCAGGGTCCTGCTGTTGGCATCGCCCTGCAGGACGCTGTCCAGCAGGCTGCTGTACCCCACGAGCCAGCTGCGCATCAGGTCCAGGATCCCCTCGTATGTAAGGGTTGCCTGGGCCTCATACCTCAGGGACCCTGCCCCCTGCCCATTCAGCATCATGCTCTGCAGGGTTTGGCTGACTTCAAGGTTGTTGCTAGGCAGCAGGGGAACCTGGGCATGACCCTCCCGCAGCTGCTCTACGTCTGCTGGCAGCTTCGCCAGCAGATAAGGGGGGATGGCTGCCCGGGCTGTTGCTGTAGGTTTGAGCTGCCTGACATCCGCCAGCCGCTGCGACTCTGCCACTACAGAATCTGCTCCTCCTGCTGGCTGCTGGGGAAGCAGCTGCTGCATCCGCTGCACTGCTTCTGCGATCAAAGCCTCCCTCTGTGCATCAGTCAGTGGGGCTGACATTGTAGGAGCTGCTGCAGATCTAGCTGCTGCACGGGCTGCCCTTTGGGCTTGCTGGTCTGCTATCTGCTGTGGTGTGAAAGATGTTGTGCTCATGCACGAATGGAGTGCGAAGCAGCTCCGAGACTGGCTCTGGCACCGAAGGTGCCGGTTCGAGGTTCGATGGAGCCGGAAGTGTGTAACACTCAAACGCTACCGAGGTAGCGAGTCGCGCTGTTGTGTCAACAACAGCAAAACGTGCCTTGCCAGAAGCATGGCAGAAGCTAAGCATGCCGTTGCAGTGCGCAAGCCCATGGTTCTGCGGGGCCTGAACCCTGGGTGCATCAGCTTTGCTGATTAACGCATGGTAATACATTAACATGCTATTAAAGGTGAAGTCGGTACTGAAGGCCGCGTTCAGGATTGCGAGCTGTTGCGAGATGGTGTCGATGGTGACATCTCCAGCGCCAGTGGTGCTCTTGATGATGTGGAACCAGGTTGGAACACTGGTAGTGGTCTGGAGGAGCTTCCTGCCGCTCGAGGCATTCAGTGCCCGCTGCAGCTGCAGCTGCCGCTCAATGCGCCGCACTTCTACCCTGGAGGGCATGCGTGTGCTGCACCTGCGCGGCAGCATGGAAAAGAGTGAATGGCAGTGTGTGGATCGAGTCGGGCCCAAGCCAAGGCTTGAACGACTAGTTCCAGCACGAGGCGGCAACGTCGGTTGCTGCAGGTTGTAACAGGGCTGTGGCAGTCGGGGGGGGGGGGGGGGTGCTCACCAGTTCAAAATCAAACCTCAATAGGCTCGACCATGGCACTGGCATGCACTGTTTTCAACACATGAGCTACAACCATCAAGTGCATGTCACGGAAATCGTCGACTGTCCCCAGCAGCACATGCAACTCGGCCACGACACCCCCCCCCTCTACATGTACAACACACTCCTGCAAACACGCCAAGGTACCGTACTGCCACGATGGTTCGGCCAAAAATAAATAATTCAAGCCCTGTCCGAAAATCCGAAAGATGAAAAATTGGTCAGGTGGAGCCTGTCCGAACTGTCCGAACCCGAGGAAATTCGAAGGTCAACATGTTAAAGGCCACGGTAGTGCTGCTGGACGGCGAAAAACGCAAGAAAAACACACTTTCAAGGACCCGTCCGAACTGTCTGAACCTTGAAATATTATGGCGCGCGTGCATGTCCGAACTGTCTGAACCCGCAAAAGAATTGCAATTTTCCCCTTGTGGTCGAACCTATCGTGGCAGTACGGTAACTGGTGCCCTCCATGGCTTAACACACCTGTACAACCCGTTGAGTGTGCCCTGCTGTGCTGGGTCCTTGTCAATTGGCCCAGGGGTCCTGTCTGTCGGGAACTTCTCAGCGGCTGCTGCTGCTACCTCCCGAGGTGGGTCCTCAGGAACAATCGCCACTGCCGCTGCAGCAGCCGCAGCAGCAAGCTCTGCCTCCGTAGCAAGTACGGGCTCGCTGACAAGTGCATCTGCGCCGTCTGAAAGTGACACCACAGGATCGTCGCTCTGCTTCAGGTCCCTGCGCCCCTGGGCATCAACTGCCACTGCCAACAGGCACGCAATGGCCAGGACAGCCAGTGGCATGCTGTATGCCAAGGAGCGTGCCATCCTTCACTTGCTCCTGCGGGCGGCATACACAAGCATACGTGTGCATTAGGAAGCTTCCAGCGATCGCTATGCCGGGGGTGGTTGGGGCCACTGTCTTCTGCAGCTGACTCAGTGAGCAGCTTGCAGGTAATTAAGCACATGTTTACACTGCATCTGCGTGTTCTGACAGGCGCGACTGCCGCTGCATATGCTCAGTAGTATAGATTTGTCTTCGTTCCGCGTCGTTGGTGAGCGCATCTCGAGAAAGCTTGGTGGTAATCCCTCGGTCCAGTAGATCCATCACTATCATAGTGTGCAGACACCAGAAGTCCCGCACGACGCCTTACTTTCAAAATGATCACAACCAAAATGATCTACATCAGTGATGTGCATAGTGCCGTCGCATACAATCACCGTACGGAGCAGAACTGCAGCTCCCCCTCCGCCCACCTCGACCTGTGGATGCTGGCCGCTGGTGCAGCGGCGTTTTACCTGAGACACTTCCAGCGGGTCCGTGTACTTCGCGGGTGTGCTGCGCTCCGTGGGCCCCTAGCTCAGCTGCCTGCAGGTGTGCAGCTGTGTGCCTTGGCTGACGACCAGCCAGTTCAGTCCCTATAAAACACAACACTTCTCTTGTCGTTACGTGTCATCACCAGAGCACTTAATGAAAGAGGCAAAGCGTGCAGGCTGCGTACTACGACTTGTCACAATTACTGTAGCTGACACAACTGACTGACAATTGAATCAGCAGCAGCTGGTTGGCACCCTGGTTGTGCATGGGTGACAAAAGCTGCGAGCAGTGCAGCAACAGCCTGGAGTGGGAGCGAGTTGTTTTGGCTGCCAGGTACAGTCAGTGCTGCAAACAAATGAAATGCAAGTGCCACTGAGCTGGTATGTACGGCACGATTGTGGTGCTTGTGCCGTAATGGGCAGTTGAAGTGAATTTGGTGATAAAGTGTTGTTTCTTCACATTGGCTGGCCCTGGCCTAGACCCAGTATGCGATGGTTCAACATAATAAGCGCTAAAGGGTTACCGCACAGTGTCTGTACAGTGTCAATAAATTGGGCGCTGAAGCGCCAGCAGCGCTCACTGTGCCTGCAGCACGATGCCTGGTTCACCGGCTTGGGCTTCACATAGTGATGCCACAGGACCACTGCTGCAGCCAGAGATGCTTGTATCACCACCCAGTGACCTCCCCCCCCCCCCCCCCCAGTGCGAAACAAATCACAGACAAACCGCATACGACCATCTATGACTGCCCAGCTCCCCCGCCCAACAAGACAGCAGACACACCCGCATCCAGGCCGCACTGTGCTGACAGACAGCACAGGCACAACATCGGTGATGATCTCACACACCTTGCCATACCTGCAACACGTGAGAACACCCTTCATGGTGGCCAACATGGCAGAACACAAAGCTGTCAGCCTGCACTGACACTACACAGAGGGGTCACCAGTAGCCATCATTCCTGCCTGCAAACCAGTACAAGTACAGCAAACTTGTCAGTGCAGGCAGTCTTTGCAGCCTGCTTTTGCAGCAGGGTGGTAAGCAGTGCTTGTTTGTGCATAACTACAGCACCTGCTGGTCAGCCACGCCTCACGTCCCCACATGTACACAGCCTGAGAAAGGGGCAGCTGCAACACCAAGTGTTCAGTGCACCCGCAACACAGGTTTGCCACTGTCCACACACACACAGGGTCGATTGACACCACTCAGATAGCCACAGCCAACCTGTACATGTGTGGGGCTCTACCAGCCAGCACACGAGTGCTCCTGGCACCCTTCTGCCCAACCACACATTTTGAAAATGTCTACCAGGTACACATTTGCAGAGCTCTTTTCTTGTCTGCATGCAGAGATCGCTGTTCTGCCTCAGCAAACCTTTGCATGTGCAGCGCCCCTCATACCGGTGCTGCCACTGCTCTATCTACTGCAAGTCCCTACAGTCTAAGCCGCTCCAGGATGAAGCGATGGAACGCCCCAGCATCCACATCCATCACCGCCGACACAGTCTTGACAGCAGACAGCTGCCGAGTGACATCTGTGCCCTGCACGCTCATGACAGCCTGGCTGCGCACAAAATTACTACTTCTTCCACTTCCAGCACCAGCACCAGCCTGCAGCAGCGCAGCTGCGCCACCCGCTGAGCTGCCTAGCAGCAGCCTCTCCATACCAAGAGGCTGCAGCCTCACTGCCTCTGGAGCCTGCTGCTGCACTTGACGGCCTGCCTCTGGCAGATGCAGTGCTGCCGAAGGCGTGCTGGCAGCAGCAGCAGGCTGTACGAGAGGAGGTGTGGCTGAATCGGCTGCTGCATTTGGCGGCTCTGCCAGGACTGTTGCTCCTTGTGCAGGCCCCGACAGCACCACTGCCACGTCTAGGTCCGTTTGGACCTGTACATGCAACCCACACGCAGCAGCATGGGCAGAACCATTTTGAAGTCTGTCGTTACTGTGTGGGCTGAGCAAGAAAAGGCTGGGCAAGTCATCAAGAATTGCACGCAGGCAATAAAGGCAAGGCGTGTCAGCTATGGAAACTGCTGCATCATGTGTGCAGTTCGAGGAACTCCTGGGTACCTGCCTACTAACAGCAGAATGTGCAAGTCGTGCACAAGAGGGTGCTACTTGCTAGTAGCACAAGCAAGACCCATGCATGGCGACCAACCACCAACCCTAGCAACTGCTCCATTGAAAGACATAAGACCCACAGCAGCTTCATGTGCTGGCCTACAAAGGTGGTACCAATACCCACGCGTACCTTGCAAAGGCTTGGCTGCATCATGCAGGCTGCTGTGAGAGCATCCCATGCATAGTATGGGTCCCCGGGTGTTGTATACACCCAGGACACCACAGGGGCATAGAAGGTGCCAGCCAGCAGGGAGTACAGATGGTGGGACTGGGGTCCAAAGCTGTACACCAGGTCAGGAGTGATGGGCACCTGTGCATGAAGCAGCGGCACAGCAGCGACGGTTTCCTTGCAACAGAGACATTTGCAGCTCCTGCTTCATCAAGCCAGCTATCCCATGAGGCCGCTCTGTCCATCACCCCCTGCCTTCAGACCCATTTGCAGATGAGGTCCACAGTGAATTTCTCAGTGGTTACTGTGCCGGCCTGGTGTTGTGCATGAATAGGCCCAAAATCAGCACCACTTGCCGACAATCAATATAATGCCACTGTGTCTTGGCAGCCGCTGCGCATTATGGTGGCATCAGTCGAGAAGCGCCCCACCGTCAACAGCTCTGTGTGTCGTGGAGCAGGCCACATCCTTATGCAGCCACCCCACGCCTCAGTGTGTTTGCCGCTGATTACACACCCCATTGCTTGTCCTGACTTGACTGTGCTGAACATATGAGCGTTGCCTAGGTTCGAGCGCACAGCCACTTGGAAGGACAACAACCGCACACGCACCTTGTTTGTGCCGTCCAGAGGCACCAGTGTGAGAGGCACACTGCTCCGCCACACAACTCTTGCAGCAGCTGGATCCCAGTAGCTGTTCCACTCAGCACTGCCGTCTGTATGAGGCTCGTACACGTTGCCTTTCACGCGCAGCGCCCCACCCATCCACCACACCCGCTCGATTTTGTCTGCCAATTGGTTTGGATACTTTTCCAGTGCGTATGCCAGGTTGCTGAGGGGTCCTGCAGCCAGGTGCAAGGTCAGCACAAAGGGAACGGCAGTGAGCCGCCCATCAAATATTCCTCCTGGACAAGGCACATGCCACTGACAATCCCATGCACAGCGGCATCTGCTCCTATCCGGGTGTGCTGGCATGTTGCACCTCTCCCATAATCATGCGTGGCTGAAACAGCATCTCGGCGGCCCTTAAAAACCAATCTGTACTGCAGCCGAGGCGCCTGCCCAATAGGCAAGTATACATGCAGTCAGAAGCCTGCTGAGGTCTGCTCACCTGTTGCAATGACTGTGACCTTGCCGGGTGCTTTGAGCAGCAGCTGCGCAAACACCTCCTGCCCTGGCTCCTTTGACAGCTGCCTGTTGGCAGTGGCTGCCAGTTCAGAGGGGCTGTGCTGGTTCAGGACCGGCAACACATCAAGGATCAGCCCCTGGGACCTGTAGGCTGTTGGGAAAGGGTTGGCGGCCTGGAGCAGAAGTGGGTGGACAGAGGAGCCGGGTGTGCAGAACGTGGCTGGTGATGCCTGGACCATGATGCTTCACGACTAATGTTAACAGAAATCTGTCACAGCAGCCCTAAGGGCCATCATCTACAGACATCACACATACTGGCCCTTGTATTAGCCGTGACAGTGTGTGCAGAACAACATCATATGGTCAGGATCGTATGCTTCTGGGCTGGTTTGCAGCAGCCCACAGCAAACTGGCCTTGTGTGGTCAAGTGTAAAGCAGGCCCAAGGGTGGACCTGGCCTCACCCATGCCACTCTCCCCTTCCATTCCACTGACCTGCAGAGTCGAAGCACCGACTGGTATGTCATCGTGGCCCAGCAGATGCAGCAGCTTCAGTGTGGTGTTGGCAGCCACATCCACATGGCAGTCACCATCAAGGATTGTGATGCCTGCACAGCCAGGACGAGCAACAGTGGGTTGATTGCTGGTACCTATAGGTCACAAGCGTAGCTGCAACGTAGATCTCCTTGCAGCTCCACTCCTTGTACCTGTCTATAGACCTGGTTGGGGGGACATGCTGACAGCACCACAGTACTGGCACCCCAAAAGCCTCCCTGCTGCTGCCCCAGCGCACCTAAGACTGTGACATCCGCTGCATCACAAGATAGGAGAAGTAAAAGCGTGATGAAATCGTCCACACCACCATCATGGTCGAAGAGCACCAGCCGTTTTGGCCGGCTGGCACGTTGGTCTGCCTCTTGCTCCCTGAGCAGGTCTGGTTGAGCTGCTGGTGTGGCAAGAACGAGATGAGCAACCAGAATTGTGCTCAGTAGTAGCGCTATAGACAAGTGCCCCATTCAGACCACGGCAGGCCCAGCCAAGATCAAAGGGTGATCACAGTACTGTGTTGGCGCCAACCTCAATGTCGTGAGGAAGATACATGCATCACCCGATGGTTGAAAAGCATGATGATCACTAATTTTCAAATCGTAGACACCAGGCTTGAGTCACGAAACCGTGTCGTGACAGTGAGCCCCACCCAGCTGTGGCTCCAACGAGCAACAAAACAACGATCACGTATTTGGACTATTTGGAAAGCCTCGACGTTGCAAAGATACGTCTTCAGCAGCACAGCGCATCAAATTCATTCAGGTTCTGCCCTGTTCCAGGCGAAGCCTGTCGTCCGTTCCCGTCTATTGAGCTGTACAGAGGCTGGTTGGGCTAGCACTACTGTGTGTGGGTCAGACAGGGCAACGTGCCGGTGCAGACAGTCCAACACAACACAGGGGTTCCCACCTGCCACACCCACTGCATGCAGCAGAAGGTCCCCATCAAGCAGTGAGGGGGCAGTGCTATGTCGAAAGCCGCTAGAACAAAGCAGGCGCATCATGGTGGACCTACAGCCTGCACCAACCACTACACACGCTCTGTGCAGCAGCTGGAGGGCGTGGTGGAGGAAAGGCTGCAGCAGGTGGGAGCTTGCCCCAACAGTGTTCAGATGGTAAAGGCACAAGCAAGCACTAGCAGGTTCATCTTCTTCTTCCACGCCTTCAATCTGAATCCAATTGAACTGCCAGAGAGACAGAGCCAGCAGCAGCCGACAATGACATGGCAGCAGCAGCAGGTGCTGCTTCATCAAGTGCATCTTTGGCAGTGACGCACATCATTACACGCATGCCAACCTATGCCTGCTTTCCTTTCGTGCTGCGCAGCTGAGCTTACTCGTGGCAGAAAACTCGCTGCTCAGGCGGCGGGAAGCAGCCCTGCAGTCTGCTGTCAGCAGCCTTGCGGGCAGTGTGTCTGCTGCCACGCAAGCAGTCATGGTCACCTCAGCAGCAGATCCAGCAGCTGCCCTGCGCACAACAGCTCGAGCGCAGCCGAGCGACATCCGCTGCAGCATCTCGGACCACAAGAAGTTCTTACTGCGGATGCAGCAGCGAGAGGCAGCGGTTCAGGTGAGGGCCAGTGATAGGGCTCAGCACAGATTGGCTTTAATCTGCAAGGCTGCATCCAGCTCAGCACGCGTTTTGTAATGCTTGTTGTGAAGGTGATGCAGCCTTTGCTTTCTCAACCAGCCAGAACCAGCCCTACGGTGCACGCCCCAGCCAATGTCTGCCTCCTTGCCCTTGAACACAGTCTGAAAACTGTCGTGTATCCTGTCATGCACCTGTCCTGCAGCGCATCATGGGTCAGCTGGACTGTGGTGGTGAAAGCCAGGTGGAGCTCTACAGCTCCTGGCTGCTGCACCGTGCCTTTGCCAGCCCAGAGCGCGCCTCAGCACATCTAGCCATGAGCAAGGCCGACCGGGTGGCCTTTGTGCTGGCCACAGTGCAGAAGCTGGGGCTGCTGGTTGGCAAGTATGACCTGCTGCACCACCCAGCAACGGCCATGGGCACGCCTCGTGAGCAGCTGGACAGGCTGGTGGATGAGCTGAACGAGCGCACACTCACTTTCTGCCTGTGAGTAGGAGGAATGAACAGGGGAGGGCGGCTGTTGCTTCAGCAGTGGGTTGAGATTGGGAGTCGTGTCTGGCAGATGAGCGCACTGAGCACGTGTGCAGGGTACAGTCACCTTCTGCTTACCAGTAGGGTTGTGGGCGCTGTTGCTGCACCTTTCATTGCGTCAGCCAGCCAGCAAGGGCCCGTGTCCTGGTGGCAAGCAACTAGGCAGTAGTTGTTCGCCCATATTACCAAACTGCCGTCAGAGTGGTCAGGCACAGCATGCTCGCGTCACCAGATTTCCTGACCATCAACTCAGGTGTGTCTGCTGGGTCTGCTGCTGCTGTGTCTGCCCCCTGCCAGTCTGGCGCCCCCTCACCGCCAGCTGGAGATGGCCTGCCTCAACATGGAGACGGGGCTGCCTGAGCCCTACCCCAGGGGCTGGTGGGCAGTTGTCATTGATGTGAGCAGGGCTTTGCAGTGCCGCGTTCTGCGGTACGGTACATTGTTGTACAGTACAGCACAGTTGTGTCAATAATGACTGACATGATTGTAAGCCAAGCAGCGAGCACTTCCTGCAGGATGTAGTGGATGTGAGGTACAGCCGCAACAGCAGCAGCGTGTCAGCACCATATTGGGAAACAACCAGCAAGCCAGCATGAGCTGCGCAACATGACAGCAGCAATGATTGTTTGAAGGTGCTGCTTTACATGCTGCCGGGCATGACACTGCTGATCTTTTGTGTTGTCTCTACATGCTGCGGCTGCTGAAGATACACTCCTATGCATGCTGCCCCCCTGCTGCTGCTGCTGCTGCTTGCAGGCCATGCAGCTCTCAGATGACCAGAAGGCGGCACTCAAGATCTGCTGGGAGAAGGTGGGTCCCTTCTGGCCAGGGGGCATTTGTGTGTGGCGCTGAAGAACCCACCCCTGACTGCCGGCGTGCATATTGAGCAACCAGTCAGCCACTAGACAACGCCTCACAATTGTGCTGTTGGAACTGTCTGCAGCAGAGTGAAGTTGAGTGGATTGAATTGCAACATGGCAAAGCATGTCAATGCCCCCGTACCTATCCTGCTTGTCCTGCCTCCTGTCCCCTGTGTCTGCCTCCTGCAGGTCAAGCCTATCAAGGTGGCCCTGACCAGCAAGTATGAGGCCCTGTCCGCCCTGCTGACGGAGCTGCAGCGCAAGCAGTTGGACCAGCAGCGGCAGTTTGAGCTGCAGGCGGAGCATGCCATAGACACAGCCATCAACCGCAAAGCTGCACGCCAGCAGCGGCAGCAGCATAACCAGCAGCAGCAGCAGGCATTTGGGCAGCAGCAGCCACCACAGCAACAGCTCCAGCAGCAGCAGGAGCTGCTGAGACAACAGCAGCTGTTCCACCAACAGCAGCAGCAGCAGGAGCTGCTAAAACAGCAGCAACTGCAGTTGATCCACCAACAGCAACACCAGCAGCAGGCAGATGCATGGGTGTATCAGCCGCAGCAGCAGCCACAAGCACCGCCACTACAACAGCAGCAGCCGCAGCCGCAGCGCAGGACAAGCCTCACAGATGGCTTGCCATGCGAGCATGAGCTGTTCCAGTTCTGCCGGGCGCTGTTGGGCGGTGACATAGAGGGCATGGAGGGGGTTCATGACCCCTTTGCTCCCTCTAGCGACCTCCCTGCCCTGGCAGGCACTGCCACAGCAGCACCCCAGGTTGCAGCAGCAGCAGCAGCATTTGGAGGAGCAGAGGGACAGCTGGGCTTGCCCGCACCTGCGGCTATTGGCACATGCAGCACACCCATGTTGGTGGATGCTCTGACACCTGCAGCCCCTGGTAGCCTGCAGCACCATCTTCAGCAGCAGCAGCTGCAGCAGCAGCAGCAGCTTGGCTTCTCTCACGGGTACGCGGCGCGGATAGCGCCGCTGCAGGTGCAGCAGGCGCAGCACTTTGTGAAGTTCAGTCCCGCAGTGGCCGCTGCCGCTGCTGCGTCCGACGAGGACCTTTGGCTGCAGGGCTTTGCAGGCGACCGCCACATCAGCCCACACAGCGGCACAGGTGCTGAAGGGCTGAGTCCCACCCGCAGCGGCTTGGAGGTGGCGGGTTCGGAGGGCCAGGGCCCGAGTGCTTCCAATGGTAGCGGTCCTGTTGCACAGGAGGCGGATGGCGCAGAAGGGATGTTGGTTGAGCGGGAGCAGGAGGTAGGTTTGGATCCAACAACAAAGCAGGGGAGAGGGAAAGCGGCATACTTCTGGCATGACCTGTCTCTGTGCGACATTGGGGAACTCTTGGCATGAGCTCAGCGGGCGTGGTGGGTTCATGTGCAGCATCAATGTCTGTGTCGAACACACACGCTGTGTGTTAGCATGGAGGATACATGTGTAGGTAGCATACTCTGAACATGCAAGTCGCCATGCAAGCAGTCTATGAAGCACACCAACATAGTCCGACTACTGTGTGTATGTGTGCAGGAGGATGCTGAGACTCCACCAGAAGACAGCTCCCAGCAGCGGCCCAGCAGCGGCAGCACTGACCCCGCTGGGGGTCCCGCTGACAGCACAGGGGCCTTGGACAGCACCTCTGGCCCCACTGCCAGCAAGTCATCCTTCACACCCAGCAGCCTCTCACCCAGCCAGCCAGGGCATGCAGTCTCTGCGGCTGCGATCGCGACGGCGGCAGCGCTTGCAGCAGCTGCTGAGGTGATCGCGGGGGATATTGGCGGCATGCGCATCCCGGGCAGCAGCAGGGTGCTGGACGTGTGCTGGCAGCAGCAGCTGGTACCCACTGGCGGCTTCCCAGGGGACCTGCAGGGACAGGGTGGTGCTGGTGCAGCGGGTATGGGTGGCGTGCAGGAGCTGGGGGGTGGTGCGCAGCAGCCGCTGGTGCTGCAGTCGTCGGGCCGGGAGCAGCGGAAGCTTGAGCGGCAGATGGACAGGCTCACGGCGCAGCTGAAGATGCAGCAGTACTGCATGCACACCTACGTGAGTGGTGTGGCTAAGTGTGTGTGTGATGGGAGTGTGATGTGCTGGGATGCAGGGGAGTTGCCGGTGCATGCTGTTAGTTCTTGGCGGAGATGTGGTACACCTGAAAGGGCGCCTGCTTTGGTGTTGCAGTCATCTGTACCAAGCTATCGCTTTCTTGGGCCAAGCTGTTGCTCTCTTGGGATTGAGAGCGGGCTTGCCTCTGATGTGGTTCACCCTTTTTGTCTCACTGTTTGTGCGTGTGTGTGCTGTTGTGGCCCTGCAGGTCCTGAACATCTGCTCCAAGAAGCAGATTGCGCTGAAGTATGTCAACTGCTTCCCGTGGGTCCCAGAGAGCTTCAGCATGTGTGAGGCACTGGATGAGATGGGCTGGTGACAGCAGGCACGGCAGGCGGCTGGGGCACCAGGCACTGCCACCCATGCTGCAGCAACCGCACCCGCACCTGCTAAACCGAAGCAGCCACAGACGCAGCAACAGCCTGTGCTGCAACAGCAGCAACAGCCTGTGCTGCAACAGCAGCAGCAGGCGCAGCCGGCGTTGCAGCAGCTGGGCCGACAGGTGGGCTGGTGGCGGCATGTTGGGGCAGGCCATTCGGGCAGACAGCAGTGGCAGTCAAGTGTGCTTGTGACAGCAGGCCTGGCAGGCGGCTGCGGTACACAGCCTTGGAAGTATAGTGGGCTGGTAACCACAGGCCCAGGCAAACAGCCCCGGCAGCAGGTCCTGCCCCAGAGCATGTGTACTGTTGACGGCGGCACACGGGAGTGCAGGGGCACAGCCGATTTGTGTCAATGTACCATGGCGTAGAACAGCTGGCTCGGCCACAGGCTTTGGCTGCCGTTGTCTGTGGTGAGGTGTTTGATGGCATGTTGAGGGTGTGGTGGTGTGTGTGTGTGTGTGTGTGTGTGTGTGTGTGGTGTGTGTGTGTGTGTGTGTGTGTGTGTGTGTGTGTGTGTGTGTGTGTGTGTGTGTGTGTGTGTGTGTGTGTGTGTGTGTGTGTGTGTGTGTGTGGTGTGTGTGTGTGTGTGTGTGTGTGTGTGTGGTGTGTGTGTGTGTGTGTGTGTGTGTGTGTGTGTGTGTGTGTGTGTGTGGTGTGTGTGTGTGTGTGTGTGTGTGGTGTGTGTGTGTGGTGTGTGTGTGTGTGTGTGTGTGTGTGTGTGTGTGTGTGGTGTGTGTGTGTGTGTGTGTGTGTGTGTGTGTGTGGTGTGTGTGTGTGTGTGTGTGTGTGTGTGTGTGTGTGTGTGTGTGTGTGTGTGTGTGGTGTGTGTGTGTGTGTGTGTGTGTGTGTGTGTGTGTGTGTGTGTGTGTGTGGTGTGTGTGTGTGTGGTGTGTGTGTGTGTGTGTGTGTGTGTGTGTGGTGTGTGTGTGTGTGTGTGTGTGTGTGTGTGTGTGTGTGTGTGTGTGTGTGTGGTGTGTGTGTGTGTGTGTGGTGTGTGTGTGTGTGTGTGTGTGTGTGTGTGTGTGTGTGTGTGTGTGTGTGTGGTGTGTGTGTGTGTGTGTGTGTGTGTGTGTGTGTGTGTGTGTGTGTGTGTGTGTGTGTGTGTGTGTGTCAGTTGAGTTGAAGATATGTGCCTGTCGCTGGAGTTGCTGTGGTTCGCATCAAGATTCTTGCAACATGATTCAAACCAAAGGATGAGCATACCTGCAAAAGGCAAAGCAGCACCATGGTGGTGCCGGTGGTGATGGTGGCTGTTTTGGTCTACCATTGCGTGTGACTTGTTGAGTTTAAATTTCTGCAGCAGGCCTGCTGCAGTGGTGAGACTGCCTTGCGCATGATGCACTGCTGTGCTTGAGCCACCAGCCAGTGCGGGGGCCATTCAGCTCGCCACTTGGTGTCTTGATATGTGTCGACAGAGGGAGTGCTTGGATGCATGCAAGCTCACTAAGGCTGTTCTTACTAGATAGGCAAGCAACAGTGGCGTAATCCCTCAGTGTGTGTAGGTCCTTGCCAGAGCCCCCTGGTCTGCGCTGAGTGGGAGCCTGGTGGAAGCTTCGTGACATTGGTGCTGTCAACACAACGACAGCCCTGAACCACGGTGTGTCATTGCAGGCTGTCATGCGGGCTTGCTGTCTTGCTGTCAGCACACAGCGGGTGTGTGCTTGTGTGGAGCCGTGGCATGCTGAAGTGCCAGCGGAAGGGCTGGCGGCATTGTAGCTATGAAGATTGTGTTGGCATCCACACTTGTTGCTTGGAATTTATGGTCACATTTCATGCTTGCTGTGTGGCCGTCACAATGATTGGTTTGTTCATGAAGTGGAAGGGTGAATCGGCAGGCCATGCATTGTCGATCTGTAATCCGGCATCAAGCTCCTGCTTTTGTGGACAGGCACGACGTGTCGGCTTCACGCCAGGCCTGGCATCGTTGCTTGAGCTGTGGGGAGTACTGTTCTTTATGCTTGTGTGTTGTGTGGGTTTTATACATACTTGCTACAAGCCCGCGGGGTGTCGCGGGATTGACAAATCGAGGTCACAACGCATGGGCAGCATTGCTCGTGCCGGTGCCTACATTTGAGGGGGGGGTGCGCAGGTGTTTGCCGTCAATCTGAGTAAAAGGGATGTTCCACAGCTATCTACAGCAGGGGGGGCAGGCCAAGCGTGCAAGCAAATTGTTGGAGTTTGGATCTGGTCATGCACGTGCATCAGCCCGTTTGCTGCAGCCGGTGGTAGCCATGCACGTGATGGGCGCTGGGCGCTAATGGTTACGCCTGTCTTACAACTGGCAACACCTCCTCACATGAGCATGCTAAGGTCCATGAAGTGCCAGGGCCTTCCGAACATGGTGCAGTGCCGCCTGCGCAAGGTGTTTTTGGTTGATTAGCCGGCGGCCGTCAGGAGATGTGTGCCACATTCATTGCGTGATGTGTATGTAGTAGTGCATGATGGGGTATGAAGCTGTGGATCAGCATTGTGTATGCGTCTGTATAGTCTGATCCCTGCTCCATCACTTGAGGCCTGCCTTGTTTGCTTGTTTTGCGTTGTTGTGTTTGCCTGCAGCATCAGCACTTGATTACGCCCCTGACACAGCGTTTGCGCATCGTCATGGCTAGCAGGTGTTGTGTGTTTACATGTCATGTGACTGGCACACTTGTGCTGGCCGAGCTGCTAACTTTGCTGTCGGCGGGCAGTTTTCACTGCACGGTATACACGGGCAGTCCCTTTTTGGGCAGGAAGTCTGTGACGTGCTGGGAGGCATGACGTGCTCGGACTTGCCTCACGGCGCACGGAGCGGGTGTGGGGTCTGTGCATGCCCTGTGCACATGGGTAATGCCGACTGCTGGCGAGCTGCCACAAGGCAGTTTCACCACATCAGCTGTCGTGGCTGGCCATGCACCATTGTGGTCAACAACCGTGCAGCCAACGCGCTATCAATGCATCAGAAAGGGAGGCCCTGCATGCACCTGTCACAATCGCTGCGCTTGCGACATGTGCGCATGAGCCTTGACGCCACCATTTTCCCCTAGCCGCCAAGAGGTCAAGAGGGCCACTGCCATTGCTGAGCACTTTACCAACTGCTCCTTGGTTTCATGGGCTGATCTGACCTGGTTTGGTCCTGACTTTATGTTGTTTGTGCGATTGCTGGCCTGGCGCTGCTGATTCTGTTAGCTGATTGGTTCGCTAGGTGGGTGTAAGTATGAGGCTGCCTGCCAGTGGCTAGGGTTTTGCGCATGCCCCTGGACCTCACGAGGCTGGGGTTTTGACGTTGTGGGCATCTTGCCCTCCCTGCTGACAATTCTATTACTAACAGTATGATCGACCATGACGTCACTCTCATGGTGAGTTGAGTGGGCACTTTGATTGCTGTGGTGATGGTTGCAACCTCAAGTGCTGGCATCCTGCCCCTGACTGCTTTCACAACCGTGCTTGTAGTTGCTTGCGCCGGGGGATGTAGCTGGCTTGCCCTCAGGCGGCCCCACATGTCGACTGGATTGCTAGCAATCCAGTCAACTTTTAGGGCTTCTTCATGTGCAGTTGTTTGGGGTTGCAGCATGTCAGCATGCCAAGTTGCCTGTGTGGGACGTGTGCATGTCCTTGTACATGTTGGTCGTGGGTCAAAGCAACGTCATAGTGGTCGCATGCCTCCCAAGGGCTGGCTGGCTGGCTGGTGGGTGCTGCTGCCTCTTGGTGAGGGCCGCTTGATGTTTGCTCGCTTCGCTGATGCTGTTTCTTGGTACTACCTAGTAGCTTTCCTACTATCGCAGTGTGGTTGGTAGTACCCAGTAGTTTTCCTACTTTTGCGGTGTGGTGTACAAGAGCCCTTGTGTGGTGTTTGGCCTGCCGTGCCTGTGTGGAGCAGGAGCTTCAACAGGCTTGTAGGGCCCCGTTTTTTGCATGGCGCATGCCGCAGTACGATTGCCTAGGCTTGTGTGTTTCTTGGGTTGCACCTTCCTGGTTTATGCCTGCCCAGTTTCGTTCCTTCCCAGTCTTTGCCTGTTGCTTTGATGCTTTGTTGCCTGCCATTTGCATGTGTCACCCCTAATATGTTGTTGCTTGCACTCTAGTACAAGGCAGCATTACCTGCGCCAACGCACAGTAGGTGCCATACTTTTGGAACGTCCTAGATGGCTATGCAAGGCATTCACAGCTTTGAACATTGCGTCCTATTTGTTGCCTGGTCTGCTGCAGTGTGGGAATCAGCTGCAGCTGTGTCACTGCATGTGGCTGTCACACGGTGTGAGGGAGCCAGAGGGTTGAGTGCAACACTCTTTCCCTGCTGCAATTCGCATTGTGCTGGTGGAGGGCTTGCTGTAGCAACAGATATTGCACTGTGCGTGAGGACGTCAGCCATTTGCTGCTTGTCTGCTGTGTATGTTGCAGCAGGTAATTCTATCAGTTGTGTGTCACCTGTTCCACTAGTCAACACGCCCACTATTTCCTGTGCAGGGCCAAGCAAGGGCTGCTGTGATTGGTCACACGTTGGGATTTGATCTCTTGTTAAGAGTGGCATAGGGTGATGCTTTGACCTAATTCGGTCAAAGCATCACCCAGTCACCTGCTGAAAGCACCCACGCCATGTCACGTCCATGAACATGTGCGTCTGTTACAATGCTACCATGCTGGTTGGCCCCGCACCACCAGCACAGTGCAGTACATGGCAGCATCAGGTGCTGCTCATCGTGCGGTAAGACAGCAAGGCTGATCGTGCAGCTGCGCAAAGCAGACAAACTCCAATGGAAGTGACACTGGAGCTGTTTGTGCTTGCATGCCACCTGCTGCAGTGACAGCCACCAGCATTTGCTGCAGACAGTGCTTCAACGCACACACAGCAGCACCATGCGTGCTCAGAAAATGTTTAGCAGCAAACCCTCACAACACCTCGACGAAAATTTCAGCCTATGGCTGCAATTGGTCACTTGCGTCAGGCCCGCACAGTCATGGTCCAAACCATGACAGGGGGATTACGGCTGCCTGCTGCCCTAGCTGCTGAACCTGCTGCTGGTGCTGCTGCCACTGCTGCTGCCGGATGCCTTGATAGAAAGCTGCGTTCAGCTCCTGTATGCCTGCCTGCAGGTGCTGCCGGGGTGTCAGGAGGCACAAGCCAGGCATGAATGCTGCAACAGGTGACTCTGCTGCTGCTGCTGCTGCTGCTGCTTCTGCTTCTGCTGCTGCTTGGGCATGGGTAGTAACTTGGCTGCTGCTGCCGCTGCCCCCAGCGATGGCTGCAGGCGATCCTGCATGCCGGACAACTGCTGCTGCACGCTCTGGGGTGCCTGCAAATAGCAGCAGATGTGGTCTTAGGTTGCTGTTTGCAAAGTGACTGACTGAAACCACAAACACAGTCACTGTCAGGTATCCTACGTGTGCTGAAGCAGGACAACATCTATAGACATGCCACACATTGCTGTTGTGACGACTTGCATGTTCACAAATGCTGTGTTCACCTGGACCATGCTTATCAAGTGACGCACCTGGTCTGAAATGAAAGCCAGGGTTTAGGTCCACTGCGCCGTCCCATCCACTGTGGTGCCTGTCCTGCTGCTGCTTCACATCCCCTCCTGCAGCCTGGGCCACTGCGGCACCACCGCTGCTGCTGCTGCCGCCGCAAGTGTTGCCATGTTTGCCGCCACTGCTGCTGCTGCTGTTGTGGTGTTGCTGAGCTCCAGCTGCAGCAGGTGCTTCAAACATCAGCTGTGACCGCATTGTGAGGTGCATCATGTGCTGCCCTGGGGGATGAATGGCAGGGCTGGAGGCACGGGGGGTGGCCGGCTGGCAGCTGCTGCGGCTACTGCCACTGGCTGTGGTGCGAGTGCTGTGTTTAGGGTGTGAATGGTTGACATGAAGTGTGTCTTGCACGAGTTGGCATCGTGACAGCATCCGCTGGATGGTTTCATGTGCGACAGAGAACTCTGCATGACAAACACAGAGAAATACAGTTGTTCAGCAGCAGCCAACAGGCCCTGTGTGTGCAGACATGCACGAGCCAAACATGAGGCAGACAAAGCAGTCCTGCATGATCACATAGTTATACAGCAACACAGCTGTTGCTGCTGAGCAGGCTACCGCTGGTGCAGCTAGCTTCCATGCTCAGCCTTTTTGAGCTGCAGCTTAGCTGTGCTTACCTGCGGCCAGCTGCCTCTCTCTTTCTGCTATCAGGGCGGCCTGCAAGTTTGAAGGAAATTAGAGTGGATGGTCTGCTCATCAAGGTATGGACTGGATGCATACAGCACAAACCCGCCCGCCATACCGTACCCTGTGCTGTGCTTGAAGTGTGGGTACTGCAGAACTGCTGTGCTTGCTGTCCGGAGACTCCTGTACTCGGTTTCGCCATTCTGCGGACACCCATGGCTTTCTGTTCGGCGAATGGGAGCGAGAGGGACTGCGGAGGGAGGGGCTTGTGCTCCTGCTGTGGGATGCGACCACTTGCTGCTGCTGTTTTGGAGGAGTGCCTGGTGCAACAGGGGAGGCACTCCCATGCAAATGCGATGAATTCAAACGACCCATTGATTTTGTAAAATTCACCCAAAATGGCCCGACGAGGAGTGCTTCAGCTACAACCCAGTACTGTACATGCACTACACTGTACAGCGAGATACAACAGCGCAAGGGAATTGCCACGAAACTTTTCAACGATGGAGGAAAGACTGCACTTGATACTTGGTTCGCCTAAAAGTGTTATCTCGGTCGCATGTTCGGGTTCACAATCCTGGTTCACACTTTCGCCATTCTGGCTTCTCTCGTTGATGACAACATGCAACAATTACCGAACTTCTGTCACGAAGTGTCAATAATACAGGTTGCCTCAACACCAACTCAAATTAGGAACCGACTCTGGATTCATGAAGGAGGGAGATCATACCATAGGCATCACAGCAAGTAAGAAGAAGCAAACCGCCTGCTGGTCACGACAAGCCAGCAGCAACAAGGACTCAACGGTCATTGTCAGCAACGTGCCGCAGGTCCTGCACCCTTGCCCTGCACACCGGGCACCTCCAGCAGGCACAACCCTCACGTGCACCAAAACAGCAGTTGGCAGCACGCAGCTGCATGGACTCAACACAGCCCTCACAACATATCAGGTGCCCGCAAGGCTGGAACGCCACGGAGCGTGCGGCATCACAACAGATAGTGCACTCTTCCAGGACATCCTCCACAGCTGCTGTCGGCACCTCAGCGCGCCGTGCGCCAACCTCAGCACGCAGTGCACCATCTTCAGCACGTGCTGGATCAACCTCAACGCTAGCAAGCATGTTGAGCTTCCGCCCCATGTAGAGGAACAAGGAAGCAAGTCTGCCTACCAGCTGCACCTTGACGCAGGTCAGTGCATGCTGCACCAACTTAGTGCACTGCAGCTTCACACTGGCGCCTGCTAACTGCAGGCTGAGCAAGGCTGCGTGCGCATACAGCTGCAGCAAAATGCGCATGCCATCTATAGGCGCACTGAGCGCAAGCACAACAGCAGCGCTATTGCTGCCTACAACGAAGCCTGAGCTGCAACTGCGCCCCTGCAGCACACCATCATGCAGCACAGTTGAACGGTTGATCATGTGGCAGGTCCAGGCAAGGTGGTGGAAGGCCTGCAACAGGGACGAGCGAGACATGCTGCTGGGCGCAACTTTGCCGGTGCCGGCCCCCTCCTCTTCCCAACACAATTGTTGCAACTTCACGAACAGAGCACGGGTGCCGAGCAGCAACACCAGGTGCAGAGCACATGTCACAAAACGGTTGCAATAAAATGCAGCTGGTGCATGCGCTTGCAGCCAACTGCTGGCATACATGAACTGCCAGGGCATGCTGATTAGGTGCAACAGGCCCAGCTCGACCCACACTTTGTACGCCAAGTTCAACAGCACACCGCATGCTGCAAGCACCCTGCGCACCACAGTAAGCGTCAATCTCACTAGCATGCAGCATGCTGCAAACACCCTGCGCGCCACAGCCAACCTCGCCAGCCCAGAGCATGCTGCAGCAGCAGCACGGTACACCAGTACGCACAGGTAGGTGACGGCTGACACCAGCAACAAAATCTGCAAGGGAAGTGTGGTGCAAACCAGCAGCACCAGTGCCAACGGTGCAGCTGCCGAGGCGTGCGCCTGCTGGTGCTGTTGCTGGTGCAGGAGCCAGGCCAATGCTAAGCACCACGCCGATCCACATGCCAGCGAAGCAGTGCTTGAAGACGCCAGCTCCTGCAACAACTCCTGCTTTTCTGCTGCTGCAGCATCTTCACGCATGATCCCGGCCAGGACAGAAGCCATGGACGGCATTTTAGGTCACCACGCCTGCCACAGCTGTCGTGTCTGCTGCTGCCTTGGAATGCACCAAAGGGTCTCACACGACGTATTGCTGCTGTGCCTAATTTATGAACTCCAGTTCTTGCCTCGCATGCCAGCGCTGCAGCAGACTAAAGCACACAGAGACGGCCTATCCTCGTCCGTGCCAGGTGACGAAGCTGCCTCGTTATTGCATCGTTTCACTCAAATGGACAAATATATTGTCCGACGATGCAACGCGTGTGCAATTGGAGGAGGCCAGCCGTAGCGCTGCAGCTGGCGCGACCGAGCGACCTTTGAGCCTGGTGATGCGTTTGATATCGAGCCGCGTTGTTGCGAGTGTTTAAGTACTGGAAGGAGTAGCGACGCTTGCTTGTAACAGAAGCACCTGTAAAATCCCAACATGTTCAACCCTAGGGTGTAAATTGCCGGACCAAAGTCAGGGAAACAAGAAAATCAAGGTTACTAACCCTATTCTCTTATAGTATAAGAATGTAAGAGATGTGAATTGGAAATGAGATTGAAAATGGAATGGTACATTTGCCTTTGGGTAAGGATTGAAATTTCCGCAGGATTGGGATTGCAACTTCCCCTAGATTGGAATGGTGTTTGGATCGAGAGCAATCTCCAGCAATGGCAACTGTTCACGATCGCTAGTGCTTACATTATCCAGTCGATACGAAACGAAAGCTTTTGTGTGCAGTGCGGGAGGCACCTTCGAGCGCTGCCCGGTCTTGAAATGGCTTCTTGCAGGCCTGGAGCCGCCTGTCTTTTGTTCCCTGTATGTTTCCAGTTGTTTAACGTGCAAGTGGGCGTCACCTCCTGTAGGTGAGGAAAGTGCGTCGGTCCTGCATCGCTGTGTGCAGTGAAGAACACAATTGCTTCACGATGCAGCAGTGGGAGCTGTGAGCCAATTGGCTTTGCAAAGCTGTCAACAGAAAACTGTCACTCAAACACTCCGCTTTGCCAGCATAGACTCAAGACTGGGCACTGTGCCAGCCACAAAGACACTCTCTGCACCCCATACGGTACACCACAGCACCTTGCAACGATGCAGCTGCTTGGTCCTGTACTTTGTCAAATCAGCGACTGTACAGCTGTTCGAGCTGTAGATGTGTGATCGTTCAGGGAACTGCCCTCCATGCCCATGTGCGCGTTTGATGCATATGCTGCATTGAATTAGTCCTCTCCTCAGTACGTGCTGCTGCTTGTCCCTTTTGGCGCCTCAGGGATCGGTGGGCTCACCCAATCATCACCGGGCGCATGCCCAACACTCACATGCAAACTGCAGGACAGGTGACAACACACAACAGGGGCCAGGCTCGGTGACACACTTGGCATGCCATCACCTGAATTGCTGAGCGACTGTTTCATCAAATGTGCATACGGTGGCCCCAGCACTTGCTGCAGCTGGCTATGGTATGTTAACACCCAAACACATCGCTCGCCCCCTTTGCAGGCCCCCCCTCAACCACTAGGGGCCAAGCCTGGTCATGGCGAAAATTCACCCACCTGCTGCTTGTGTTGCTGCTCAACCAATGAGACACCGCCAAATCAAATCAAAGGTACACCTGTAGCTATGAAGCTCAAGTGCTGCAGCCGCCTGCTGTGCCACCTCAGGGTCAGAGTGGTCAAGGTGGAGCCGCACCAGCTGCCGCCACACGAGCTCATCACCACCTGCCAACAACAGAAGCAGCAACGGACAAGACAGCACCTCTTCATGTGCCACTGGTGTGGTTGCCCCATGCATGCTCACCCCATCAATGAAACATGCATCCCACGGGCGCCATGCACCCACCATGGCAAGGGGCCAAGATCCAACACACCCTGAGGCTTTGAAAGGCCTTTAATTTGTGGCTGTGGTGTCGCCTGAATGATGGAAGACAACACGCAGAAGTACATTGCGCACAACGCGCAAACCCGCATGGTGTCGTTCTATCAGGAAACACGACCAGCTATGCACCAAAAGCCAGGCCAAAATATACATGTGTGCACCTCACCTGAGAGATCGATCTCCTCCGCACGATTGTCCAGTGGGCCTCAAAGGTGCAGGCTGGTCAGCTGTTTCAGCTGCGTCAGCTGCATCACCAAACCAGCCTCTCTCATGCGCGCGGAGTCCTCCATATCCAGCTCCCTCAGCCCTGTCAGCTGACACACCGCCTGCACAATTGTTGCAACGGGTGCCGTGGCACCCTCCCAATCGCAGTGCAGTGTCTGCAGCCCGCTCAGCCCCTGTAGTGCGGCCAGCAGCTGCACACTGCACTGCATCGGCCCCAAATACAACGATCGCAGGCGGGGGCAGCAGCTGACAAGGCGGCTGCTTTCAGGAGGCTGCGCATACTCGCCTGATGGCTGCAGCACACCTGCGATAGCGAGAGACTGCAGGTTTGGAACCTGCCTGTCGGTGGAGAACAGGTGCTGCCATGCACCTGCCGGCAGTGTGCAATGGCTGATGTCAAGGTGCTGCAGCTTGCTGCTTGCTGTCAGGGCTGCATAGGCTGATGCAGGAGGGTTGCCCTCCTCGCCAGCCCGCAAGGTGGCTTGCAGTGTCAGGTGTGTCAGCTGCTGCATGGGCTGCAGGTGGCACAGCAGCTGTGCCACCCCTGCTGCACCCCCCATTATCTCACAGTTGCTCACAGACAGGTGCTGCATCTGGGTTTTGCCAGCTAGGGCACCTGCCTCTAACCCCATCCCGAATGGCAGCTCCAGGCGCGTAAGCTGCTGCATGCCTGACAGCAGGCTGGCGATCACTCCTTCCCGCCAGAAAAAACTCAAAACGGCGTTGAGCTTGAGACTTACTAGCGCATTCAAGGCCTGCGGCGGCTGCAGGGCAGGGCTGGCCACGTCCAGGCCCACAATCTCGGCATAGCTCAGCTCAAGGTGGGTGAGGTGCTGCAGCTGCTGCAACACGCCAGCTGGAAGCTGCACATAGCGCCTTTCATGATCGTACAGGCCGTCGATGCTGAGGTGCTCCAACCTAGCCGACAGCTGTGACAGTGCTGCAGCCAGCGCGGCAGCCGCCCCGTCATCAAGCAGAGTGCACCCAGTCAGGCACAGCTGCTTGAGCGCTGGTGATGCAGCAGCACCAAGCACGCCCTGGGAGCTACCCCCCGGCTGCAGCTGCAGGCACAGGTTGCTCAGCTGCAGGCTGCTGAGCTGCAGCTGTTGGGGCAGCTGGCCGAGAGAGAATTGCCGTTGAGCACCTCCCGTGAGCTGAAGGCTGTCAACATGCTGACCATGCTTGCCCAGGTACACCATCATGCTGTCCATCTGCTGCTGATGTGACACACGCGCTGTGATGCTGCGCAGCGCCACCACAGCTGCCTGGCGCAGCCTGCTGTGGGCTCTGGCGGCATTGAACAGGCTGCGGTGGTCGTCTGCTACACAGCACTGCAGCACCAGCAGCAGGCAGAGGTCCGGCAGTGCCAGCAGCAAGGACCCTTCACATGCCATCCTGCGGGGACAGCACACAGACAGGGCAGCAACCACAACATACATAAAAAGTCATTGCATGTGCTGTGCTTCAATTGTCGATAAGCCACGAAGTGTTGCTACCACAGGGTTCCAGGCGAATTTAGTGACAGCTAAGCAGCAGTAAGCACGTGTAAGAGTGACCAATAGCCCCAGCACTAACCACAGGGCCCTGCCTCCGCCGCTGTTGCTGACCTTGGTGACGATGCTGGGGTGATGATGTGCTGCCAACCCCAAACAGGCTTGGCTACAAGGCCAAAACTCGCCCGCAGCTGCCAACTGGCACGCAGCTGCGGCTGCATACGCTGCTGCATGCGGGACCAGCCAACATTCCGTGCATCAAACACAGCTGGCACCCGTCGCTGATCACTGGGTACGACCCTCAGGTAAGCTGCACCCACGCCAGGCAGAGGCACAGTAGGTGTGCTGGCCTCCAGCACACTGCCGGCCCCATGCTGCAACAGCTGCAGCAGTTGCTGGACACCGCCAACCCCCTGCTGCAGCACCACGGGACTGCCGTGCATAGGTCCAGCCACAGAGAAGGGCCTAGTACCTGATGACACACGAAGTGCTAGCAGCTGCATCCGGTTGCTCCTGGCGTACTGCTGCACGTACAACTGCTGCTGTGCTACACTGCAGGTGCTAGCTGCGCCGTATGGCAGGCCAGTGCTGCCTGCAGCAGCAGCTGTCAAGGTAGGCGCTGCCACTGCTTCAGCTGCTGCTGCTACCCCTTCGGACTGGCCAATCTCCATCGATGTCGGCCAATTGGGCCTGGCTACTGCTGATTGTGGGGCACCACTGCTGCAGCTGTGATCCTGGCTGCTGATACTGACCGAAACCATCATAAAATTGTATTTCTTAGGCAGTCAGGTCGTAGTCTACGTCGACTCAGCATCTGCCTGATGTTGATTGATGTTGGTGTACTGACAAAGGAAATGCCATCAGGCACCAGGTTCTGCAATGAACGGAGCAGTAAACGTGGTATGGCAGGTGCTGCAGTGGCATGTGAAGGCAGATGCCCTCATCAAATCAGCCGTAAACCTTGGAGAGAAGTGTGACCTGCGACCTGGGCAGCGAAAGTTTGATATGACGATTGTGTGTATAGCGCTTTCAATTTTATGTAGATGCGTTGCCTTTTGGCTTTCCTCAAGCTCATTCGCGCTCGTCTTGCCAAGGAAACCTGTTTGCCCAGTGGATGCAGTGATGGCGAACTATGGTGCAGACCTGACCAAACAACAATTCATACGTCTGGCGATAGCGTTATGCATGGGCACGATCGTCGAATGTAAGTTTTCGAACCACCTGCTGCTGCTGCTGTCTCGTGCCCCCGTGTGGGTGTTGGGTGGCACTTGCAACGCATCATGGCGCGTGGACGACGTTGTCATAGCCTGCATTACGTTGGCATACCCCAGTAAGATCGCAGCGACATACGTAGGTACCAGCCTGACTGTACTGTTGCTACCCAACTGACACCATGCTGCGTCGTCTCCTGTTCCTGTACAGGGTATGACTTCACTGGTGAGTGCCTACACCAGTGCAGTCAATAGTGGTCACACGAAGCCTAGAGAACTGGCTTGGGTCCTGCCAACACTGTCTGACCCCAGTCCAGCTGGCTCCTTACCTGTCTATCTAATATCTGACGAGTGACAAGACCTTGAGTCTCACACCCAGCAGCAGCAGGCCAAGCAGCAAGCCCAGCGGAGGCAGCGGCAGTCGAGACCACCACCATGGCAGCAGCTACACAACAGCAGAAGCACTGCTGAGACTGCTTTGGTGGGCCGGGCAGCAGCAGTGGCATGTCACAAGGACCATGTCCATCCTCTGACAAAACACACTGCCTTTCGCTCTCTCTGCGTCTCTGCTGCAGTTTATTCCCAGCTCAGCAGTGTCATCACTGCACTCTTCTTCCCTCCCACAAACCCCAGCGTGGCCGAGCTATCTTTCTGGGCAGTGTATGCAGTCGGATACATTGCGCGCCCGCTTGGGGCCATCATTTTTGGACATGTCGGTGAGTGTTGGGTCAAACCACACGCCCTGATCAACAGGAGGCAGAGTGATGCGGTGCCAGAGTGATGCAGTACAGAGTGAGAGCTGCAGTACAAACAATGAGGGCCCGCAGCTGCTGCCAGTGGGTCCCATCAACTCCTTCCACTGGCTTGCTGTCTTGTGTCTGCGGGCCAAGCCGTGCAGCGTTCCTTCTGTTCTTGCAGTCCCTCATCACAACGTGCTGCTTGCAATCCCATTCCTGCATCTGCCCAAGCTGGGGTAATACTGCCCACTCCTTGAATCTTCCCAAGATGGGCAACTCCCATTACTCTGCCAGCTGCTGCCAGCCTCAAGTGCTCGCCAGGCATATCAGCCCCAGCTCAAGCTCTTGGCCTTGCCTGATGTTGTTTGCAGGTGACACTTCGGGCCGGCGGCTGACCCTGCTGATCAGTGTGCTGCTCATCACACTGCCCACGCTGCTCATCGGCTGCCTTCCAACCTACGCCATGATTGGGTTCGCTGCACCCGTCCTCATGGCGCTCCTGCGCTTTGTGCAGGGCATTGCAGTGGGAGGAGAGGTGCGGTCGATGGTTCACCACACACGCTTGCCCCTCTCTGTGTGTTTTAAGATTCAGAGTGACCGGACCCAACAGTCTCCAAGCATTCTCCCCCGGCAGCAGCTAGCCAGCAATGCTAGTGCTGTCAGCAACGGCCACTGCCTGGTTTGTTGCTGGAGCACCCATGTGCTGGCCTCAGCATCAACCCAGACAAGACTGCTTCTGTGCAGCCCACAACTCAGTCGTGCCGGGCACCTGCACTCTGACAACATGCTGTTTTTCATCTTCACCGGCATGATGCTGTAGCTGCTGTTGCTGTTCTCTGTTGTCCCCTGCAGTTTGGCAGCGCCATCACCTACCTTTATGAGATGGCTCCAGTGGGGCGCAAGGGCCTCACTGCCTCACTGGGCCAACTGGCTGTCAGCCCAGGCATGATCCTGGGTATACTCATGTGCCAAGCGGTGCTCTACGGCTGCACACCAGGTGAGGGAAGCGAGTGGGAGTGAGAGTGAGATCAGCACAAAAGCTGGATTCCTGGATGGAGTGGCAGGAGTGTGGAGATCGCAGAACAGGAGTGAGGCTGTTGGCAGCTGTCAGAGGTGCCTGATAGCCACTTTTAGTACACTGCTGTTGCGCCGCCATGCAAAAGCATTGTGCGTTCTTATGCTGCCGGTCCCTGCACACAAGTATCATGTGGTAACTGTGTCGTGTAGTGTTGCTGTTGCTCCAACCCGGGTGGTGCTGGCTCTGAGGTGTTTCTCCATGCTGTGCTGGTTGTCTGCTACTGCAGAGCAGCTGCTGGTATGGGGCTGGCGTGTGCCCTTCCTGGTGAGTCTCAGGAAGTCCACATGTGTAAGGGTGCGGCCTTGGCCCTTCTTTGAACCCCAACATTCCCTAATGAAGTGTGGCATCACTCTGGTTGTTGCTGCAAGATACACATCGTGTTCATCAAGTTGACTGACACTGTGCTTGCCTGCTTGGCTGCTGTGTGTGTTGCGGCGCTGCAGCTGACGGTGTTCACTACACCCCTGGCACTGTACCTGCGTCTGCACATGGTGAGAACTGCTTTGCACTGGGCTCTGCCTGCCAGCACATGTAGCATGCCACGCTTGACCCCACCCTGCCCCTGTGGCTGCTGTGTGTTCAGCACACAGATACGAGCTTGCTGCTTCTGGCTCAGCCGTATGTTGTCACCAGGTCATACTGACTGACAGCAGCTGTGTCCGGCGCTAGCACCGACCTGGCCGTTGTCCAACAATCCTGTGCTGCAGCATCAGTGCTGCGATCTAGTAAAGATCCTCATATCCTGCCTGCTCGCTTGTTGTTAAGATCCTCATATCCTGCCTGCGCGTCCCTGCAGCCTGAGCCCCGGGAGTTCCTTGAGCACAAGCAGCAGCTGGTCCTGGAGCGCGTTGCCAGCACAGCTGCCACCAACGTGGCCCGCAGCTTCACCTGCCAGCAGTCTGCCCTCAGCATGACCAACAGCTCCTTCAACAGCACAAAGCCTGTCGTCCTGCGCGCCCTGTCGTCCATGCGCGCAAGCTCCCTGCACATCCCCATGCCAGCACACGCAGCAGCAGCTGATGCAGAAGGCGGGAAGGGAGCCAATGCACATGCGGTGACCAGCCCCAAAGGCAAGCATACTGCTGCAGGTAGGTGCATAAGGTGCAGGTGGCGAGATTTCCTCGCGTTGCTGTTGAAGTACATGCGTTGCTTAAGGCTTTTGGATGGCTGTCATGTGTATGTTTATTTCACTGCGATCCGTGCTGAGCATTGCTGAAAGTACAAGTGCTGACATCATGTGCGTGGACGGCTGCATATGCAGGAGGTGCAGGGCCAGCACAGCTCAGGCAGCTCAGCATGAAGGAGCTGTCCCTGCAACTGCAGCGCTCAGTCAGCATCACTGCTGACGGCCGACTGGTGCCGGATGCGACGTGGGCAGCGCAGCAGGCAGAGCAGCAGAAGATGGGGGCAGCAGAGGTCATTGGTTGTGAGCAGGGGTTTCAGCAGGAGGTAAGCTGCTGCTGTCGCCTGTTGTTGAGACAAAATCATTGCTGCAAAACTGGTTGAATGCTGTCTGGCAGTAGACGTGGTGTAGCCCCTGTGCACCTGCATGCAAGCGGCATGGCAGCTGTGTGTCAGTGAGCAGACAGCTGCAGATCACCCTGGTAATCATCTCTGCTGACTGTTTTGGTGCGGTAGGCATCATGCGCCTTGTGTGTGGTTAAGCTCTGACAGCGTAGCAATCTTGCAAAACACATCACACCTATTCTGACTGACCACATGCGTGGGTCCGTTTGCTGCCTTTCACCGCAGGTGCAACACCTCTCCGCCACCATCAAGCACCACATCCCGGTTGCAGTGCTGTTCAGGGACCACTGGGCCGGTGTGCTGCTGCAGTTTTTAATTGAGGCAGCCTATGGCACAGCCTTCTACACCTTCTTCACATACATCCCCTCCTATCTGTCCAAGGAGCTGCACATCCCGGCCAGCAACACCCTGTGGGCCCTGCTCATAGGTTTGGTGCTGTTTGCAGTGGCGGTGCCCCTTTCTGGCCACTACATCGGAGACGGCAAGGTGCGTGGAAGAGGCATGGCTTTTGGTGCTGCTGATTGGCTAGCTTCCAGGCCCCTGCGCATCATCTGCGGTGGATGTCGGCTGTGGTTTGGACAGGTTGATGTGAATTTGTGTCATCAGGATGCAGCACGTTGTCAAGATGTGGGTCGCTATGCAGCACTGCAGTGGTTCTTCAGACTTTCACCGGATGCCCGGTGGCCAGTGCAAGAATACGGCCTGCCGCACGCACCTGTCGGCTTTTGGCTGATAAAAATGGTCACTGCAAGGTGACTACAGCGCCGCTGTCCTGCACTGCTGTTGGGTTCTTTCCCGCCATTTTTCCCCTGCAGGTTCCAAAGGTCTGGGCCCTGATGGGCGTCACAGGCGTGCTGGCAGCAGCAGTCATGCCGGTGACGCAGGTGGTGGGCCACCCTGTCGGCATGTGGCTGCTGCTGCCTCTCATGCTCGGCGGCACAGGCATCATCGGCGGTATCATGACCACCATCGGCCCTGCAATATACCCTCCCGCAGTCCGCGCAACAGGGTATAACCTGGGGCATAACCTTGCTATGAGCCTGTTTGGTGGGTTGTGTCCTTTAATAATCAGTGCCTTGGCTGTGGTCCTGCAGCCTGCTACAAATGCAGCAGGGGTCGTGGTTGTGATGACAGCGCTGTTGACATTTATTGGAGGGGTAGTGCTGGTGAAGGTGGTGCCGGGGACCAATGCGCCAGCGCCGGCGGGGCAGCAGCTGCAGTACTTGCAGGAGCAGGAGGAGCGGCGGCAGGAGGCTACTAGCATGCAGCAGGTGGTGGTTCCAACCCCGTTAGGGGCTTGGTTGTGCTCGTTGCACACGCTCAAGCTTGCTGGGGTTTGTTTGATTCACTGTCGTGCTGAGAAACCTGTGTTATTCGAAAGTGTGTTTGCCCTTGCAGCTGCGTCTGCAAGCAAAGGGTCGTGTGACGGGTGACACTCTGAGTGTTTTTCAGCGTCGCCTACCTCTAACCAGCCATGTGATGTGCAGCACAAAGCACCATGTCTTGCACTGTTCAATGTGCAGTCCAGGGGGTTTTGTGAATGTGTGTGGCCGGTGGCCATCACTGTAAGTGCTCCTGGTGTTTGTTGGGTTGTATGTGACTCAGTGGTGGGCCTGCGATAGGCCTGTAGTCCCTGTACGCACGTGAGGATTATGTACCAGTTATGTGCACTTGTCACATCAGGGTGCCGTGCCCTACTGCAATGTGACTTTGGCTGATAAGCCAGGCACCTGGTGGTATGGGGTGTTACTTCAGGCTTGCCAGCGTTTGTATGGGGTTTCCTTGTCAGGCAAGGATACGACACAGCAGGAATGTGGTGTGTGTTGTTCTGCGGCAACGTTATTGGGCCTTGGGCGGGGACATGCTGCCCTTTCTTGGTCAAGATCAAGACAGCTTCATGCATGTTGTGGTAGTCAGCAGTGCACCTGTGGAGCCACTTGACCCAGGTGCAGCTCTTTACTCTTTACGTCATGCCGCTGCCACTGCACGGTCAAGTCACTCCCAGTTGTATCACTTGCGTTGTTGACGTTTCATAGCAGGTGGACGGGGGTTGCTTGTACACATGTTTTCTGCCCACACACTGACCTTATGCAGTGTTGCGTGGTTTCATCTGGGGCCTGAATTAGCTAGGCTGTGGCACCATTTGTTCTATGAACTGATACCAAGGACTGCAGCCTGTCACAGGTATGTTACCATTGAAGTGTTTCATCCTCACAGCAAGCAGGTGCACCCCTTGGTGCTTCTGGGAGCTTTCTCTCTGCTTGTGTGTGGAGATTCATCAGTCAAGTCCTGTTGGCTGCAACTTTGCTGTTATGCCTGTTGTGGCTGACTGCAGAAGTCCTGCCGTACCTGTAGCTGCAAGTCCTGGTGCTGGTTCCCTTTCAATGAGTCCTGCGCACATCGTTATGGACTGTCACTGTTGGCTGCGTTGTGCCATGGCTGCTGCAGTACCTTGCTTCAAGCTTGGCCTGAGACACTGGGTCATAGTCTTGAGCTGCCCAATGCATGCAAGCCACGTTCATTCAATGCTGAGTGGCTTCACCGAGCTGGCAGGCCTGCTGCCGCATATCATCGCAATTAGACCTTGCAACACCGTGATGTGTTGTGAGGGTGTAAGCAGCTGCTTCCTGGCAAGTCCATGCTGTCCCTGTAACGCCATATCAGCAGTATCACAGACACACCACCATCATTCAAAAGAACGGCAAAACCAAGTCGTGGGCAGTGCAACACGTTGCAGCACACCTCACAAGCTCCAACCAGCAAACCACACGCCCAGACTCAGACTGCTGCTGACCTCTGATGTGCCACCGCTCCCACTACTGCATGTAAACAATTCAATTAGTAGTGGAGCCTGCACAGGGCTCTGCAGGGTTCATGCATCGCCATATAGCTGCAAGATCACGGGCTGCAACAGCAGTGGCAACAAGGCCAACAAGGCACACTGACAACAGTGCCCAGAACAAGTGCCTATCTGCAGCAGCCTGCGCGTGTGCGCCTCTGCATAGGAGCAGCGCCTGCTGCACTGCACTCTGCGTGGCCATCAGCTCCTCAGCTGCCACACCCAGCTGCATGCTGTCTCAGGCACGGGAGAGAACCCCACCAGGTCGAGCCTGTCCCCTGGGGTGCAAGCAAGCATGCCGGCAGGCAGCCAGTCAGGCAGTTACACGCATGGACTGCTGCACTGGGCGGGGTCGGATGCTGCACTGGGCGGGGTCGGCGCTGCTTTGGGCTGTGCTCCTTGCAAAGATGGCAAATCTTCCCCTTCATTCCCGGAGTCCGGACTGCACTGAGGCGACCGTCATTGCCGCACTGTGCTGATGTACAGCACTGCAGGAGGCGGGGTACAGCAGACAACCATGCAGGCAGAGAAGGTGGCAGAAAGGGGAACAGACAGCCAGCGGTCAGCATAGATGGGGGCTTTCAGCCCTGCAAGGCATTGGCTACAACATGCTTGTTGTGCTGTGCTATGCTGTGCTGTGACGGGCCCTGCCTGCTTTCCCTCCCATAACTTGCTGCAGTGCACAACAGCGAAGCATGCCTCCAATTCCTACCCACCATTGTTGCCACGAATGAAGACATCTCCATACTTATTCTTCAACTGCCCGTTGACATATTCCTGCAGGCCAAGGGAAAGGCACAACCAACACGGTCAGCAACACCTTGCCTCATGTCACCACACTGGCAGCAGCCAGCTACCTGTGTGCGTGATAACTATCACGGGGAGGGCTTCAGCACCCCTGCTGAGCAGCTTGCCTGACTGCTGAAGTGGCTAATTGTGCAGGGGTGCTGCTGGGCGGTCAGGTAGAAAACAACTACCAGGCTTTCCTGTGACCAGGTAGGCACCCTGAGCAGGTCGCAACCCAGGGTGCTGCAGTTGACCCCAAATGAAGCATTGAACGGCACTATCTTCCCGCTGCTCACCTCTGTATGCTCCATGGCAATGTTCATGTAGCCATCTAGACAAGCAAGGATGCCTGCAGCAGAACAGCAACAGATGTGGCCCCTGCTCAGCGACAGGCATGCACGTTTTGAGACCCTGTGGGCTTTTTGCTTGTAGCTACACAGGCAAGTATGCATGGCACAAGTTTGTATCGGCCTGTATGGTATATCGGCCCAGATGCAGTTAGGAGGTGAGCCCTGGTTGTTTGGCCGTGGTCACGTTTGGCGTACTTTGTTTGTTGGTGGCTGGCTGGCGAGCACAAGGTTTGTTGGCAGGATGCGTAGCCTGTAGAGATGCAAAGCAACAGGCTGTCGCAGCTGCCAGGTGGCGCACAGCACAATGTGCCAGCTGTGGTGCTGGGCTGCATACCTCGATAGTCCACTCCGGAGTTAAGCTTCACCAGCACAGGCTTGCCCTTTATACTCTTCAGGAAGTCTGAAGGTGTCTTGGAGGCGCCGGTGGGCACTGGCAGCGGGTTGGCTGCACCGTCTGCCATGTGGCCCAGCTGAAGCTGCTGCTTGAACCTAAACCCCTAACCTTATTTGTGTTGCTGTAGAGGAGTTAGGGACGCAAGCACACTGATTTGGTGCTGTTCTGGCTGCAGTGATGTGAAGAGTAGATCAGCTGAAGCTGTTGAAGCAATGGTGCCCAGTCTGCGAGGTTTGAGTACGAGCTGTGAAAGGGTGCGGTGAGTTCAATGAGCATGCAGTTTGGGATGCACTTGCCCTTGATTGAATGCAATGACAAGCGGACATGTGACACTTGGGTTCTTCTGTATGCGGTCTTGGAGCAGCTATCATCTACGGCACTAAAATTATGCTACCTTGCTGGTGATTGTTTGGACCTTTGTGTTGCCCGACAAACTCCTCATCTTGAGACAGATCGTTCTTTCGTGGATCCCTCATCTTCACCTCCTGCAGCTCAGTCTGGTCCAAGTAGTATTTTTCATCTTGCCTTATTCACCCTCGGCAGTTGGGACCAGCCGCGCATTGGCGCCACAGCAGGAGCAGCAGCAACAGCAGTCAGCCATACCCAGCAGTGATGCTGCAGATTTTAGGGCTAGCAGCCTGCTGGATCAGACCCGGATCAGTTGCACAGTAGGCAGATTTGCAGCCACGAACAGGCAGATTCGCGTGCAGCATGGATAGGCAGCCACGTAGGTGGTGCTGGATGTTGCATTGTGTTGTGCTTCCCGTGCCCTTTCGTTCGCATGCCGGTAGTCTTCCTCTCCTCCCTAGGTGGCACTGTAGTTCCTAGTTCCGTGTTTTCACAGTAGACGTTTGGTAAGGCAGACTCCGTCAATAGCCCGACCTGTTGAGCTTGGAGGGGCAAGGGCCTTGCATATGAAATAGGGTTGCGGTTTGCAGTCTGCATTGGAAACGCATTGGGTACGCAAGAAATATCAAAGACTAAAAGAATATAGGTAACCTGCAGGTTCGCCACCTCGCCAATGCAACGGAATGACAGCAGCAACAACACCAAGGGCCTGCACCACCCTCAGGGGCCGAGGGCAATCATGCAGCAGCAGCAGCAGCAGCAGGTCACATGGCAGTAGTGACGGAGGGAGCCGCTACAAAACACAATATCCTTAGGGGAAGGCTTCAGTTGTGGAGCTGGGGGCTAGGCCTGGTTGTTTCCAGAGCCCACACCCAAGCGCCACAAGTGCTGCCATCCCCAGGCACCTTCCTAGGTGGTGTGCTGCACAATGTGGGCTGTGCCTGCAGGTCCTGCATATGCTTGGGCACAAATTTGATGTCAGATGCTTTACTTTTACTTTGTGGCATCAAGGGTGTTGCTGTTGACAGCAACACTGCTGAAAGGAGTGACAGCCACTGTTTGCAACCTACACGTCACACCTTGCAACAAACAGATAGCACCGCCCAGCAGGGAAAGCACCCACTTGACACCCCCCCAGTTAGCTTTATTTTGTATCCGAATTGGTGCTGGAGAGTGCTGATGCTGCATCACTAGTGCACGTAAGGAAGCATTTGAGACAGCCACGGAATAGCTTTCCTGTCTTGGCTCAATTTCCGTCTCTGCAGCATTGCCAGCGGCACACTCACTAAGCCTAGGCAACAGCTGCAGTCACACATGCAGAACTAGCAAACATGAATGGATTATATGCACCTCACCCTAGCTGGTGTCACTGCACAGTGCAAGTGCGTGCAATTCAGTGTGCACTGACAGCAATGGCACCCATTAGCCTACAATCCATCACCCCAAAGCACCCCTCCCCTCCCTGCCCCCCTCCCTGCCCGACCACGCACATGAAAGATGACTACTCAAACTGTGCCACGTAGCAGTCAGAGGCACATTTACAATACATCAAACAATTGAATAGTCGTGAAGCACGTGGGTGTGTTTCTGTAGGCAATGATCGATTAGTGGGCTTGGGTAAATGGCATTTGACCATTCAAGGTATATGGCATGTGACCATTCATTCTTCATGCCGCTTCACTGTGCATCGTCGGGGAAAGGGTAGAAAACACCCTTTGGTGTGACAAATCACTTGTCGCCTGAGCACATAACATTCAAGGGTGCTTTTAACAAATTAGGGCGTGAAGGGGACAGCACACTGTGTGTGTAGGGACAGCATCCAAGCACACTGCTGCCAGGGGCAACTTTCAACAACGCATTGAACCAAAGTCCCCAAAACACACGCATCCACTGAGACCGGATATTGAACAGCCCCCCCCCCCCCCCCCCCCCCGGGAACAGAATAGGGTGTGCTGATCTGTTGCCTGGTTTCAGTAATGAGTCTAGACAGGCAGGTGATAGTGGGACATTTGAGAGGCACTTATGCAGGCGATGCTTCCAAGCTCACAGATCTGCATCGAAAGGCCTGAAGTACACTGGCTGTTGCCTGCATAAATGGCATTGATTATCCATCATTCTGCATTTTTGTGCGTAGTGTACAGCTGTCAGTCACCCAACCTCATGCCGACCGTACTCTAGTGCACTTCAGCAGCTACAGCTAGATCGTGCACACACAGACTACAAGCTGTAAGCTCTATGCTGCAAGCGCGTGTTCCCAACATCAGCACACAACACACAGCAGCCACAACTGCTGCTTGCCTGGCTGGGCCACGTGAAAGGTACTTTGCCTAGAGCTACAGGTTGCTGTTGCGCTATGCCTGGGGTTTGTGTTATTGTTCTGTTTGGGGTGACAAACATAGACATAGTAGTTTGTATGACTTTGAGGTTGCGAGCTGGTGGTGTGATACTGACATTCATTTTTACCCTTCTATGTTTTGTGGCCTTCACGCTTTGGTTCATGCGGGTGTGTCCAACTTGAGCACAGTGTAGTTGCCTTGCTTCCTGGGGCCTCTGTTATCTAACATTGCATTCTCTCCCACTTCCACTCTCACCTCTCATGCCATGTTTTCAGCCACAGCACAGAGACTGGGGTGTCCTTGACATGGGGGGGGGGGGGGGGGCAATTGCAATGGTGGTTGGCAGGCGGATGGGCATGGGCTGGTGGTTATTTATTGCACAGGGTGACGGCATTGGGAAATGAAGGCGGGAATCCGGGTTTTGGGTGCACATGTGTCATGGCAAACTCAACAAGACGGTCCCTCATCCTTCAGCAATCAGCCACAATCTGCAGCAACCGCCACACTGTGTGCACGTGCCTGCTCTGACACTGCTTGTTTGTCTCTGCTGTCGTGTGCTGCCCGTGCCCCTGCTGCTGCTGTTCGCTGCTGCCATTTTGCGCCGCTGCTGCTGCTGCTGCTGTCGCTGCTGCTGTATCTGCTTGGTAATGGTGTCCTGTCTGTGTGTTCCTGTGTGTTTTTGATGGGTGTTTGCTGTTGTGTGTGCGTCATCTTGCGTGCATGTTCGTCGTGTGTGTCAGGTGGCCGTGGTGGCAGAGACAGGGACAGGTACGGAGGTCCTGTCAGGCCCTTCCACAGCCCTCAGCCAGGCATGTCGGGCCCACCAGACACCAGGGGCCCCCCTCCCTTTGACAGGGGGCACCACGACCCAGAACCTCAGGACCACCTTGGCAGGGGGGAGGACCTCCGGGACCTCAGGTGATGGGGGTGCTTTGTGAATAGAATGGAACGTGTGTAGCACTGACAACATGTTGGTCCCATGCTGCTATAAGATATACGTCGATACCCATACCTCGCACACATACACTGCTCCTGTGTGCAAAGTTTCATCGATGCATGTCGATGCTGTTGCTGAATACTTGCTGAGCCTTGAACCCCAGGTTCGGGGCACTGCTGTGATGTGCCCGTTTGTCGTCTGGAGCGTATTCGATTTGCAGCACTTCCCCACTGACGGACTGAAAGACTCACTACCTCACACACTCTGTCACTCAATCACTTCTGCAGGGAGACTTCAACCGGCCCGGGCCTGGGCCCGGCCCCATGATGGGCCACCGGGAGTTTGACGGACCATTCCAACCAGCCCCCGGCCGCCAACCACAACCCATACCAGGTGATTACTTGCTCCCAACACACATAGCCCTGACTTGGAAGTTAGCGGGCTGCCGTGCTAGAGATCACAAGGAATCGAATGGTAGCGGCTTGCGTGCCGTAGCGTGATACAGGGTGGATCGATCGGCATGGCGAAGGCAGGTGGTGGGGGGGGGGGGGGGGGGGGCGGGGGTTGTATAGGGCGCGATGGTGCAGCGAGTGGGATAGTGCGGCTATGGCTCTGGCACTGACGCTTGGGTGGGACTCAAATTCATGTGCGTGTTGCTTGGCATGGATTTGGACCTTTCTGCTTTGGGGTACTTTGGGAAGGGTCTGTTGGGTACAGCATTAGCTACCATGGTGTGTCATGCTCCGTGTCAAGATTCCATTTCATGGGGTTGGTCAGGGGCGAGGGAAGTTGAAGGCGTGTTACACCGTGATCAGCTACTAGGCTGCAAACGGACGGCAGAAATGGAGGGCGAGGGGTATTGTGCCCTAACCGGAGACACTTGCGCTAGGCACTTGGAACAGAGCAGAATTAAACCAATGGTTGTGGTGGGTGGGTGCTGGGTTGGGTGTCGTTTTTAATTGGGCATGTGCTCAAAGGGTTCATTGGCCTGTTGGTATGTTACTGCAGCGGCCTGTATGTACATGTATGGCGTAGCGGCAATCCGGATGGTCCCTCAGAGGGGAGGTTGGTGACAGCAGCAATAGTTGTCCCGTCTGCGGTTGACGGGCACGCCCCCCCCCCCCCCTCTATCACGCATGCCCCTTTCCCCCTCCCCCCCTCCTCCCTGCGCACCTGCACGTGCTTTTTTGTACCAAGAATGTGTGGTTTATCGTGCACTGCACTGCTTGAATCGCCTAGACTTCAGGCAACACTGGCCCTGCCCCAGTGCATAGGCCCCACTGGTGTTTGCCAATCCAGTGGGCGCTCCTGCTAGTGCCCTCTCCCCCCCCCCGATTTGCTCCGTATCGTCACCAGTAGTTTCGCCACTTGCCCAGCCAGCATTCGGCAATGGTCACTCGTGCATATGGTAACCCCCCCCCCCCCCCCCCCCCCCCCCCGCGCCCCCCGGGCAAGTCCGTTTTCCCTGCCTCCCCTCCTCTAACCCCCCACCCCTTCGTAATTTCGGCACTTACCCAGCCAGCACTTGGTAGCTACTCCAACTGCAGGGCGTTAGATTCAGCCAGTAGTTGCAAGTTACCCGCGGCCGGCAGTTAGTCTGGTTGGGTAGTTATGGCTCAGGTTTGTAGGGTTGGGTTTTAAGCTGCTCGCACACTATGCACTTCGTTCTTCAGCAGAAGCTTTGTGGTATGTTGTGCACTCAACAGCTCTTGGCACTGCCCTCGTCCAAAGTTTGGGTTGGTATCACACTGATAGTGTCCTGGCAATGCTCTCAGCATTGAATGGATGTGCTCTGCAGACAGTGCAACAATTATCGTCCGCTGCTTTGGTGTGGGAGTGGCAAGACGAGCACCTGCACTTGTCTTTTGCGTGTAGTGGTCTGATCATATATTCCCAAGGGCATAGAACAGTGGCACAACACAGCAGCTATGGAGAGGGCAGGTCGTCATACATCACCCGCAGGGCCCGCAGTCTAAGCGGGGCCAGCTGGAGCAGATGAAGGGTGGCATGATCAATCCATATGCATGCACTGCGCCTCAACTGCCCTGGCTGGCCCTGCTTGAGTGCTGTGAGGGGTGGTGTGTCGACACATGTGGCCTGGGGGGGGGGCAATCCATGCATGGGAAGGGGGGTGCATGGTTGAGTGATGATAAAGTGATGATAAAGGAAGGGGTGTAAGGTCTTGCACTGTGTGTGTAGGGGGGGGGGGTAAGAGGTTGGCGGGGAGGTGTGCCCTCGCTCCTGCTCAGCTGTAGTGCTATGAACAGGGGCAGACTTGCCCATAGGGCACCACCAAAAGGACCAGCCTGGGCAGCTGACTAATCTAGTTGACTAACTGGAATGGCACACCTCAATAGGGCCGGCCTGGGCAGGTGGTGGGTTCTGTCAGCAGTCTGATGTTTAGGAGCCAGTCACCTGCTCAGGCTGGCCGTGCTGATAGTGCAAGCAGAAGCAGCAAGACTCAATCTCCACAAGCATATTCCAATCTGCGCAAGTGTCTGCAATACCTTACTTTGTTCCCGACTTGTTCTTCCCCGTGGTTTGCTTTCCATCTTTGTGAATGGCTGGCATGAGCTCGTGAGCTTCATAGCTGCAGATGTGCGATCCGTACTGTGGGCTGCTGTGTGTTAGGCATAAGATACATGTGTGCGTGTGTTTGTGTGTGTGTGTGGGGGGGGGGGGCAGCTTTGCGTGGTAGGGTCTGGGAAGGGGGGCAGGGGCAGTAGAACATGATACAGTGTGTCGGCGGGGGCCAAGGGTGGGGGGTGGGGGGGGGGGGGTGGGAGGGGCAGCTCTAGTTGCAGGTACTAGGGTGGCAGCGACAACCAGGCATGTATCAAGCCCTGGTGGGGGAAGGGGGTGGGTCCCCTAGGCTGGCGCAAAGATATGCTTCTGCTAAGCATCCCTTTTTGCTAGCCTAGGCTAGCCACCACCTGCTGCTGCCACACTATGTGGTGTGGCGTGATGACAAAGGGTGACTCATCCTTTGACAATCAGCAAGGCCAGCCAGACACATATTATTGCAGTTATAAGGAGCAGGTGCCGTCTAGGCCTAGGTAGGGTTGTTGCTTCTGCACAGGGTTAACCTGCTGGGAAATGTGTGACATGATGATGAGGTGCCATCTTCACAGGCTAACCCTGTTGGTACAGGGCGGGGAGGTGGTGGGGGCGGCGGCAGCGCAACCAGACGTGTTTTCTATGTGGGGAGGGGTGTTTAATAGCTTTTGCGGTAGCCCATGTTGCCACCTGTTGCTCAAGGTGTGGAGTGGCAGGATGACTCATCCCTTCGCCAGCAGCAGGCCAGCCTGGGCATATCGCTGTTGGTCCTCCTGATGTGGGAGGGGTAACTGCCATCTGCACAGGCTGGCCCCGCTGGTAGGGGGGCTGGGAAGGGGGGGGGGACCAGACACGTCTGCTGTGTGGGGAGGACGTTGTTTAGCGATAGCTCATGCCGCCACCTTCTGCCACACTGCGTCTTGTAGCAGGATGACTCATCCCTTCAAATCAGCAGGGCCAACCAGGCACATTGCGGTTCCTCTTTCTCAGTTTTCAAGGAGCAGGTGTCATCTGCACAGGCTGGCCCCGCTGGTATGGGGTTGGGAGCGGGGGGGGGGGGGGGGAGCGCATCCAGGCATGTTGTCTGTGTGGGGAGGAGGCTCCACAGCTGTTGTGGTAGCTCATGTTGCCACCTGTTGCGAAAGTGTGTAGTGGCAGGATGACTCATCCCTTTGCCACCAGCAGGGCCAGCCTGGGCATACCATGCCTGCTCCTTCTGTTACAAGGAGTGGGTGTGATCTGCACAGGCTGGCCCTGGTGGTATGGGACAGGGGGGTGGGTGGTGCAACCAGGCGTGCGTTACGTATGGGGAGGGGTGTTTCGTAGCTTTTGCGGTAGCTCATGTCGCCACCTGTTGCTGAAGGTGTGGAGTGGCAGGATGACTGAGCTCTTCGCCAGCAGCAGCGCCAGCCCGGGCGTATGCAACTGCTCTGCCTGGCCCAGGAGGAGCAAGTGCCATCCGCACAGGCTGGCACCGCTGCCCGGGGTGGGGGGGGGGGGATCGCAACCAGGTGTGTGCTATGTGTGGGGAGGGGTGTTTCGTGCTTTTGCGGTAGCTCATGTCACCACCTGTTGCTGAAGTCTGTAGACACAGGGAGTGCAGTGGCAGGATGACTCGTCCCTTTCACCACCAGCAGGGCCAGCCTGGGCATGTTGCGCTTGGGAGGCCTTGAACAGGAGGAGCAGGTGCCATCTGCAGAGGCTGGCCCTGCTGGTACAGGGCGGGGGGGGGGGCAAGCATGCACATTGTTTTGTGAAGGGGGGGGGGGTAACACCTCTTGCGGTAGCCTAGGGCGCCACCTTTTGCTACGTTACGTTGGGTTGCAGGTTAGCCCTGCTTGTAGTCGGGGGGGGGGGGGGGAGGGAGGCGTAAGCAGGCACGTAGTTTTGTGATGAGGGGGCCACACCTCTTGCGCCAGCTATAGCCGAGGGTGCCACCTGTTGCTACATCATGTCGAGTTGCAGGTTGGCTCATGCCTTCAACAAAGCCGGCAGGGCCAGCTGGGCAGGTGGCTCTGTGGTACGCTTCCCCACATCAGGAGGCGTAGGTGCCATCTGCACAGGCTGGCCCTGCTGGTACTGTTTTGTTGGGGGGGGGGGGGGGGGGAGGTGCGTTGTTTTGTGAGGAGGGGTTACACCGCTTGCACTAGCCTAGGGTGCCGCCTTTTGCTACATTATGTCGTGTTGCAGTTCGGCTCATGCCTTCAACACAGCCAGCAGGGGCAGTCTGAACAGATCGCGCTCTTTTGCCTCTGCACATCAGGAGGCGTAAGCACCATCTGCACAGGCTGGCCCTGCTTGTAGTGTGTAGACACAGGGAGTGCATGGTGTGTGTGGGGGGGGGGGGGGGGGAGGGGGGGGGAGGGGGAGGGGGAGGGGTGGGAGGGGAGGGGAGGGGAGGGAGGTGTAAGCAGGGACGTCGTTCTGTGAGGGGGGGGGTACCCCTCTTGCGCCAGCTATATAGCATAGGGCGCCACCTTTTGCTACATCAGATTGGGGTTGCAGATTGATCCATGCCTTCAACACAGCCGGCAGGGCCAGCTGGGCAGATGGCGCTTGGTCCTCTGCACATCAGGAGGCGTAGGTGCCATCTGCACTGGCTGGCCCTGCTGGTATTGTGTGTGTGTGTAGACACAGGGAGTGTGTGTGGGGGGGGGGGGGGGGGGCAAGCAGGCATGTCTGGTGTGTGTGTGGGGGTGGGGGGGGTGGGGGGGGGCACCTCTTGTGCTAACTTATAGCGCCACCTTTTGCTACATCACGTTGGGTTGCCACTTTGCTCATGCCTTCAACACCAGCCGGCAGGGCCAGCTGGGCAGATGATGCCTGGCATCTTGACATCAGGAGGCGTAGGCGCCATCTGCACAGGCTGGCCCTGATGGTACTAGGGGTGTGTTTTTTTGGGGGGCGGGGGGGGGGGGGCAAGCAGGCACGTTGTTTAGTTAGGAGGGGGTACACGTGATGTGCTGGCCTAGGCCGCCACCTTTCTGCCAAGTTTTGGGTTGGCACGATGACCCATCCTTCACCCCAGCAGGGGCAGCCTGGACAGGTGGAGTCTGTAACCAGATGTCAAGGGAAGCAGGCTCTATCTGTGCAGTCGGGTCCTGCGGGTGGGGGGTGGGGGTAGGGGCGGGGGTGGGGGTGGGGGGTGGGGTTTTGGGGGGGGGGGGGGGCGGAGCAATAGCTCAAAATTGGGGTGGGGTGTAAGACGGCTAGTACGCCGGGATATGGCATCTATCAAGGGATTGGGGGGGGGGGTGCGGTGGGGTAGCTATGGGGTTGAGAGGTAGGGGCCGGGGGGGGGGGGGGGGGGGGGGGGGGGGGGGGGGGGGGGGCTGAGCCAAGCAAGAAGGGGTTGGGGGCTGGCAAGGGACGCACTGCTGTATGGTGCAAGGGTAGTGGATTTGGGGGAAAAGGGACAGCTGTAGACGGCAGTGCGGAAAATGGGTGAAGGTACGGCCACAGATCAGGCCAAGCTTTCAGGGGGGGGGGGGGCGTGTGCTGTGAGCATGGAGGGGCTGGGGGCAACGCCATAAGGGGGGCGGGGAAGGCTGCACCCTAGAGTGCAGGGGCAACCAGGGCTGGGGCCGGCGGTGCGTTGTGCAGAGGATGTGTCCGGACTATGATCTGGCTGCGGCACTATCGGAAGGGGGGGGGGAGCAGATGGTTCCTTGTTGGCTTTGTCAGCAGAGCCAGCCTGGACATGTTGAAAATTGCCTCGATCAGGACAGCAAGGGAATTTTCAATCTGCCCAAGCGTGTCCTGCTGGTACAAGGAAAGATGGTTGGGAAATGAAGGGGGTGGCAGGACCCCTTTTGCAGCATGGGGCACGGCAGCACTGGTGTTTCGGGGGGGGGGGGGCTCTTCGGCAGCATGGGGCACGCAGGGTTGGGGACAAGGGGGGAGCGGTGCAGCAATGGGTCCAGCTAGGGCTCGTGCTATGCGTGGTTTGGACAGGCAGTGGTGATGTTGGCTTGGCAAAGGCTGAAAGCTAGGGCAGAGTATGTGGTCGGCTTTGATTTCGCCAGCAGTGCATGTGGACGAAGAGTATGGCTGGTGGTGATGGATCACCCGGCAGGGAAGTGCATGGGTGGGGTGTTAAGGGGTGGGTGGGCGGGGTGGGGTGGGTGGGTGGTGGGAGGGGGGCGGTCAGTGACACCAAGCCAGAAGGAAAGGGGGTGTTTGGACGAGATTTCATACCATATCCGCAGGACAGGGATAGACACATCGCACACAGGGTCTGGCTGGGCAGGTGAGTGATGATGAGGCTCCCGAGCTGGGCCTGTGTCCTCACCATCTGTCCAGGTTGGCCCTGTGGATGATGTGTAGGGGGTGGGGGCATCTTGCGCATTCTGGGGGCACATGCCGGGGGGGGGGGGGCTGCAGTGGCTTGAGTGGAGACTTGAGTTGGGTCGGAGAGCATGTTGGTGGGCAGAGAGGCGACCAGGGGACGAACGGGGAGGGGCTGTGGTCAGGGGCTGAACGGGGGGGGGGGGGGGGGAGGCAATTGATGTCAGTTAGCTGTGGTGCTATTGTGACGACCAGCATTGACTCACTTTCACCGACACCACACCAACCTGGATAGATGACAAAGTGCCGACGCTTTTGTGTTGGTGCTGTGTCATCTGCTCAGACTGGTCCTGCTGCTGGTGGTAGTGATGATGGCAGAGACGGCCGTGTACACATGTGTCATGTGTGTGGGGGTGGGGGGGGGGGGCAGGCCAACAGGTGTGCGTGGGGGCTGGGGTGACAAAGGGTATGAGGGGCAGGGCTGGGGCCAGGGGTGCAAGAGTCAGGGGTTGTTTCATCATATCAAACTGCTGGACCAGCGGCAGTGCCAACATGTTTTGCATGCTGCACCTCCAGCTGGACAGGCTGAGCAGAAGTGAACCTCAGGCCGATCAGCAGCAGACAGGTTGACACATAGCCTGTCCAATGCAGGTGGCTGGGGCTCACCTCTGCCACATTTGCCTGGCTGGTGGTGCAGGTAGGGACATCAAGGCTGTGTATGGAAGGCTCCTGGTGTTGGTGGTGTGTGGGTGGTGGGAAGGGGGAAAGAGGGCAAGGTTAGCTTGGGGAGTTAGGGCAGTAGTGTGTTGGGAAACTGTTACCGTCTTGTTGTCTTCGTGTGTTTCAGATGTGGCCTACCATGTACGTATCTGTACGTTGATCTGCACACATGCATCTGTACACCTGCACAACAGCAGCCAACAGCAGCCAGCTGAACTGGTTCAAAAGCCGTTTGCAGGTGCAAATGCATGGAAAGACTGCTAGTGTCCATTGATGCTTGACTTGCGTGTGTTCTGGCTTGGTACAGTTCTTGGGGCATAGCGTTTTCAACACATGCTTACACGGTAGTCTGTGGTTGTAGGTGTTGACGGCAGGTTGGTTACGGGGTATTTTCTTGCAGTTCCCGTATTAGGGCTCACTTAACGTCCTGGTGGTTGAGAGTGTGCCAAGGGGATGTTGGTAGGATGATGGCTGTGGGTGGAGGGGGGGGGGGAGAGTATGCATTCAGACTCCCGCAGGCTCTTGACTGCTTTGAGGGCTTTGCAGACGATAAATGCTTGGAAGGGGGGGGGGGGGTGTTTGAAAGCAAGGTGGGGGGGGGTGCACTGTGTCCGTGGTGATGCAGCGATGTGTGTGAGAGTGTCGAGGGCGTCAGCTGCTTTATAGGATAATGTTCAAACAGCGTCAAGCACGCCTCAATGCAGCTGCCTGTTTAAGAGGGGGGGGGGAGGTCGCATCCACACGCTAGGGGCACAACAGCCGTAATCGCTGGCTGTAAACAGCATGCACACCATGCGACCCCTGCTCAACGCCTTATTGAAGCCGCCTGTCTGAAACCTTCCCTGATTGGCTCCGACCTTGCTGTGTTGTTGCATCCCCTGCCCTTCCCTCTATCTGCCTCTCTCTCCCTGCCCTGCCCTTGCCTGTCTGCCCCTTTTGTCCATCGTCCCTCGCCACCGCCTGCCTTGCTTCTTCGCTTTGTCAAACACCGGCACAAACATCAGGTGGCCCCCAACCCGGCCCCTACTTACAGCCAGCAGCAGCAGCACCCAGACCCGGCCCCATCATGCATGCACCCCTGGGCCAGGTCCTGTGGGTGGGCCAGGTAACCGAGCCCCCATCCTGGTCCCGGTCCAAACTGGCCCTCAACCACGGCCTGGACCTGGCCCAGGGCCTGGCCCAGGTCCAGGTGCAATCCTTGTAGCAGCGGGACCCCCTGGGGCAGGTAGGCCAGGAATGCAGGTTCGAGGGCCTGGTCCAGGCCAGGTTTTGATTGGGCCAGGTTCAGGCCCAGGGGGCCCAATGCAGCAGGGGCCGCGCCCCCAGCAGGTGTTAGTGCCTCAGGGGGGCCCTAGGCCAATGCATGGTGCTGTTGCGGGACGATGGTGAGACCTCAGATGGTGCCCCAGCAGCAGCAGCAGCAGCAGCAGCAGTTGGTGCGGCCAATGGGGATGCCTCCTCAGCAGCAGCAGCAGCAGCAGCAACAGCAACACTTGCCGCCTGGTGCTGTAGTATTGACTGGCCCGCCCCCTCAGGCAGCAATGCAGGGGGGCCAGCCAGTGGGACCTGGCCCAAGGCCGCTGCTGGTGGCAGCTGGTGGGCCAGGTGGGCCAGGTGGGGCCAGGCCACAGCAGCTTATGGGGCCGGGGGGTCCACAGGGTCGCCCTGCTGTGATTGTGTCAAGTGGGCCAGGGGGAGTGCCGGTGCCCATGCAGCAGCAGCAGGTGAGTCCAATGGGTGCGCCAATGCAACAGCAGCAGCAGCAGCCGCCACAGCAGCAGCCGCGACTGGTGGTGATCCAGGGGGGTGGGCAGGGACCTCCACAGCAGCAGCAGCACCCGCACATGCAGCAGCAGCCAATGCAGCAGCCAATGCAGCAGCAGCAGCAGCCCATGCAGCAGCAGCCGATGCAACACCCACCCATGCAGCAGCAGCAGCAGCAGCAGCCGCCAATGCAGCAGCAACCAATGCAACAACAGCCAATGATGCAGCAGCAAGCACCACAACAGATGCAAGGACAGCACCCTCACCCCAACCCCAACAACAGCAGCAGCAGCAGCAGCAGCCGCAACAGCTGTTTGTGATGGGGCCCCATCTGGTGGTGCACCCATGGGGGCTCACCCTGCAGTTGGGCCCGGTCAAACTACGTTTGACTTGCGGGGGCCAGCTTCGGACAATGCAGGCCGGCCCACTACTGACCTTCGAGCCTATGGGGGACCCGGCCCACAGCAGCTGCAGATGCTGCAGCCCCTGCCAAACCAGCAGCAGCAGCAGCAGCCACAGCAGATGATGCATGCTATGCAGCAGCAAGGACCCCCCCAGCAGCAGCAGCAACCACCAATGCAGCAGCAGCAGCAGATGCAGCCGCCGCCACAGCAGCAGCAGCAGCAGCAGCCTGCTGTGCTGCTGGTGCAAGGGGGCCAGACAGGCCAGGGGCCACTCAGCAGCAGCAGCAGCAGGGTGCTTCCAGGCACAGACCCATGGTTAGGGCAGCTGACAGGCAGCAAGATCAGCAGCAGCAGCAGCAGCAGCAGCAGGTGCTGGGGAAGCGCCCCTACTCATCTGGCCCAGCCTCACCCCGTGACTCAGGACGGGGCCCCTCAGGGTTTAGGCACAGGGGCCCAACAGCAGCTGGGCCAGATAGGGATGTGGGCCAGGGAGGGGGGGGCGCTTCTAGGGGAGGGTTTGGGAGTGGGAGTGACACTTCCAGGGGGCCAAGGGAGAATGGGCAAGACAGGAGGGGCGCCAGCACACAGCAGCAGCAGCAGCAAGCAGGGGCATGGAAGTCACCTGGGAGTGGAAGTGACAGGGGAGGTCAGGGTTCAGGCCGCGAGGATACCCGGGGGTATAACAGCAGCAGCCCTGGGCCGGGTCCGGCCCACCACCCCTTACCCGGACCAGCCCAGCTGCTGGTGCCGCTGCTGCTGCTCCTGCTGCTGCTGCTGGGGTGCAGGGGGTCGTGGGGATGGAGGGGGCAGGGGACGGGGGCGGGAGGGCAGGGGAGGAAGGGGGGACAGGGGGGACAGGGGGTCACCGGCTAGGGGCGGGGGAAGGGAGGGTGCAGCCGATAGGGGACAGGGCAGCAGCAGTGGGATAGGTGGGGTCCAAAGGGACCCGCGTCAGCAGCAGCAGCAGCAGGTGCCGCCGCCTCCCCCGCCTCCAGCACAGCAGCAGCAGCCTCCGCCGCCGCCGCCACAGCAGCTGCAGCAGCAGCAGCAGGGGCCAACCCTGGCCTCCTTCATTCCAGGGCCAGTGGTACAAAACTTGCAGCAGTACCAACAGCCGCCGCCGCCACAGCAGCAGCAGCAGGTGATGCAGCAACCGTACTCCCAGCCCCAGCAGCAGCAGCAGCAGCAGCAGCAGCCGCAGCAGCCGCAGCAGCAGCAGCCGCAGCAGGTGATGCTGTCAATGGGGCAGGGGGCTGGAGCGCAACAGCATGCCCAGCAGCAGCAGCAGCAGCAGCAGCAGCAGCAGCAGCCCCAGCAGCAGTATCCTCAGCAGCAGCAGCAGGTTGCGTTCTCAGCTGGTGCCATGCAGCAGTTGCAGCAGCACCTGCAGCAGCAGGGCCTGCCTGCCAGTGCACCCCAGCAGCAGGCACAGCTGGCTCCCCCCACCCTCGTCGTTAACCCACCACCAGCAGCAGCAGCACCTGCTGCTGCTGCTGCTGCTGCTGCTGCTGCTGCTGCTGCTGCTGCTGGTCAGCAGTACCCTCAGGCGCAAGGGTACCCAGCCTTGAGCAGCAGCAGCAGCAGTATGCACAGCAGCAGCAGCAGTACCAGCAGTATCAGCAGTATCAGCAACCGGCGGCACCTCAGCAGCAGCAGCAGCAGCAGCAGTACAACCCACAGCAACAGCCGTATCAGCAGCAGCAGCAGCAGTTGGAGCAGCAGCCGTTCCAGCCCAATGGGCTATCCTCATTGGCAGCAGCACTGGCAGCAGCTCAGGGCACACCAGCAGCCGCCGCTGCTGCTCCTGCTGCTGCTCACGCTGCTGCTGCTGCTGTGCTGCTGGCGGCTCCGGGGCGCAATGCTGCTTGCTGCTGCTCCTGCTGCTGCTGGCACCCCCCCACAATCAGCAGGGCTTTGTGGAGGGGCTCCAGGCATGTATGGCTCCCCTACCAACAGCAACCCCAGCAGCAGCAGCAGCAGCCGGGGTCACATGGCTTGATGGGTGTGCTGACCCTGCAGCAGCAGCAGCAGCAGCAGAGTTTGCTTGCGCCGCTGCAGGCTCCCCATCAGGACTTGACTGCCAGGTTGGCTGCTGCAGGTACCCCTGCGGAGCTGCTGGCTGTTGCTGGGAGAGGGGCATGGGGCTGTTCACTGAACACCTGGTGCTCACACTGCACAGGTGAGGGTGTTTGTGTGTGTAAGGGGGGGGGGGGGGGGAGGACACAGGCCGCGTGTGCAAGCATATGGCATGTATTTTTGCATGCGTGTGATGTTAGCTAGCATTCCTACAGCATCTCAGAATGTGTGTAAGGGGGGGGGGGGCTGTTGCAGGGGAGAGGGGGATGGGGCTGCTCATTTAACACCTGGTGCTCACACTACACAGGTGAGCGTGATGTGTGTGACATAGTGTGTCGACAGAGGGAGTATTTGGATACATGCAAGCTCACTAAGGCTGTGTGTGTGTGTGTGAAGGGGGGGGGGTAAAAGGGAGAGAGGGGCATGGGGCTGTTCATTGGACACTTGGTGCTCACACTGCACAGGTGAGGATGGGGGGGGGCATGGGTGTGTGTAAGCTTAGGGCATACCATGTAGCATGCGTGTTGATGCTAGCTAGGTTCCTACAGCATTTCACAGTGTGTATAGGGGGGGGGGCCTTTGCAGGGGAGAGGGGGATGGGGCTGTTCACTGAACACCTGGTGCTCACACTGCACAGGTGAGGATACTAGGATAGTCAAGGATGGTCAAACATTGACGTTTGACCCCAAACAACGTCCAGCAGCATCCCCACCTTGCCCAGTTGTGGTGCTGGTACAGCTGTGGTGCAGCTGTGCCCCATTGGCCTGGCGGCCCCCCCCTCCCCCTTCCCATAGTCACTCCTCTGCCCCGCCCATTCTTCTTTCCTCCAACTGCTGCTGCTGCTGCTGCTACTGTATCGCATCTCCCCCCCCCCCCCCCCCCCCCCGGCGAAACAGGTTGGGCCAGCTGTCGTCTGCTGGCTACCAGCTTGATGGTGGTGCACCAAGCGGTCCACACCAGACACAGCTGTCAGAGCTAGCAGGCTATGCAGTGGCAGATTGGGAGGCATGGCCCCACGGCAGTGGCTGAGGTGGTGGTGGCGCTTGCACTGCTACAGCTGGCACCTGCTGCACCGTTTCTGGACACACTAACTGGGGAGTGCCTCAACAAGCTGACAGGTAGGTGGGGTGGGCGGCGGCTGTGGCAAGTTGACATGCATGTACCAAGTGGTTTCAGCAAAAGGGGGGATTTGCTGTCATAAACTGCCAAAATGTCAGTTGCAGTCAGCTTCAGACAAGCTGCTGCTGCAGGGGTGCACTGTTGCTAACCCTCATGCCCCCCCCCCCCGGCGCAAACCTATCCCCTGCTTTCAGACAAGCATATGCCTACTGGCAGGATCAAACCAGGTATCCCCTAATGCGACCCCCCCACCCCGCCGCGTGCCCCCAACAGGTTTCACTGCTGAGCAGTTGGCCAACATATTGTGGGCGCTGGCGCCTTCAACTACATACCCGGCATGTGGTAGTTGGTCACTGCGCTGCTCACTCGCTTGCTTTTTTACCCCGCTTGACACCCCCCCCCCCCCCCCCCCGCCCTCCACCCCTCCCCAGGTTTCACTGCTGAGCAGTTGGCCAACATGTTGTGGGCACTGGCACCCTCAACTACATTCCTGGCACTCCACTGCTGGAGGCTGCAGCCAACACACTGCTGGCTAACCTGGCCCTGTGTGCACCCAGACAGGCGGCACAGGTGGGTGGGTGGGGCAAGGGGGTGGTGGAGGTGTTGGGTCTGTGGTACTGTTGGTGGGGTGAGGGCAGGGCATTGGAGGGGGTTCAGTGGTGGTGATGGTGGTGGTGGCGGTGGCGGTGACAGGAAGCAGTAGCCGCAGCTAACACTCTGCTGGCCAACTTGGTCCTATGCGCACCCAGACAGGCGGCACATGTGGGTTCGAGAAGGCGGGGTCTCTTTTGGGGGGGGGGGGGTGTAGAGTGGTAGAGATTGGCTCATGTGCTGCTGTATCCTGCTCTTTGCACATCACCATATTACAACTTTCCCCAAGTGCTACAGCTTTTCCTGCTGACATCATGTTGTGTCAAAGGCTGCCTGGCTGACAGCTGCTGCCGCTGCTGGCTGTGGTGACGTACGCTGTGCTGTGCTATGCTGCAGGCAATGTGGGGTTTTGCCCGTATGGAGTACAGGCCCCCTAACCAACTGCTGGACGCTGTGCTGAAGGTGGGTGGCAATGGGTGGCTGTGCAGATACGTGCAATGCAACTAGCTGATAAAGCCAGACAGGCAATGGAACAATGCAACGGGCTGATATGACATGATGATCGACACTAAGACGCTGAAACTACATGGCGGCTGCGTCCGTGCAGCTATGCAGAGTAGTTGTCACGCAACATTTTACTTCAAGGGTTCTTGGGGTAATGGGACGGTAGGAAGGTCGGATGCCGGGCAGTGTTTGTCACAGTAAAGGGAACACAACATTGAAGACAGCGCAATGCAGGCAGGTACCACCGTGACGGTTCCGTCTCAGATGGGACACAACGTCAAGTGGGTGTCGCATCTCAAACGCAAGTGTCCCGCTTGAGGGTGATACCTGCCTGCATTGCGCTCTTGGCTGTGCCGTCGATATGTGTGTGTAAGAGCTCGCTGCTGTGTTTGGGGTTGTCTTGCTGCTGTTGTGCTGTTGTTGTTGCTGCACCCTCTCAATGCTTACAGTTGCTGTCTGATGCAGTGCCCTCCGTCCAAGTGGATCAGTTGGCTCAGCTGCCGTAGGCAATTATTTCACTCACTCACTCACTCACTCACTCACTCAGTCAGTCACTGATTGACTCACCCACTCACTCACTTTTTCTGTGATAATGCTGCTGCGTTGCTGCACCCCTCACCCCATGCAGTTGCTGTCTGATGCGCTGCCCTCGTTCAGTGCTGATCAGCTGAGTCAGCTGATGTGGGCGTATGCACAGTTTGGCCACACACCCGCACCCACACTCATGGCAGCAGTGCTGGCACAGACAGAGGCACAGGTGGCAGCTCTGCAGGTGATTGTGTTTTTTGGGGGGGGGGGATTAAGATTTGGGGCTCAGGGTTCAGGGCAGAGCTGGCACAGAATGCGGCACAAAGGGCCGGAATTGCAGGTGGAAGGGGCCGTAGAGGGGGTGGAGCCAAGGGGGGGGGGCACCAGGGGGGGAGGGGGTGGTCTGGGCACGGTATCACAACACTGGCTGAGAGGCAGTCAGTTGCATCCACAGATGAGACGTGCATGCCAGACATGTTGAGCATCATCCTTTTGTGCTAGTTGTTGATCGATCGATGCTGGTCAACACCTACATTTGATATGCTGAAGTACATTCAATGCACTAGTGGTGTGAGTGCTCCCGACTGTGTCGTGCTGTGCTGTGCTGTGCCCCATGCAGCCTGATGACCTTGCCACGCTGCTGTCTGCGCTGCGCTCGCTGGGTGCTGGTCTGACCCCTGGGCTGATGGCTGCTGCTGCTGACGTGGCAGTGGCTAACATGGGCAGCTTCAGCCTGCCTAGACTGGTGGAACTGCTGCAGGTGCGTTTGTGGGTGTGTGTGTGTGGGGGGGGGGGGGGGGGGGAGGGGTGAAAAGGCAGTGTTTGGGGGTGGGGATGTGGGCAGTAAACCCGCACCCTTCTGTAGTTGGGACAGTTGTGAAGAGGTCTGATGGCTGCTGCTGCTGACGTGGCGGTGGCTAACATGGGCAGCTTCAGCCTGCCTAGGCTGGTGGAACTGCCGCAGGTGCGTTGTCAACATACGCAGACAGATTAACCTGACTGACATGTTGCGGTAAATTTGACTTGTGTAGGGAAGGGGTGTTTCCACACGCCTGCCCTCGCCAACTGTCAGTCTTGACTGGCGCGTTGCCTCGACCATATGCTGCCTGCAGGCACGTTGTGTTTGTCCAACAAAATTTGTTGATACTGTCATATTGTATAAAAGGACATCCCAAGCGCAGGGTCTACTCAAAATGGCTCTGTTTTGTGTTGTGACTGACATGACATTGCCATCATCCGCTGCAGGTCTTTGCCGGGCTGCGTTTCCACCCTGGAGTCAACCTGCTGCACAGTGCTGCGCAGCATGCGGCAGCCAAGTTGCAGCAGGCAGCAGCAGCAAGCAGCACTTACAGGCTGGCGGCTAGCAGCATCACCGCACTGCTTCAGGTGAGGTTGCTGTGTGGGCGAGTGTTCTGGGACCCGGGGGGGGGCAGGTGTGTTGAAGGGGGGAGGGGCATCTACAAGGGGCGCACGGCGCTTGTGGTGACACTTTCTCTCAGCACTGCTGTTGCGGCACATACAGGCTGGCAGCTAGCAGCATCACTGCACTGCTGCAGGTATGTACGCCGTGTGGGCGAGTGTGTTGGGATCCATCGTGTGTGTGTGTGGGGGGGGGGGGGGTGTTGAAGGGTGGGGGGGGGGGGGGGGGTAGGGGTGGGGGGGGGTGCAAGGGGTGCAAGTGGCTGGTGGTGACATCGTCTTTCAGCAGCACATACAGGCTGGCAGCTAGCAGTCATTGCATTGCTGCGTGCAAGCATGGAGGGCTGTTTGCTTGCTGTGTCACATTGACTCAAGACTCTTGCGTAGGGGTACTTCTTGGTGGCAAGCATGGCGCTGAGTTCCACAATTCCACAGAAGTATTACTGTAATACTCTTGAGGAATTGTGCAACTCAGCGCTATGCTTGCTAATAAGTAGAACCCCTGCAGTCCAACACAGGATAATGAGCTGGTGAGTGGTGCTGTTGCTGTGTATGTGTGTTTGTCTGTGTGACGATGCACATGTGGAGCATGCGGGAGACATTCGTGTATGTGTGTGTGGACACAGGGAGTGCATCCAGTGTGTATGTGCAGGGCTCCGCCAAGCTTGCTTTTGCTCCCCCCAAACCTCTTCCTAGTGGCTATGGTTATCAATGCTATCCTCTGGTGTTGCAATGGATAGGGATACTCACGGCGGCGAGTGTTGCTGTTGTTGCTGCTGTGCATTGCATGTCTGTGTGCACGTGCAGGGCTATGCCAAGCTAGCGTATGCTCCCCCCAAGGCGCTGCAGGCCCTGCTGCGGCAGCAGCTGATGCCACAACTCAACGAGGTGGAGCCACCACAGGTGGCAGGTGGGTGAAACATGCATCAGCAGCCGGCAAGCGGGGGCAGGGGGCTTGGGATGCCTCTGCCAGGTGTCTTGGAGGGGGGGGGGGCTACCCCTGCTTGTTGGGTGGAGTGTTGGGGAATCTGGACATATGTAAGTTTGGGGGTGCAAGGAGGCAGCATCTGATGCCACAGTGAACGAGGTGGAACCGCCACAGGTGGCAGTTGAAGGTGAAAGCGCCTGGGGGTGTGGGGGTGGGTGTGTGTGTGGGGGGGGGTAGCAATGCGTAGCATCGTATCCCCACCCCCTGATGGGAGTGTGGGTTGGGTGTGTTTCGGCAGTCATGCTGTGGCAGTGTTGTTGCAGGTGTGTTGTGCTGCATGTGTTTTAGCACCCGCACAGTTCTGTGGCCAGCTCTTCAGGAGACATGCGCCCCGGGGGGGGGGGGGGGTGCATCACCAGACTTGGAGGGGGGGGGCGGTAGGAAGAGTTACACGTGCCAACAAAGTCGACATATATCTATGGCATTGTCCGTCGATTTTGGGATTTATCCACCTGAAACCCCTGGGTGGGGACGTACCCCAACCCCCCAGGGTGGACTACACCAGCTTCCCCTGGATACACACCACCAGGAAGACAGAAGGCATCAAGAGAACACTGTAATTGGTGTTCTGTCTTTGATTCTGCAGGTGTGTTGTGCTGCATGGAGCTGTTCTCTGGGCTTTGAGTGTGTGTGTGTGTGTGTGAGGGGGGGGGGGAGTGCATGTGTTGTGGTGTATATGTCTTCAGCACCTTCCCTTACTGTTGCCGCAGCATGTCAACATATTTTTGCCGCTTTCTGTTTGTGTTCCCCCCTGCAGGTGTGTTGTGGGCATGGCGCTGTTCTCTCAACCTGCACTGACTGTGTGTGTTCTGAGACTGTCTTCGTGTTCGGTTTATGTTTGTGATTCTGCAGGTGTGTTGTGGTGCATGGCGCTGTTTTCAGACCTCACCCCTGAGCTGTGGAATGCTGCCACCAACATGCTGGCAGCACCACAGGCAATGGCAGCACTGCAGCCGGCAGCACTCACACAACTCTACCAGGTGTGTAGGGGTGGGGGTGTAGACACAAGGGGTGTGTGTGTGTGGGGGGGGGGGGTGTTGCAGCTGTTGTATGACTGCCTGCATAAAACACTCAGGCACAGGGGGGGCTGCCTGCTGCTGCTGGGACTGCTGCTGTGGCAGGGGTGCCACCAGGGACTGCAAGTGTGTATGTGGGGCGACGGGTATGTGTGGGGGGGGGAGGGGGAGTGTGGGGGGGGGGGGGGGGGCAGGGGAAGATGTGTGTGGGGTGGGGTGGGGGGGAGAGTGTGGGGGAAGCAGGTGAAGATGGTGAGAGTGGGGCAGGGGCAGGGGTGTGGCCCAAAAGCACTGCAGCCAGCTACGATTAGCACAAGCAGCAGCAGCTGCAGCCGCAGCTATCCGACAGCAAGCCGTGTTTGTGGCCAGTGCTGCAGCCACACAGCTTTGAAGGGTGTCTGTATATTTTGAGGTCGAAAGGTATCGGTCATAAAGTGTGGGGAGTACCGCCCAGCCGTGGAGGTTTCCGCTTGTACAAAACCCCCTCCCCAACAGGGGGTGGGGGTGGGGGGGTTGGCAGAAGGGACAGGGGGGGGGGCATAGGGGAGGGAAGCGCCAGTCTATCAGCAAGGGGAGAATGGGACTGTCGTGACTGTCCATTTCATCCGAACTGCTGGCCTCAAACCGCATGCTGACTTCACTGGTACAGGTAGCAGCATGGGGTGATGCCGATGAGCATGCTGATAGTGGTGCAGCTACCAATGCAGACCCCGGGGGGGGGGGGGGGGGGCTGAACCTACCAGTGCTTACACTACAGTCACGCCAAAGTCCGACTGTCGGTCCCATGCCTACCTGTCTGTCTCTGGTTTGGTTTCCAAAAATATATTTTGTGTAAAAAATAAATAAATGCCATAGTAACTAAATGCCTGTGTTGTCTGCAGGCGTACCTGCTGATCACCAAGTCTGCCGATGGTGGTGGGCGCTACAACACACCTCCCTCACTCATGCTGGCAGCATGGCAGGCATACAAGGCAGCACAGGAGGCTTCACTGGCAGCACCTGCTACTGAACTGGTGCAGGTGAGCAGTGCAGGCAGGCACCCTTCCACCCCCCCCCCCCCCCACGCACACACACACCCAAAGCATTTGCACCCCTGCACCTGCTACAGCAGGGTGCACCCCCCCCCCCCCACACACACACAGTTCAGCACCACTTCCACTGACCTTCCAGGAGGCATCACTAGCAGCACCCGCTTCATAAGTGGTGCAGGTGAGCAATGCAGGCATGCACCCTTCCACACCCCCCCCCCCCACGATACAAACCAGTTGCACTCCTGCACCCGCTACAGCAGGGTGCGATCCCTCCCCCCCCCCCCCCCCCCCCCCACACACACACACACACCAATTTCACCACGACTTCTCTCTTTCCAGTAGGCATCACTGGCAGCACCCACAACTGAACTGGTGCAGGTGAGCAGGCACCTGTTGACACATACACAACTTGCCCCTACATGCACCCGCCCAGCCCAGCACTTGCATACCCCGCCCCTCCCCCCCCCCCTCCCCCCTCTGCGTGCCCCCCCCCCCACCCCCAGCGTCAATGTGGCTCGCCAAGGATGCTGCTCGTGTGTTGACGCTGTTGGGCATCATTCACCCCTCCCCCCCACCCACACACACACACACACACACACACACACACACACATTCACCCAATTGCTCATCTCCCCCCCCCCTCTCTCCGCCTGCCCCCCCCCCCCTCCGCAAACACCCCCCCCCCCCCCCCCCCAGGATGCTGCTCGTGTGTTGACGCTGTTGGGCATCATCCATCGCCCCCCCCCCCCCCACCCACACACCCAAATGCTCATCTCCCCCCCCCCCCCCCCCTTCCGCCTCCCCCCCCCCCCCCCCCCCGCAACCCCCCCCCCCCCCCCCCCCCCCAGGATGTTGCTCGTGTGTTGGCGTTGTTGGGCATCACGTACGTCATGAAGGCTGTCAGTGAGGACGGACTCTTCGCATTCAACCTGGCACTGCCCGACAGGTGGGTGTGTGGGGGGAGGGGGGGGGGGGAGGGGGGGGGGGGAGGGAGGCGGTTGGTAAACAGAGGGGGGGGGCTGTTTGTGTGAGAGGTTGGGTGGGATTGCTGTTTGCGTTGCCTGACGGGTGAAGGGGGGGAGGGGTGCAGCTGGCTTTTGTGGGGCAACAAGAAAGCGGGGATGATGGGAATGAGTTAGCTGCTTGTTGCCCCGCAAGAAAGAGGAAAGGAGAGGAGCATCCTCCTCACCTGCACACTGGACCAAGTTTGATGCAAATGGCTGCCCACTCTTCCTTCCAAAGGAGGAATGGCGCGCCATTTGCATCAACCTTGGTCCAGTGTGCATGTGAGGGAGGGCACGGGGGGGGGGGGTGTCGCACGTTGTCACTTCTGGGGCTCCTGACGTTCCGGAAGTGTTGTAGGCTTGCCAAGGCTGAGGCTCAGACTTGCTCAGATCTACCTGATAGTCACAGTTTGGTGCGAAAGACACGATCACCAGCTGAGCAACCATCATAACTTTCTTCATCTGACAATCCCACCCCCATCTATCTCCACCCTCTCTGCTGTCTGTCGTCCTGTGCTGCTGCTGCTGCCATTGCTGTTACTGCTGCTGCTGCGTGCGTGTGTGTCTCACACCCTCCCTTGCCCCCTGCAGGCGCATAGCTGTTGAGGTGTTTGATGCGTCGTGCTTCTGCACCAACCAGCAGCAGCCCCTGGGGGAGAGTGTGATGCGCATTCAGCTGCTCAATGCATGCGGCTGGCAGGTGCGATTGTGTGGGGTGTGTGGGTGGGGGTGGGGGGGCGGAGGAAGGTGTGATGTTACTGAGAAAGCGGAGGGGGGGGGGGGCGCAGCAGCAGCAACCCCGGGGAGAGTGTGATGCGGTTTTGGTAGCTCAATGCATGCAACAGGCAGGTGCGATTGTGTGGGGGTGTGGGGGTGTGGGAGGGGGGGGGGAAGAGGGGTGGTGGGAAGAGTTGGTGGTGGTGGTGGGGGGTCAGCAGCAGGGGCAGGGGTGGGGCGTGATGTTGCTGAGGAAGCCAGGGAGGACCCCCGAGGGGAGCGGGCGGGGGAGGGGGGGGGGGGGCGGGAGTGATTCACATTCAGTTGCTCAGTGCATGCGGTTGGCAGGTGCGATTGCGTGAATGGGGGGGGGGGGGGGGAGATGGGTGGGGGGAGGAGTGAAGGGTGGCGGGGACAGGGAGAGCTTGGCACCTCTGCTAGCAGCAACATGCAGAACGCCTTCTTGACCAGTGTGGATCACTCTTAGCAAGAGAGTTTCTTCATCTTTGCAACAACAGAGGTGCCTTGTTGCCACCCTGCCAATACTTGCTCCACTGTGGATGTTTGAGACAACAACATTGACGATGGAGCAAATGTTGGCAGTGTGGCGGGGAGGCGACACTGTTGTTGCGAGGATAAGTGAAGGGGCTTAACACAGGGTTGGGGGCTGTGTGGGGGTCACGCTGCTGTTGTTGTGAGGATAAGAGATGGAAAGTGGACACATGGGTGGGGGCTGAGGGAGTGTGGTCACAGCTGCTTAGCGCATACAGCTGCTTAGCACATACGCTTGGCAGGTGAGAGAGGACATGAAGGAGGTGGGGAGTAAATTGGGATGGGTCAGGGTGGGCGGAAATGGGGGCCATGGGACAACAGCACGGTGGGGTTGGGTGGGGTGGGGTGGGGGTATTCAAGTAATCAACACATGCAGCTGGCGGGTGAGAGAGGGCTTGAGGGGGGAGGAGGGGGAGCGGTCAGGTTGGGTTGGCGGAGACCGGGGGGGGGGGGGGGGGGGGGGGGATGGGACAACAGCCTCACGCATGCATGTGAATTGTTGTCCTCAACGACGCAGCGCCAGTGGGAGGTTTTCTTGTGGTGTTGGGTCACCAAAAGGTTGCGTTCCAATCTTCATATTGTCTTCTTTGAACAACATACAACTTTGCTGCTGTCACACACAAGCTCTCTGGTGTGCGCTTCATCCAACGAACACATTGTTCCGTGCTGCTGCTGCTGCTGCTGCTGCTGCTGCTGCTGCTGCTGCTGCAGTTGACGACAGTGCCTTACTACGACTGGGTGCCGTTGGGTGCTGATGACACCAGGAAGATGGCTTACCTCAAAAACATGCTGGGCATACCCCCGCCTGTGGCATGAAGAAACCAGCCGACTGCCTTGCAGGGAAATGATTGTATGGACGCCTTCAGCGACTGGCTCGCTGCTAGTTCAGCGGCATTGTGTTGACATTGTGCAGGGTTGTGTTGACATGTGTTTCCAGTTCGCCAGGGGGGCCAGCCTGCTGGCATGGCAGTAGCCCCGTGTTGTGGTGGTGGCTATGTTTGCACAAAGACGTATCTATAGCAAGTCATGACGTGATGATAACGGGTAGGTCAAGACCCTAGAGTTGTGACGTCTTGTGGAGGGCGGGCCTTGACGTTGTTGTTGGTGGTGGTGGTGGAGCATGTGTAAATGATGTTGGTTGTCAGCTGGGGCATTTGGGCAGCTGGGTGACCAGGGCAGGCAGCAGCGGGGGCAGTTGGTGGGACCAGCGGTGTCGTGTGGCATTGTGGGTGTGGATTGTGTGACAGCTGCTTTCCTGGTGCGCCTTCGTTTGTTAGTGTTCCAGCAATAATATGTCGCATCTTGAGCAAGGTAGGCATGATCGTGAGCCAGATGAGTCTTAACCTCAATAGCAACTGCACAGCGACTGAGGGGCTGAAGACATGAAAGCGCAGGTGCTGGAGCTGGGTGTGACAGATCAGGGCCCCAGGTGACAGCCATGCACCTCTCAGGGTCCCCAGGCGGGTGAGCCGTTTCATGCCTGACAGCATGCTGCTGTTCATTGGTGTGACGTTGATATATTTCACGAGGTGTGGCATGGCCTGCCTACAGCCTTCACCCCGCACAATTCAAAATAATTTTCACCCACCCCCTAACCCTCCACGTGCACCACTTACACTAGCCAAGTGTGGCAAGAGAGGTGCTGGACGCTGACAGTTGTGTCACACCTCGGTAGACAACTGCCCGTCCTACTTCATAAGACAACAGCCGTGAGGTCCACAAGGGCGATTGCTTTCTTTACAGCGCCCTGTTCAACAGATGTGGCAGGCCTGCACGCAGACTGCGCGACTTGTTTTGGGTGCCTCGACGTCGAGGGGCAACGGCCGTCGACGGCCGTTGCCCCTTTTGGCGCACGATCACATCCACAGCCAGTCACCTTGGGAAAACCTTGGCATGACCTTGAACAACACGCCGTTCTAGAAAAGTGTGTTTGGCGTGGGTTGTGGCGTGGGTCCGTCTAACTCGTAGCTTCCCTCATCTGGTCGAGGCAAACATCGTGCTCGTTCCAGGTCTCCTCATTCTCACGTTCGGGCTTTCTTTAGTGGCAATCTTGTGTGCCATGCAGCGCCCTCCCACCATCACCCTTGACGACTTGGTCAACCTCCAGCGAGCAAATGAGGCGCTGACCTCTGCCAAGATGACGACAAACGAAAAAAGCTCTATACTGCTGCATCCTCACACAGAGTTCTGCAGAGACTTGGAGGCGTTGGATGAAGCTGGCGTCGTCATTCTGACGGAAATAATAAGACCAAAGTTTGCAGACCATATGGCAGCAGACGGACCCTACCTGTACGGTGACTGGTGGCACACAAATTGGATCGCCACCAAAGTAAGCTTCAGTCAGCACTGCACGTCCGGGACGGGAATAGGCCAGTCACACTGGCTTGTCCCTGCCACTGAGGGCATGATTATGTGCGCTGACGCACCACTACACTGACTCTGCTGCAGCTGTGCTGTGCGGGGTCCGGCCTGTCCCTGGAGCTGATGAACTCTGCGATTGTGGCAGGAGCTGTCATTGACATCCATGTAAGCAGGCAGCTGGTAGCACGCCTTTAGTTCAATATTTGCGCTGTGTGGTGCCAACACCGCCCTGGCGTTGATGAGGCAGCAACAGTCCTGAGTTTGGTTTTGGCACTTTTTGCTGCTTCCTGGCGCCAGCCGAGGCTGCCAACTGATACAGGCAAGTCATGTACAAAGCCTGGAATGATGCCAGACCTCATGCTTACTTGACCTGCTTCTGTTGCTCGCATAGGTACTGCCGTTTGCTGTGGAGCGCAGCAACCCAAACAGCAGCAGTGCTCTGAGGAAGCTGCAAAACCTCTACAAAAGCAGCAGCCTGCCCCCCTGCAACAGGGCGATAGATGACTGGCTTACCTACCTGGCCCAGAAGGCGGACGGCCCTCTGTTTGTCCTGTGTGCCGGCAAGGCCTACTGGAAGCAGCGCCCCTTCTTTGAGGAAGCAGCCCAGCGGGGCAGACTGATCCAGCGCTCAGCAGCTGTCATGCAGCAGCACAACCGGATCGACCAAGGCTGGAAGCTCAGCCCCAGCTACTACACCCATGAGGACCTTGTCCGGATCAAAAGTGCGATAACAGCAACCCGGGATCGGCTGCAGCAGCAGGGTGATAACAGGCCGGCCCCTGCCTTGCCACCAACAGCCGCGTACCCCGTGCGGCTGCAGCTGAGGGGCTGAGCCGCTGCAGCTGCTGCAGGGCCTGTTTGTTAGTGTTGAGAGTAGCCTGAGTAGCAGTGGGTGAGTGTGCCACTTGAGAATGGCCAGCTGTCAAGTGGTCGAATGAGCATAGGCATGGCAGTTGTGTTATGTGCATGTTGAGTTTTTGACCGTGCGAGGGTCATGTGCCGGGGTGCGTGCCTGGCAAGGCCCGCCTAGAATTGCCTTTTGGTGGAGTGAGTATCTGCTGTCAGAGTCGAGCAGCTCAGGTGGGGGCAGACTCCTCTTGGAGTAGTGCAGGGTTGCTGCACTGTGTTGGTGTAGTGTCAGCGGTCTTAGCTGTACCCGCTGTCCCTGGTACCCTACACCTGTGTGGGCGTGCAGGGCACCTTGATTGGGTGTGGTTTGGTTTGGCCTGGGTGTGTTGCCGCCACAGCTTGCAGTCCTGTCCCTCTGTCCTCCCGTCTGGTCTGTTGTGCTGTTTCTTCGGTTTGTTTGTTGGGTGCTTCAGTTTCTGAGCGCCTTTTTGTCGGGTAGAAGTGCGTGCAGCACTGTGTCATTCCTAGAGGAGTCAGATCAGCCTAAGCCCCACAGTCACTTTCGATTAGTGTGTGAGGGTTGCAGCAGTTGGAAAGTTGCAGTGGTTGCAGCAGTTGTGGCAGCAGCCGTGGCGAATGCAGCAAGTATGTTGGGGTTGAGCCCGCATGTGTGTACAACACACTGTGAAGGGCAATGCTGTGGAAAGGACGCGAACAGAGTCAGACACCTAGATATGTGTGTCGCCCAAAGCAGGGTGTGTGTGTCGTCCAATACAGTTCGGTGACAATCCTCCCCCCATCGCCACTGGCCCCTGCCTCCAGCACCGCCTGCACTGTCCTCCCCTGCTGTCAACATCAAACAATCACCTCCGCACACTGGCTTTGCAGACCACTTGAGACCATTACACCGTTACTCACCATCACGTCACAAGGGCAAGCAAATCACCATTGCAGCAACACCCACCCTGATCACTCCGCCCCACTACTGCTGCTGGCCCCTGCCTTATCAGCTGGCATCATGTCCTGTACTGTCTGCTGCCCAGGCATCGCCAGCCTCCTCCTGCTGTCAGCATCAGCAGCACCCACTATGACACTCACTCTTCCACGCTGCTGCTGCTGCTGCTGCTGCTGCTGCTGCCCCTGGCCTTGTCAGGCATCATGTCCTGCACTGTCTGCTCCCCCGGCATACCCAGCCTCTTCCTGCTATCCCTATCAGCAGCCCCCACCCACTGCTGCAACCCCAGCAGCAGACCAGCCCTGCTGGCACCACCATACCCACTGTAGGCACTGCTGCTGTCACTGCTGCTGGTGTCACTAGTGAAACCTGCTGCTGCTGCTGCTGGTGGTGTGAGTTGCTGCTGCCTGTGCTTGGCGTATGCGAGGAGTGTGTGCATCCAGTCTGCTGCGGGCACTGACTGATGGCCGGGGCGGTAGAAGGCCATGAGGTAAGGGAAGTACTTGGGCCTGAAGGGGGGGGAGGGGGAGTATAGTACAATAAGAATTACTGCTTTGAAACTGTGTTGAGCACGTGTGGCGTGGTTGTGGGATACAGAAGAGGGTGGGGGCGGTAGAAGGCCATGCGGGACGGGAAGTACTGGGGCCTGAAGGGGGGGGGGGGGGAGGGGGGGATTACGGTACGATTCAATTTGCTGCGTTGAACACACTGCGTGGTTTTGGGGCAGAGAAGGTGGGACAGAGGTGGCGATGGGGCGGTAGAAGGCCATCAGGCACGGGAGATACTTGGGCCCCGGGGGGGGGGGGTGATGTCTGGGTGCTGGTCGGGAAGAGAGACATGTGCATCTTCAGTGACTGCGAAAAACCAATACAGGTTGTGTTCTTGGCAAATGACAGGAGGGTGTAAGGGCGGTAGAGGGAAATGGGGTAGGGGAAGTACGCTAAGTACATAGGGATGAGCAGTGCAGTGGATCAAACAAATCAGGGGAAAGGGAAGGGTGGGAGCGGCGGAGGGTGTACGCGACTACAGTCCCTATCTTGGCGTCACGGCCTTCCATTCACCCTCACACACACCCCTCCTGTCAAAGCTGCTTTGTGGGTGTGGGGGTACAAGGTGCCCCCCCCCCCTTACCCCCCCCCCCCCCACACCCACCCCACCCATCCGCTCACCTGTCCAGTGTTTCTGCCTTCACTCCAGTCAGCAGCTTCTCAAGAGCAGCCAGCAGCGCACCCTCCCTGCTGCTGCTGCTGCTGCTGCTGTCCGCCTCAGCTGCCACCAAGCTGCTTCCCTCCACCTGCTGAGCCACTGCCTCCTGAAGCTGCTGCTCCGGGAATTTCCTTGCACCAGCCGCCGCCGTCGCTGCCGCTGCTGCTGCTGCCGATCGGCCTGCATCCGTCCCCTGCCACTGCTTGTACCTTTCCGAACCTCCCAGCTGGATTCGCTGCTCCAACAGGGTTTTGTGCAGCTCAGATCTCAAACCCTGAAGCGAATCCTGTAGGACCGCATAACTGCTGCTGCTGCTGCTGGTGGTGGGTGCTGCTGCTGCGCCGAAGAGGTGTGAAAAGCGCTGCTTGTGTGCTGCCAGCAGCGGCTGCTGTGCTGCGTCCTGCTGGCTGCTGCTGGTGGGCAGGAGGTAGCTGCTGCTGCTGATGCGCATTGACAGCTCAACACCCACAAACTGTTGATTGGGTGGTTTGTGTGTGTGTGTGTGGGGGGGGGGGACAGGGAAGGGTGGGGGGGTGCAGTCAGTGTGGTGACGGATGCACAGCAGCAGGTACAGCAGTGATATCAGAGATACACGCAGTGTGGGTGGCGCCGGGGTGCATTTTCTGATACCACAGACGCAATGCATTTATGTGGCCGAACAAGCATTTCCCAACCTTAGTGTCTATGCACCACTAGCTCCTCCCACCCCCACACCCCCTGGCGGCACCCCCCCCCCCACTCACTTGTACATCAGCAGAGAGTGCACAGAGATGACATAAGGAACAGTCCTGGGACACTCAAACAATGTCGCACGCTACACTAAAAGCCAGTGTGTATGCGTGCCTGTCAACCCTCACTCACTTGTACATTTTGATGCTGTGCAGCAGCCAATTGAGCTCATCCAAGCTGTTGGTGCCAACCTGCATAATGCAGTACAGCAAGGAACCACCACACACTCAGCCGCGCTCAAGCAGCAACAATGCTGGCATTGAATAGCAGATGATGGAAAAGACGAGCGGACAACAGACAAGAGTTGGCAATGATGACGGCCCCAGCAAGCACGGCTGCCCCTACCAGTTGCAAAGGCTGACAGCAACACAGCGCACCTGAATGACGCGGCTGTGTGTTGTGCGTGCAAACTGCTCGCGTGCGGTCTTGTGAACGTGGGGCCCACTGATGACGGTGAAGTGGGTGCGCTTGGTGGGCAGGGCACGGTCACCACAGGGAGGAGGGGGGCCTGGGGGGGGGGGGGGGGGGGGGGGGGGGGGGGGGGGAGGGGAAGGGGAGGGGGGGGGGGGGGGGCGGCACATGCCAGTGGGTGTGTGAGGGGTGCCCCGGGCAGGCAGGGGGGGTAACGTGTTGTGGAGGCGCTCTTGGTGGATAGCGCACGGTCGCCCACAGGGAGGGCCTGGGGGCAGGGGAGTGGGGCGCACAGCAAGAGGGGATGAGGGACACTTGAGGAGGTCGGAGGTGCTGGAGAATGCAAACTTTAACCAAACATACCTTTGCGCATTCCACTCACCAGATTGACCCAGGGCACACCAACCCCATCACCGCGCCATACGTCAGGCAAGACCTCCCGGCTTTTTGGAGCCATGTTGACCATCACTAGGTCCCGGATCGCGGTGCTGGCGAGCTTCACGAACAGCAGATCGTGCGCTTTTATCGTTATCTTGAGGCCATAGGGGCTGGGGGGCGGCAGAGACCTGGCAGGTGACCAGTCCTGGCCCTGCTGCTGCTGTTGCTGCTGTGCCCATGTCGTGTGGGAAACGCTGGGAGCTGCTGCGGATTCATCATGGATTTCCACAGCAGCATCTGCGGGCTGCCCTGCGGAGGTGTGGACGCGACAATGCCGGGTGTGGCCTGTCGCTGCTACAGCTGCTGCTGCTGCAACTGCTGAAGCACCGGTGCTGAACGCCTGCAGCTGCTGCGCAGCTAAGAGCTGCTTGATCACAGTTGTGGACAGCATTGAGAGGGAGCAGGGCCCTCCTGCGCGGGATGAAACAAGGGATCGGTCAAGATCAAGACGGGCAGCTTTCCACAGAAGCGAGACTTGATCAATACTTGGTTGGCGCCTGGTCCTTGAACATCCACATGTCCCTGTTGCAACAGACATCCGTGCCCTCCCCTTCCCTGCTGGGGTTTGACTGCCAGCAGCTGTCTTCACTTCCCCACTGCAACAATGATTGTGATCTATCAACTTCCCTGATTGCTCCAGGTCAATATTTCGCCATCAGGAAGCTCCACAGCGCCCCCTGGTCATAGCCAGCACACAACCTTGATGGGCCGGTCAACACAACCTTCGCATTTCACAGGGCCCACCTCAACCAGCACAAGTGGGCATGGTGTCGCATTCTAAGCCTGCCTGAGGGACTAGCTGTGGGATGTTACGCTTCCACCACACTGGGCCAACCATGACACCACGCAGCAACTGACTGCACACCTGCCAGACAGACAGCAACCAACATGCATGTTGGCGTTGACAACGTGCATGCACGTCCTGTGAGAGGTGTGTACACACCTCAACACCCAGGGTGTTGCTAACACCACCACGGCCACTGTCACACATCATGGTGTACGGTAAGCAGCTGCTGCCAGCAACTTGAGGGTGCCTTGGACACTCAAAAAAATAATATTGAGGGTGCCCACCACCCTCTCCGACCTGCCCATCCCATTCATAGCTGGCTGCTCGTGGGCATCCCAAACCTGCTCCAGCGGCTGCTGCTGCTGTTGCTGCTGCTCTGGCTGCATGGCTGCTGCCAGGCTGCAGGTGTGCTGCCAGTGCTGCCAGGTGCTAGTAGCCAACAACCACAGCCGCTGCCACACATGTGGACAGGTGCTGCTGCTGCTGCCAAGGCTGGGCCTGGTGTGGGTGCCGCAGCCAGCCCACGGCTTGCAGCTGCTGCTGCTGCTGCTGGGAGCCAAAACCGGCTGCTACTGCTGCTGCTGCTGCGACTGGTGTGGGTGCTGCTGCAATGCACGGCAGGTGCCGGCCCAGCAGCTGCAGCACCTGTCCAGGCTGCTGCACCTGCGCAGCACTAGGCCGCTGCCCAGGTTGTTCACAGCCAAGTGATGGGGCCCAGCCTGTTGCATGGGCTGCTGTGTGATAGGTGGTACAGCCTGGCAGCACTTGACCTGTGCCAGCACTGGGCAGCTGCCCAGGGGCGGTCACAGCTGTGCGATGCGCCAGCACAGCCTGTTGCATGGGCTGCTGTGTGATAGGTGGTACAGCCTGGCAGCACTTGACCTGTGCCAGCACTGGGCAGCTGCCCAGGGGCGGTCACAGCTGTGCGATGCGCCAGCACAGCCTGTTGCATGGGCTGCTGTGTGATAGGTGGTACAGCCTGGCAGCACTTGACCTGTGCCAGCACTGGGCAGCTGCCCAGGGGCGGTCACAGCTGTGCGATGCGCCAGCACAGCCTGTTGCATGGGCTGCTGTGTGATAGGTGGTACAGCCAGGCAGCAATGGACCTGGCGGTATGCACTGCATGCCCCAAGGGGCGTGCTGCACTCTGACACCAGCACTGGCTGGGATTGCTGCTGCTACTGCTGCTGAGATGAATAAATTGTTACTCAGGGCCACCAGCATGTGTCTCCTGCTGCTGCTGCATGCTGCTGCATTCCTGATGCTGGTGTTGTCAGTCGTCTGGGCGTGCTGGTACAACCGCCGCCCTGTACAGCAAGACAAGATACACAAGGGTGGGAAGGCGCCTGCCGGTGCACTGCTGGAGGAGTGGGTGGAGCAGCGCAGGTGCAAGGGGGTGGTCAGGGCCCTGAATAGCAGCCAGGCTATTTGGAGTGAGCAACTGTCACAGTGCAGGGGGCACACCAGCACATTTGAAGTAAGCACCCTCCTAACCTAGCAACCATAACAGGCTGATGGGTGTGTGGATAGTAAGCGGCTATCGTGCTGCTGTTGACACAAACACACCTGGAGTTGCCGTAGCGATCCTGCCCCCGCCCTGCTGCCTGTAGTTTCTTCTCCCCTCTGGCTCTGCTGCAGGCCTCTCCGCTGGCAGGGCTGGCTGCTGCTGTCAGGGAGCACCACTGCTGGGGATCCTTGAGGACACCAACCCCAGCTGTAACTGGTGTTGCAGCGGCTGCTGGTGATTATAATGATGCTGCTTCTGACAGCTGGCGGCTGCTGCTCAGCACACCAGCAGAGGGGTGAGCTGCCATCCGGTGCTGCCAATGAGGTAGCTGCCCGCCAGTGGCTGTGCAGGGCTGTGAGACCAACTGTGTCACCTGGCTTCAATGGGTGCTGCTGCTGATGGCGCTGAGTTTGTTGTGTTTGCTGCACCAGTGGTTGCTGGGTCAGGCCTGCCTGACTGTTTCTGCCAGTCTGAGTGTCAGCTTGGCGCCGTGGGTGGGGTCCCAATCAAGGGAGGCCTTGGCGACGCTGTAGCCCACAAAATCAGACAGTGTGAGACTTGCCAAACTTGATATAGGTGTTTCTGCCTGCTTCGCGCGCCTTGACCTGCCACTGCCCCAGCTGTCGGCCGCTGTCATCCTGCTGCCCTGCACCCAGCAGGAACATGCATGTTGATGTGGTAATCGAGCTGAATACAGCAAGCCTCTCCAGCATGTCCCCCACATAACATACAGTCCAAGGAGTTACACATCACATGACATGACATGTGTGGCATGATATGAATGCAACGACTGAGCACACACATGCAACACCAACAGTGCTTGAACTGCAACTCCTGATACACACCAGCTTGATGCCAGTGGCTCACCCGGGCAGTCCATCAGGGTGAGTGTCAGATCCAGGGGGTAGGTGGTGTCAGGCGGCAGCTGGGAGCAGATGAGCACCCTGGGGATGGTATAGGCAGCCCTCCCGCTCCCGTTTGAAGTTATGTTGCCAGCCTGCGCATACGATATCAGGAGATTGCAGCTGATGCCAATAAAGTTATTTGGAATGCGCTGCAGCGCAATAAACAACAGCATTGTGATTGCTGAGTCGAGCTAGCAGATGGCGGTTGCAGCCTGTGTTGGCTGCTAGGGCCCAGGACAGTGGGTCACAAGTCCTAATTACAGCGGGGGGGGGGGGGGGGGGGCTAAGGTTGTTTTTGGACACTAGGCTAAGAAGCTCAAAGTGCCTTCCCCCCCCCACACACACACAGCCTTAGTGAGCTTGCATGTATCCAAGTACTCCCTCTGTCGACACACTGCTTTGCAGTATGTGCATCATGTACGGTACTACAATCAGTGGGCACACCTGCTGCAGCCGGAGCAAGGTCCACCGACAGTCCAATACAAACAATTCCCAGTTGTGTGTGACCAGCCGGTGGCGGCCCGCCCCTGGGCAGTGCCCTCCCCCCCCCCCCCCCCCCTGGAACTCCAAAAAAAAATCCCGCGTCCTGCCACACTCACCGGAGCAACCTCTGACACGCTGCCGGGGTGTACCTGCAGGCCCGGGCCCTCACCAGCACGGCTGATCATATTGGAGTAATTGCTGTGGGGCCTGAGCTGATTGCCCCCAAAAGAGGCAGGTACGTTGTGCAGCAGGAAGCTAGGCCCTTGAACGTTGCAGAGCTGCACACAGCACAACACAGCACACCATATTATCTTGAGGAAAGCCTGCCAGTGCTGTCTTGCTGCATCCGCAACAACTGGAACAGAAGGCTGACGTCACGGTGCTTGCAGCATGTGGCCGCTCCCCACCTAGGGTTTAGGGTTTAGGGTTTAGGGGGTGCGGGTTAGGGTTTAGGGTTCATAAGTTGCACCCATGACATTGCAGGTTCGATCTGCAGAAGCTCACCCGTTCCTGCAGGACCACAGAGTGAGGGGCGCCATCACACTTGCGTGACTTCAGCACCCTCATCAGGGGTAGACCCGTCAGGTGCATGACACGCGGTGCTGTCCTGTGGTTGAGCACAGCCCCAAACGGCCCCTCAAACTGAGTGGTGTTGCCTGCTGCACTGTCCAAGGCCTGTCCTGCCCAATGCTGCGCCTGCTGCTGGTGTTGCATGACGGTGTGCTGCTGTACATATGCCGTGACGTCCCAGTCAGCTGGGTGGCTCACGAAGGACACCTGAACTGGGCAGCTGCCATGAGCAAACTGTAGGGCTTCGATGTCTGTGCACAGTGCGCTGGCTATTGCGATGCGTTTTGCATTTGTAAAATCATAGTAGCCCTGGACCAAATGGGAGTAGGGCTTGTGCAAGATGGGCCCCTGGTCTGATGGGTGCAGTGCTGCTGGTCTGGCAGCTCCTTCAGGCCCTGCAGCTGCTGCTGCTGCTACGCCTGATGAAGAAACACCTGCTTGCCGCTGTTGCTGCAGCCCCCTGCCTGTGCGCTGTTGCTGCCTGTGCCCCAGCCTGTTGCCACTGCTGGCCTCTGGGCCAATCTTGGCTGTGCTGGCTGTCTTTGAGCCCTCCTGGCGACAACTGGCTGTGTCTGAGTCTTTGGTGGCTGTCTGGCTGCCCGTTAAACTGGCAGCATCCTGTCTGGTGTGCGCTTGCCTCAGCACACAAGCCTGCAGGCGAAGGACAGCAGCACATGTCCCGCGGTTGGACTGCAAGTTGGTTGTGCAGCTTGCAAGATTGGCTTGCACACAGAGAGCTTGGCCCCTGGTTATGCAGTATTGTGGAGAGTACCGCTCAGCGGTGAAAGTATCCACTTGTAACAACCTCCCCCCCCCCCAAAAAAAGTATTCCAATCCAGGGTGTGAACGGAATATTCAACGATCATCCAGAAGGTTTCGGATGGATGTGCGGAGAAGGAGGGATGAGGCGGGTTGTCAGCTCGGCTCTACTGCTGTGTCACCTGCTGGACCAACCTCCAGGTCTGCACTCCACCTTCACTCCAGGCTCCACACCCCTGGCCCGCGGTCCGCAGGCTCGCACAGGCTGCCAACAGCATATTGTATCACTCCAGTGAACAATGTCAGGCGCACTGCTTATCACTGCTGCGATTGTTAGCAAGGCGATCTGGATCAACCAAAATAATTGTCGGTGACTCCTGTCCAAGTGGACACGGCGAGGGTACTTGGAGTGGCATACTGCAACCTGGAACGCGACCAGTGGGAGCATTGCATCAGACATCCGCGCCCTTCCCCATTTCCATGTAGGGTTTGACCGCCAGCAGCTGCCTTCACTCCCTCAAGTTCACCTGCTGGCGAACCATTGAGTTCGCTGATTGCAACAAGTCAATCATTCATTGTATAGTGCCAACAGATAGGTCCACAGAACCCCTTGCCCGGTCATAGGCCTGTCTGGAGCACACCTTGCCAACTACACCAGGCGTTGCCAATCCAACCAGTGCAGGTCAGCAGAGTGTTGCACATGCCTAAGCCTGCCATGCAATTTGGGGCACGTCTGCCTGTCACAACAATGCTATGCAAGCAAACTGTTCTACGCATCGCAGCCTCAAGCCATGCAGGTGGTCAGCAACTAGTTGCTTCTTCAGCTTTTGTTTGTGCTGATGGGCATCCCTTGTTGGAATGCTGGTGTTGGTCAGGGGCAGTCGAAGTTGCCGGTTTGGGTAGGGGCTTGCAGATTGTACCGTGTTGCTGGCGTCAGGCCAGTGCATGCAACATTGGCTATTGTTGGAACCAGCATGGTTGCCCAGCAAGAACTACCCATCGTATTCCAGTGGAATGCTTGTAGTGTTACAGTGTCACCTGATCAACAGTCCTGAGTGTACAACCACATCATTGCACACACCACCCTCTTTGCCTGTGGATAATCATGCTTTGCCTGATGAGAGACAAAGGGTCACACCGGTGACCGAGCATGCGCATATGCCTTGTGCATCATGACACATAGACCATGTGTGTGTGGAGGCTGGGTAGTGCAGTGCACACCAACGTGCAGTACAATTGCGTTCAACGCACGAGTCATACAAGCATTCCCTCCCCCGCTCCCCCGCCCCCCCCCCCCCCCCACACACACACACACCAGGTTGTCCCTTTTTGCATCATTCGCACCGACGCAGCCACCATGCTCCTTTGCTCCTAAGAACCTGCCAACCACCCATCCGTTCGTTGGACCCCCCCCCCTTACTAAGACCAACAAGCACTCATCCCAAGCACTCACTGTGTGCGTGGTGCCGCAACTCACTAGTGGCGGTGAGGAAGAGCTGGCGCTCAGGCACAGCCCAATGCCAAGCTTGAGCAGTCATTGGGGCTTGGCAAGATCAATTTGCCCAAGACAGAATCAACTCAGCTGTGCCGCAAACAGTACAGACTAGTCTCTGTCAGCCAAAAACGCATCCCAGCTTCTGCAAAGTTGATGTAGCTAGTAGCTGTCATGGCAGCAACCGTACAACATGTAACGCCTCTGACTCCCAGAGAGCCCCAGAATCGCTCCAGTCCAGTCCCAATCAAAAGCATGACCGTCAGTGGCACTGCCGGCCCCACTAACCACCACTGGCATGTGACGCTTCAAGTGGTACGCCAGTTGCAACAGTCCTTGTGCAAGAGCAGCCAGCACAGCACAGCACAGCATAGCATAGCATAGTGCAGCCCAGCTGAATCACAGCAAGTGCACTCCCTTCACAGCACAGTCGATACAATGTTCCCACCAAAGACTGAGGAACTTCAGCTGCAGGTCAAAGCCACACGGTCAGGCCAGCAAATCATATGCATGGCTTAGTGCTACATACGTAGCACATGCAGCATGCATGTGCAACCCACACTGGGGTGCTCAGATCAGAAGTCACCCAACATATCTGAACAACGTAACCATAAAGTAACAGCAGCTGCAGGATCTGGCCTCACAGGGTGCCAATCCCTGTGGACGCTGAGACAACTTGGTGTTGAACGCACTATCATGCTCTATGACTCCTTGGTTTGTCACGTCATCAGGTCAGGGGATCCAGCTGATGGTGGAGTCAAACCACTTGTCACAATGTCACCCAGTTGCTGTGGCACCAATCAACAAAGCATCTGCTCAATGTGCCGTTGCATATGGCAGCACAGCTGGCGTCAGACCAGTGACGCGGCAATCAAGCTATAAAACATGCACCAGTAGATAACAGACACATGGCATGTCAGGCGGCCACTGAGCATCAGGTGGCTACACAGTCACAGTAGCAACCCTGGCCCTGCATAACAAGCACACCAGGGTTTTGGCTAGAAGAACACCAGCCAGCCCACAAAACCCCAGTAGCACAGCTGGGGCAGTGTGCACTGCACACTGAGCTGGTTGAGAAACGTGACGATTCTCAACCACCCAACATCCAGCCAGCACACGCCATTGGTGCATGCACGCAACAGAGATAGCCACAAAGGGTGCATGTCTGCCTGCAAAGCTGATGAATACATGCCAACATGCAACCCAGAAGATGTCTTGTGCAGTACAGGCAGAGGGTTTGCACACAGCCCATTGCCAACTGGGTCACACCCAAGAAAAGAACCGGCAGGACAATCCTGCACCCAGTCCTCAATGTAGCACAGCCTGTGCTGCCGTGAGCGTACTCTTGCCCGGTGCGCGCCCTACCGAGAAGACTTCTTCCTCAGGCCTTTGAAGAATGAGCGCAGGCTCTCACGCATGCTGCGACCAGCCGACCCCCCCTTCCCTGCACGTGACCCCGCCACCCTTCCTTGCTGCTCATCCTCTGGCCACTCAGAATCAGCATACTCTTCCTCCGAAGACACACCATCTTCATTCCGGTCGCCTTCCCCGCCTGCAGAAGACGCCGCAGCTGCAGACGCGCGCCCCCGGCGGCTGCAGTGCGCCCCACTGCTGCTGCTGCGCGCAGAGATACTGCCGGCATCATCCTCCCCCTCGTCTGCTTTGCTGCGTGCCTCAAAGTACGTGGACGCCTCTGCAACTCCACCACCTGCTGCCGCTGCTTCTATATCTCCCCCTGCTGACGCTGCTGGTGTGGAGCTGGTGGTGTCCCTAATGCTGCCGTCCCTACTGGCTGTAGAGGCACCGGAGAGCCGCAGCTTGACCCCACACGAGGCATTGAGTGTGTGGTTGAGAGGCCCACATGTGCTCAGCGTCCCTTGTGTGGACAGCAATGGCGGACAGGGCGGGCCATACTGGGCCTGGAGTGACAAAGCTGGCAGGGATGTGGATGTCTGCAGCTGGCATGCTGGCGCACGCGCCCCCTACTGCTGGCTGCTGCTGCTGCTGCTGCCAGGCAGATGACGACACGGTGTGGCATGGTAGCAAGCCTGTGTCTAAGACCGTGGGTGACCCTGGTGCTGGTGCTGCTGCTGCTGCTGCGGCGGCTGCTGGTGCCGCAGCTGCAAGTGCCTGGACCTCATTAGCAAGGGTCAGCAGCCCCATGGCTGGTTGTCAGCAGCGCAGTAGCGCACCGCAATGCTTCGCAGGGCAGGCACTGTGAGGTTCTCAAAGCGCTGCTGGTGCTCCTGCAGAATCTCCACACCTGCTGTCGACGGGTTGGCCGAGCGAAGCTGACGGGACTTCACAACTGCTGCTGCTGCTTTTGCTGCTGCTGCTGCCGCCGCTGCTGAGTTGTCACCTTGCGCCATGCCTCGTGGAGATGACACAGCAGCAGCTGCTGCCATTGCAAGAGCCAGCGTCAGGAACGAAACGGGTGCTGCTGCTGCCTGCTCGCTGCTGCTGCAGGCGGCTGTAAGCGCCACGACACTGGCTGAAGTTGCTGCTGCCGTCTCAGCAACCTTGTTTGGCGGCCCCGCAGCACGCATCCCTTCAACCACAGCAGAAGTGACATGCTCTGCGGCGGCCGCTTCCACTGCTGCTGGTGGTGCCTCGACAGCTGCTGCCTTGCCTACCTGGCGGGTTGTGCGGGCCTGCAGCAGCTCCTTAGGTGGGGGTGTGACCTCCACACTTTCAACAGCAGCAGCAGAGACAGTGGAGCTCTGCGCTGCTGCTGTCACTGCGCTCAACACACCCAGCGCCTGCAGCCCTGACGGCTTTCCTGCTGTACTGCGCGTCCTGAGGCTGCTGCTGCTGCTGCCGCGCCGCTGCTGGGATGAATTCGCGCGCACTGCTGCTGCGAGTGCCTGAACCTCGTCGGCGAGCGTCATCAAACCCTTTGGCCGGTTCTCAGCGGCACAGTAGCGCTTGCTGATGCTGCGCAGGGCGGGGACCGTAGCGTTCTGGAAGCGCTGCTGGTGCTGCTCTAAGATCTCCACGCCAGCTGTTGACGGGTTTGTCGAGCGAACAGGGCGGAAGCCCGCTGTGCTGCTGCACACGGAGCTCCTGCGCGCGCCGATGAGAGACGTTTGCGCAGAGGTGCGTGCAGCCACCTCCTGCACCTCCTCCGCCAGTTGAGACGCTCGTAAGAAGGGCTCGTTGCCGTGGAAGGGCCCTGAGCGCCGTGTTAGTACGCTGGCATACGAGGTGGCAAGCTGCTTTGGCGCCTTCGGCTGTTCCGCTGGCAGCCGCGGCCCGGCAGCTGCTGCGGTGGATGTCGCGTTGACTGTTCCCGCATTTGAATTGCTGCCGACAGCTGCCATTGCTCGAACCTGCTCCGCCAGCATCGACACGCTCCGGAAAGGCTCGTAGCCATAGATGCTTTTGAGCTCCGTGAAGTCATCTTGTGTCTGCAGTGCTGAACCCATAACGACCGCTGCTGCCCCTGCAGGTTCCCATGCAGCTGCAGGTGCAGCAGAGGCCATGCTGTGAACATTGCTCCTGCTGCTGCTGCCATCTGCAGAAGCTGCTGCTGCTGCTGCAGGGCCTGCAGCAGTAGGCTCGGCAGGAAGAGTTCTGCGCCCTGTGGCAGCCATTGCTGCCACCTCAGCCGCCAGCAAAGACACTGGCCTGAAGGCCTCATAGCAGTGAAGGCTGTAGATGGTCTGCAGTGCCGACTGAGCCCCTGTGCCTGCACTAAACTGAGGTAGTGCTGCTGCTGCTGCTGTTGCTGCTGTTGGTGCTGCTTCATGGCCGCTGTCTGAAGCTGCCGGGGAATGCACCACCTGCTTCTCCTGCTGCTGCTGCTGCACAGGGCCATCACCATGTCTGAGGGCGTCAGCGCTGCTGCAGCTGTGCAGAGCTCCACTCAAACCCTCACCCTCACTCCTCACACCTTCATCCTCACCAACCGACTCCCATTGCTGCCCGCTCACAGCTCCCACCAGCGCTGCCGCAACAGCAGCAGTAGCAGCACCCACAGCTGCACGGGCGCACAGCGGTGATGCTGGGGTGCTGCTAGGCTCAACCCCAAGCAGCGTGTGAGACACCCTAGCTGACAGCAGCAGGGGTCCCAGGGAGGTGGAGGCATCCTGGAAGCTGTCAGAAGACAGCAGGCCACAGCTTGCGGTTGAAGCTGAACCCCCTAGGGTAGAGCCCAGGGACACCCTCCTGGACCCAGGTGGCTGGCCTTCTGCTGCTGTTGCTGCGGCTGCTGCTGTGGCGGCTGCTGTGGCGGCGGCAGCTGGGTTGAAGGAGGTACTGTCAACAAGCTCACTCAGCTGGCTGTCGTTGGCTTCAAAGATAATGTCCGTGGCCGCTGCTGCCCGCGGCGTGTGCCTCTGCTGCTGCCAAGGCTGTCACCACATTGCTGAATACCCTGCAGACAAGCTCGTGCACTGCTGCTTCTGCAGCTGCCTGCGCTGCTGCTTCTGCAGCCGCCCTTTTCGCAGCCTCTGCTGCTGCTTCTGCTGCCGCACTTTCAGCTGCCTGTTTTGCTGCTGCTGCTGCCAGTGCTGCTGCTTCTGCAGCTGCTCTTTCAGCAGCTGCCTGCGCTTCTGCAGCCTCGTGTGTGGCCACCACATTGCTGAATGCCCTGCAGGCAAGTTCCTGCACTGCCACCTCTGCTGCTGCCTGCTCGGCCGCCTGAGCTGCTGCATTTGCAGCCGCCTGCTCTGCAGCTGCCTGTGCCTCTGCGGCCTCCTGTGCTGTCACCACGTTGCTGAATGCCCTACAGGTAAGCCCGTGCACTGCAGCCTCTGCTGCTGCCTGCTCGGCCGCCTCTGCTGCGGCATGTGCAGCAGCCTGCTCTGCAGCTGCCTGTGCATCTGCTGCTGCTTGTGCTGCCACCACGTTGGTGAATGCTGTGTGGACAACATCTCGCACAGCAGCCTCTGCAGCTGCTTGCTCTGCCGCCTCTGCTGCAGCCTTTGCTGCTGCATCTGCTGCTGCTGCTTGCTGTGCAGCTGCCTGTGCATCTGCTGCTGCTTGTGCTGCCACCACATTGGTGAATGCTGTGTGGACAACCACCTGAACTGTTGCCTTTGCAGCCGCACTTTCGGCCTCCTCTGCTGCTAACAGAGCTGCTACTGCCTCTGCTGCTGTAGCTGCCTGTGCCTCTGCTGCTGCTTGTGCTATCACAGTGTCAAAAGCCATTTGGACAACTGTACGCACTGCTGCCGCTGCTGCTGCTTGTTCTGCTGCCTCTGCAGCTGCATGTGCTTCTGCTGCTGCTTGTGCCACTACATTGCTGATTGCTTTGCAGACAACATCGTGCACCACTGCCTCTGCAGCCACCTGTGCTGCTGCTTCTGCTTCGGCTTCAGCAGCCGCCTGTTCTGCAGCTGCCTGTGCCTCTGCTGCTGCCTGTGCTGCCATCACATTGATGAATGCTTGCTGCACAAGCTCTTGCACTGCTGCTTCTGCAGCTGCATGTGCTGCTGCCTCTGCTGCCGCGTCCGCAGCCGCCTCTGCTGCTGCTTCTGCATCCGCCTGTTCTGCCGCTGCTGCTGCTGCTGCTTCTGCGGCCGCCTGTTCAGCTGCCTCTGCTGCTACAGCTGCCTGTTCGGCCGCGTCTGCTGCTGCTTGTGTTGCTACATGGTCAAATGCCCTGTGGACAACCTCCCGCACTGTTGCCTCAGCAGCGGCCTGTGCTGCAGCGTCTGCAGCTGCTTTTTTGGCCGCATTTGCTGCTGCATCTGCTGCTGCTTGCTGTGCTGCTGCTGCTGCAGGCACGACGTGCTGCAGCTCTGCTGCACTGCTGAGCAATGTACGCACAGTGCCGGTGCTAACCACTGCCTGTTCAACAGCAGTAGCACCAGCAGCAGCAGCAGCAGCACACCTAGGTGTACAAGGGCCATCCACACCAGCAGCCATGGCAGCAGCAGCCGCCGCTGCAGCAGCAGCAGTGACGGTAGCAGTGGTGGCTGCAGCCGCCGCAGCCGCCATGGCAGCAGCAGTAGCAGCAGCAGTGCAACCATTGGAGCTGCTGGCAGCACTCAGCAGTGAGCCCTCAGGCTGTGCTGCTGCTGCTGCTGCTGCTGCTGTGCATGGTGTGGATGCTGGTGCGGCTAGTGCTGTTGCTGCTGGTTGTGCTGCTGCGGGGAGCTCCAGCACCAGTTCATCAGACCAGACCAGCGCACCACCTGCTGCCAAAGCTGCTGCTGGTCCTGCTGCTGGTGCTGCTGTTGCTGGTGCTGCTGCTGGCGCACTCGGTGCTGCAGGGGACTCTTGCAACACCTCTGCTTCTTCAGGCACGACCGCTAGCACTGCCTCAAACCCTGTGCCAGCACCCACTGCTGTATCACTCTCTGCTGTTTGCGCGTCACTCCCGCCTGCCAAGGCTGCTGCTGCTGCTGCTGCTGCTGCTGCTGTGGGAGTCTCCTGCACCAGCTCTGCCTCCCCAGGCACTACCAACTCTGGCACCGCCTCCATTGCTGCACCACCTCCCACCACAGCTGCTGACTCAGCTGCTGCCAACGCTGCTGCATGTGCTGCTGTCGTGCGGGGCTTGTGCACCAGCTCTGCCTCCCCAGGCACTACCAACCCTGGTCCTGCGTCCAACACTGTCTCACCTCCCCTCACTGCTTCTGCGTCAGCACCTCCCCCCGACACCTCATAGCTGACCAGCAAGCCCACCCCCCTGGGTGACTCTAGCTGTTCAAACAGGGCTGCTGTTGCAGCAGTCATGCAGCCAATGCTGGTGGGGAGGCCTCCCTCTGAGGGTAGGCCCTTGACATACTCTGAGGCCTCGGAGATGTGGATAGCCTCTGGCATGAGTGAACGCACCAGCTGTACAGCAGGCAACTGTACCACTGGCCCCTCTGCTGCTGCTGCTGCTGCTGAGGGTGCTGCCGGTGCTGCCGCAGCATTGACAATATTGGAGGACACCTCTGGTTCTGGAAGCCCCACATTGGTCACTGCTGCTGCTGCTGCTGCTGCTGCTGCTGCTGCTGCTGCTGCTGCTGCTGCTGCTGCTGCTGGGATGCTGACACTGGCTGCAAAGCCTGTTGAAACCTCCTGTGTCATTGCTGTAATTGCCGCATCAATCTCTGCCTCTGTCATACCAGCAGTAGACACACCACCCTCACTGCCTCCCTCACCATCCACACCGAGCCCACCTCCACTCAGCCCGACTGTCAACCCCTTCAGGCTGCCTCCTTCCACAGAGGCTCCTCTCAAGCTGCTGCCTCCCTCCCCACCCACACTGCGGCGTTCCTCTCCACCCACACTGCCTCCCTCCCCACCCACACTGCGGCGTTCCTCTCCACCCACACTGCCTCCCTCCCCACCCACACTGCCCTTTAGCCCTGTCAAGCTGCCTCCCTGCTCCCCCACACTGCCTCCCAGCCCTGTGAGGCTGCCTTCCTCCCAGGCATCTGTCAGGCTGGGGACGCTGCTGCACTGACTGTGCACAATGACCAAGTGATCTGATGGCAGACTGAGCAGGGGGGTGCCGGACGCAGCAGCTGGTATGGTTGCTGCTCCTGCTGCTGCTGCTGCTGTTATGGCCTCTGTGTCACCTGCTTGGGCTTCTGTCTCTGTGTATGATGCGTGTGCTGCTCCTGCTGCTGACGGGGCAACAAACAGCAGGCCAGCACAGAGGGCCACTGCTGCCGCAGCCGCCGCTGCTGCTGCAGCTGCTGCCTCGTCGTCTGCTGCTGCTGCTGCGTCTGCAGGCATGCTTGCTGACACACCTGCTCCTGACCCCGCCCCTGCTTTATCATCTGCTGCTGCTGCATCCACAGCTGTGGCAGCAGCATCCACAGCATCAACCTCACTGCTGGGAGCAGCAGCAGGAGCAGCAGCAGCAGCCTCGCAAGCTGCCTGGTTGCTGTCGGTCAAGTCTGAAGCATCCTCACCAAGCCCTCATCATCTGCTGCTGCAGCTGCTGTCACTACTACCGCCTGTGACCCCAGGTGGCTTCCTTCTGTTGCTGCAGGAGCCTCTGGCGCTGCTTCGGCAGCAGCAGCAGTAGCATCCATGCTGCTGTTTCCTGCACCCGCTCTTGCTTCTCCATGTGCCTCAGCAAGTGTTACATCTGCCGGCTGTGTGACCAGGACAGCAGCAGACTCACTGGCCTTCAGGAGCGCTGCCACATCAGCAGCAGCAGCAGCAGCATCCACGCTGCTGCATCCTGCACCCGCTGCTGCTGCTCCCTGTGCTTCCACAAAAGCCGGTGGCGGCTGTGTGACAGCAGCAGACTCTGTAACAGAGGCCTTCAGCGCGACTGCCACATCAGCAGCAGCAGTGTCAGAACGCAGCAACGGCAGGAAGTTGTGCTGAGCTACAGCCTGCAGGAACCCTACTGTGCTGACGTGTGATGACTCAGCACCCCTGCGCCTAGCTGACGGTAAGCCGTTGGCAGCAGCAGCAGCAATGTGTAACCCGGCAGCGGCGTCATTGCTGCTGCTGATGGTCCGTCGCAGCCCAGCAGCAACAGAAGAGGGGTCTGCGTGGGTGCTGCCCCTCCTGCTTGACTGTCTGCCAACACCCCCCAGCAGCAGCAGCAGCAGCAGCAGGTGTGTCTGCATGCCTGCTGCTCCTCCTGCTGGAAACCCACCCATCACCACCCACTGCACCAGCTGACACCCCACCACCACCACCACCACCACCAGCAGCAGCAGTAGCGTCCTCTGCTGTATCTATCATGCTGCGCCAAGAGATTGTCCCACCTTCCACTGACCTTCCTGGGCTGCTCGTGAAGCTTCCTGCTGCCCTCTGCACCCCTGTGAGATCCCTCAACGGCGGCACAACAGCAGGCCTTGCAGCATGCCCGCGCCCACTGCCGCTGCTGGCACTTGCACCCCACCCACCGTGACTGCTAGGTCCACCCCTCTCTGCTGCTGCTGCTGGCGGTGAGGTCTCAGAGCAAGCTGCGGCGGCTATACCTGCTGCTGCAGCAGCAGCAGCCAGACCTGCTGAAGTGCAAGAAGAGCTCCTGCTGGGAGTGCCCAACATCCCTCCAGGAGACCTTGGTGATACCATAGAGGGGCTGCACCTTCCTGCCATACCCCCACCCCCACCCTCAAGCTCTGCCATACAAATGGTGCTAGCAATGCTGGCCTCGGAAGCCTTCGCTGACAATGCAGCAACAGCAACCTGACTCATAGCCATGGGAGACATACAGCTGTCGTCCTCGCACTCTGAGAAGTATGATGTGAAGGGGAACAGGCTGGCTCCTGTTGCCTCACCCACTGCAGCCCTTGGGGATAGAATTGCTGGCAAGCCGGCGCCTGGCCCCAGCAACGCGCTGCATCCAGTGGTCGGCGCCGCTGCTGCTGCTGACGCGGCTGCTGGTGCTGCACTGGGCGTCTGGCTGGCTGAAGGGTCGCTCGGAGCTCCGCCAGCAGCGGCTGCAGCAGCTGCAGCAGCAGCAGCAGCAGCAGCAGCAGCAGCAGCAGCAGCAGCAGCGTCGTTGGCGGCAGCACTGGGGCTATTGCTGGCGCCAGTGAGGATGCGCTCGAGAGCAGTGAGCAATTCGCAGCCATCTGTCGTGGAGCTGTTGTTTTGCGGTGAGGGTCCGACAGACAGACCTGCGCGGTAAGAGTCGCACGCGCTGCTCCGTCTGCTGCCGTTTGCGGCAGAAGCAGCAGATTCGACGCTGCCTCCAAGCGCTGAAGCTGCCGCGATGGCGTCATTTGCCGGCGCCGCTGCTGCTGCCGCGGCAAACGTCTCCGCAGCTTCAACCGCTGCGGTGCCGGAGCGCATGGGCGACATCGGCAGCAGGTGTTCGATACTGTCAAGCCTGCTGTTGCAGCTGAACATCTCCGGAAGGGCGCCCTGCATCCTGCTGCTGCAGGTCTCGAAGCTGTACAAGCTGTACATGCCGCTGCTGCCGGTCACAGTCCCAGCCATGCACCTCTCATGTGCAGCAGGGTCATGGAAAACCCCTGAGCCCCTGGTGGGCCCTCCAACCTCACAGACAGGCTCCAAAGCATGCACCCTGGGGCTTGCTGCTGCTGCTGCTGCTGCTGCCGTACCCTTGTCCCTTGGGCTTGCAGCCACCCCCTGCTGCTGCTGCTGCTGCTGCTGGTGTGCCTCTATACAGGATCTCCCTCTCCCTCGGTGTGAGAGTAAGGCTTAGCCTAGGGCAATCCCTAGGGCTGCTCGCCCTGCTGTCCCTAGACATCAGCAGGCTAGACAGCCCTCCTCCCCTGGGACTGCAAGCCGCACTGCTGCCCTTGGTTGCAAGCACGCTGCTGTTGACACTGGTGGTATCAGAGGCAGTAGAGACTGTCTGCAGCGCATGGGGGGCGAATGCAGCATGGGGGGCGAATGAAGCAGCAGCAGCAGCGCGCTGCCGCTCTGCATCCAGCAGCGGCAGGGGTGCCAATACAGTTCTGCCGGAGGTACCCCCCATGCGGGTGGGGGGTACCTCTGCTGGTGCTGCTGAGCTGGCAGCAGCGGCTGATGCTGCTATGGTGCTGTCTACAGTGTAATAGACAGGCTCTGCAACTGTGTCTACTGCTGCTGCTGCTGCTGCTGCTGCTGGTTCTGTTTCAGAGCTGTCTGGGACTGCAGCAGCCACAATGGCCTGCTGAGGCAGAGATGCAGCAGCAAAGCCGTCATTGTCTGCTGCTGCTGCTGCTGCGGGCTCCTCCAGAAGCTTGTCCAGCTGCGCCCTAGCAGCAGACAGAGCCCTCGCCACCCTTGGTGTCGGAGCAGCACTGCCAGCAGCGCTCTGTGTGATGCTGCTGCGGCGGCTGGAACTTGGGCTATACCCTCCCACACCCCCGCGGCCCTTTGGCAAGGCTCCAACGCCAGCCCCAGTACAGCCAGCTACCAAAGGCACCCTGTAGGAGTCTTTCTTGGTGGAAGAGTCCCAGCGGGGGCTGGTGTGGACAGGGGGGCTGCTGCTGCTGTCGGCGAGGACCTTGCTTTGGTGGGCTTGGTAGAGGGTTGCCACCCTTGGCAGGGGCCGAGGGCTGCCTGAAGCACCGGGTGCTGCTGCTGTTGCTGCTGTTGCTGCTGAAGAGGATGACCAGCGCCTGGTGCTGCTGGGGCTGCTGCTGCTGGTGGCAGCAGCACGTGGCGAGGTTGCCACCGCTGCTGCTGCTGCTGCTGTCCCTGCAGTCCTGCTTGCAACAGCAGCAGCACCAACCCTTGACCTGCTGCTGCTGCTGCTGCTGCTGCTGCTGCTGGAGCAGCCACTGGTGTCAAGCGAACCCTTGCTGGCAGGCTGCGCAGGACGGCCTGTGCAGCTGCCAGTGCTGCTGCCTGCAGTGGGGCTGGCAGCAGCAGCAGCAGCAGCAGCTTGCCTAGGGGAGTGCCTGAGGCTGATGTTTGCAACCCTTGGCAGGGGCAGGTGCAGCGGTGGCTGCTGCCGCACCCTGGCAGTGCTGCTGGTGGGGCTTGCCGGTGCTGCTGCTGCTGCTGCTGGGGCCCTGTGCTGCTGCACCTGTGGCTGCTGCACCCGCAGCTGGTGGTGCTGCTTCGGTGTCTGAGCTAGCTGCCGGATAGGTGCGCTGCTGAGTGCTGCTGCTACCACCGATCGTGATCTGTTGTGTGCTGGGATGCTAGCTCGGCCCCGAATGAGCTGCTCCTGCTTTACAGCCCCAGCTCTTGCTGCATACTGCACCATGCCGGTAGTGGTGGCAGTACCAGCAGATTGAGGTGATGTTTTGGGTGCTGCTGGGAGCCTACTGGGTGCTGCAACAGCTCGGGCCTCGTGTCCAGGCAGCAAGTGCATTGCCAGGGCGGGCCTGATTGCCCTTGCAGGCTTGCTGCTGCTGTTGGTGCTGGTGCTGTGTGCTGGGGCGGCAGCATTGCCGGCAGGGTTGCTGAACGCGACTGCCTTGCGTGGCGCAGACTGCACAGGGACTTTACTGCTGCTGCTGCTGCTTGCAAGGGTCCCATGGCAATCGAGGGATGATTGCTGCCCTGGGAGCCGCTGAACGTACAGCTCGTCGCCCTCATCGTCGTCTGAGTCTGTCAGCTGCTTTGAAAAGCTGTCTGCTGATGGGGCTGGCTTGCGTAAGAGCCGTGCATGAGACAGACCCCCATGCAGCAAGTGCTGCCCTGACTGACTGTTTTCCTGCCCAATGCCAGACCCGGCACTGTCCATGGAGTAAATAGAGTTAATGTAGTAATTGAAGCATTCCTCAAAGTCAGCCAGCTTGCGTGACTGTTTCACCTCGCCTCAAACGAGGGAAGGGCAAGAGCGGCCTGGACCGCGCGCATCTGCGGCTGCTGGATAAACGATATCGCATTCAAGTTGTTTCAAAGCATAGCTCATGTTGCAATCACTGCCTTGTCCAAGCTTCTGTCACATGTACTGCGATGGGTACGGGCAAATAGCAGAATCAGCAGTTTCTGGTGATCAAAAGAGCTACATGCACTGTATCAGAGTGTAAAGTTGCGATCTAAAGCTCTTGATTATGCAGAGAATGCCTCAGATGTCCTGGTGTCTTGGGTTCCCGTCCCCTGCGGCGTGAGGTCGTCTTGACACAAGGAACGGCGCTTGAAATGTATGACGTTGGGATGCAAGATGCCTCACAACAATGCGCCGGCGGATCAGCGCTTCTGAGGTCGCCCAACCCTCAAAACGGTTAGCACAACTTTTTCTAAGTCACCACCCAGGCCTGGCTTTGAGGGAACAACTCAGCACAACCCTGTGGCTTTGCATCACAGTATTAGCTAAGTGTTGATCCAATGACATGAGTTATTGGAAGCTGACACATCAGGCAGTGCCTCGCCAGTGTATCCACTGACACACCACTGCCAGCTTGAAGGCACCCCCCTGACATACCCGCTGCTGTGCTGCAATAACAAAGCATGAGTACCTGCACAGCACCATGTTTCCTGCAACCTCAATGCATGCATCACACATTGGCTGGATGCACTTCCTGTGTCTACACACCTTGCAAACTGCAAGCAAGCCACCCACAACCTGTCCTGGTCAGACACACACAGCACATGCAATGGAGGCTGGAGGTCCCACGCAGACGATGTACGCGCCTCATTACAGTTAAAGTTACACAAATTGGGAACAGCAAAGCCGTGCAACCCACAAGGGAGCCAGAGGCTCATGGGGTACACTTTCATGCAGCTACATACACGCAGCCTGCCGCTAGCTGAACTGCTGTGTGCTCAAATCAAACCCAGGAACTTCACAAAACGGCAGGCTGGCAAGAGTGTACCAACCCGTGAACATGCATCCCGACATCCTCATGCGGACAGCAGCTGCAGCCGACCCCTGCCTGCCCCGCCAGCAGCAACCTCTGCACCTGTTGCAGTGCACACACAGCTGCAGCCACCCGAGCAGCCTGTTGCCCAGCAGCAGCACCCCAACACTGCTGCTGCCGGCCCTGCAGCTGCTGGGCTGCTGCCACTGCTGCCTCCACTGCTGCCGCGCGGGCTGCTGCTGCTGCTGCGGCTAGGCCCGTGGGAGGACCTGATTGCAGGAAGGATTGATACCTTCGCAAGGTGTCCAGCGGCTGGTAGGACCGCCGCCCAGCAGCAGCAGCAGCAGCAGCAGCAGCAGCAGCAGCAGCAGCAGCAGCAGCAGCAGCAGCAGCAGCAGGAAGGAGGGGCACACCTTGCCCGCAGGTTGCATGGGGCCCGCAGCTGTAGCTTCTTCCTGCTGTGCTGCTGGCCTTTTGGACATGTTCACACGGCATCAGCTGCTGTGACGGCTGCTGCTGCTGCTGCTGCTGCTGGTAGTGGTGATTGATGGGAGACACAGCTAGCTCAGCACAGCCTGCTGCTGCTGCTGCTGCTGCTGCTGCTGGCACAGAGACTTCAGTGGCACAGCTGCCCCTGGCCCCCTGCTCATACAGCCGCTGCTGCAGCTGCTGCTGTGAGGCTTGCGGCTCGGCTTGCATCAAGGCAGCTCCTGAAGCTCCTTCTTCTGCTGCTGCTGGGTCTGCTGACAGCAGCTGTTGCCGCTCCTTGACTGGAGCCGCTCCTGAGGCTTGGGTGGGCTGTGGCTGCAGCTGGCAGCCAACTCCTGAGGGGCACTCTGGTGGGCCTGCTGCAGCCAGTGGTCCTGCTGTCCTGATGGGCAGCTCAGCAGCCCTGCAGACTTCTGCTGGGGCTGCTGCTGTTGCTGCTGCTGCTGGGGCTGCTGCTGTAAGCGCTGCTGCTTGCTGGGTGGCACTGGGTGTCGCAGCTGCCCCGTTGCCACTAGCTTGTGTGATCAGCAGCTCAGCAGCACTGCAAGCTGCTGCACCTGCTGACAGGCTAGTGCCTCCTTCAGCATTGGCCCGTTCAGCAGCAGCAGCAGCAGCAGCAGCTGCAACATCCTCCACATCTGCTGCTGCTGGGGGCAGTACCACCCAGCCCTTGACTGCATCACCAGCCCCCAGGGAGGTGGATGCAGAGCCGCCACCTGCTACTGCTGCTGCTGACGCCTCTGTTTCCCCTGCTGCTGCTGCTGTTGGTGCTGCCTCGATGATCGCAGGCCCTGAGAGTGGAGGGAATGCCACCCAACCCCCAGGAGCCTCCCCAGCATCGCTCAGGGCAGGCCCAGGAGCACCTGCTGCTGCTGCTGTTGCTGCGCTCGCTGTCGCTGTCGCTGCAACTTCATGCTGCGCTGCTGACAGTGGCAAAGGCAATGTCACCCAACCCTGCTCCTCAGTACCAACAGCAGCAGCAGCGGCGGCAGCAGCAGCAGCAGCAGAAACACCCGGCGCTGCTGATGCATGCTCTGGTGACGATAGTGCTGGAGGCCCTGCCTGGATGGGCCATGAGGTGATAGTGCTTGGCAGCGTTACCCAACCCTGCTGCTGCTTAGAGGCACTGCTAGCAGCAGCTGGTGAAGGTGGGTTGGTCCCCACTGCTGCTGCTGGTCCTGCTGCTGTGGCAGGATTCGTCAGGGCGTGTGCTGCTGCAGGGCTTGGAGATGGGAGTGGCAGTGTCTGCCAGCCAACCTCTGCTGTTGCTGTGCTTGGCCCTGCGCCAACAGCAGCTGCAGGACCGTCACCTGAGTCCCCACCAACCGCCGCATTGGCTGCAGGAACACCTGCTGCTGCTGCTGAAGGTGACACTGCTGCAGTGTTTGCTGCTGCGCCCAGGCCCTGTGTGGCATTGCTGCCATGGGTCAGGTCAGCTACAAGCACTGGCACAGCAAACCACTCTGCGGCAGCAATCCCAGTGTGAGGCACAGCCGTCACTGCTGCTGCTGATGCTGTTGCAGTGCTCGGTGCCATCTCAGCAACCCCAGTGTGGGGCACAACTGTCACTGCTGTTGCTGTCGTCGCTGCTGTTGTTGTTGCTGTTGCTGCTGTTGCAGCACTCGCTGCAACCTCAGCAGCCACAACAGCAGCACTCACAACGTGCATCTGGCCAGGAGGGGCATGTGCAACGCCACCCCCTGAGCAACACGCTCCATTACCCGCAGTTGCCTGCTGTTGCTGCTGCTGCACCGTTGACAGCACCTGCTGCTGCTGCTGCTGCTGCTGCAAAGCTGACACCACCTGCGCCCCTGAGCAGGTGGCAGCCAGCAGTGGGGTGACAGACGGGCAGCACCTCTGCAGAATGGCTGTGAAGCTCCCCTGTGGCTGCAACTGACCACCACCCAGCATCGCCGCAACACTAGTGGGAGTATCCCCCTGTGGTTGCAGCTGACTGCCCACTAGCTGCTGCTGCAGCAACTGACAACCCAGCTGCTGCTGCTGCTGAAGGCCCGCCAGCTCCTGCTGCTGCTGGAGGTAATGACCGACCTGCTGCTGTGTTTGCTCGTGCAGCTGCAGCCTTTGCATGATGCTGTCAAGCTGTGCCAGCAGTGCAGCAGACCTCAGCTGCATGGCAACGGGGGCAGCCTGAGGCAACAGAGCCAGGCTGAAGGGGTTCAGGGCATGGCCTAACACCCTAGACCCTGCTAGCTGGGGCACAGGGTTTAGGCTGTGACCCACCCCAGCTGCTGCTTGCGCTGCCAGCAGCCGCTGCAACCCCGTCAGGAGTACTTCCCCACCAGCACTGCCTCTGCCACCAACACAACCACCACTGCCGTCCCCTCTCCCCACTGTCCCTGCCACCACAGCTGCTGTCGAAGAAGCTGGTGGTGCTCCATGCCCCTGTCTGAACAGCAGCTCCTGCAGCTCGTGAAGACTCAACTCAGGCCCCCTGGCAACACCAGCACCAGCACCGGCACCGGTGGCTGCAATGGCAGCAATGGCAGCAGTGGAAGCAGGACCCCCTGGCGGCTGCCTGTTGCTGCTGCTGCTGCCTGGTTGAAGCCAGTGAGGACCCTGGTTGCTGCAGCCCCCCTCCCACAGCACCTGGCTGCTGCTGTCAAACCGCACCTGCACCCCCACATCATTCATGCTGCCAACCTGCACAGCCACTGAGTGCTGCAGCGGCTGCATGGATGACTGCACCTGCTGCTGCTGCTGCTGCTGCCTGTAGCTGTGGTCACTGCTGGCAGCTGTCCTTTCCTGGGGCAGCTGTGCAGCATAAGCACTGCAATGCTGCAAGCCTGCAGCAGCAGGACCTGCTGCTGAGTCAGCAGCAGGGTCTGAAGGAGGGGCCCTGTGGGTGTGGTGCCGAGGTGGCAGGCCTGATGTACCACCCGGCCGTGGTACTGCAGCCGGTGCTGCTGCAATAACCCCTGCAGCTGCAGCTGCCCTTTGCATACCAGCCCCTCCAGGCAGGTGCTGCAGGCCAGCTGATGTCCTTTCCAGCCCCCAGGTGCCGAGAGTGCTGACAGGCGCACTGCATGGCTGCTGCTGACCTTGGCACTGTTTGCCCTGCCTTGGTGCCGCCCGCTGCTGCTGCCGTGGCTGCTGCTGCGTCCCTCTTGTACGACCTGCAGGCTGCACAGCAGGGCTTCTGTAGCAGCAGCAGCAGCTTCCGCTGCTGCAGCTGCCTGCTTGTCCGCGGCAGCAGGCGCAGATGGTGGTGCTCCATGCGTGCTGCTGTGCTGAGCTGCTGCAGCAGCTGCTGGCATGACCTGGCCTGCTGGCCCTGCTGGCACTGTCTGTGTGAGCTGCCGCTGTTGTGCATCGAGTGCCGGCCGGCGGTGTGGGACTGTGCTGCCGCAGCCGCTGCTGCTGTTGCTGATCCTGTGTACAGCGGCCCTGCCTGCTTGCCGTGGGGACCTTTGAGGCGGCGCTCGTGGCGTGTGGGTGTGTTTTGCTGCACCTGCAGCACCCACACTGCTGCTGCTGCTTTCTTCACTGGTGATGCTGCTGCCAGAGCCACTGCTGCTGCTGCTGCTGCTGTGGTGCAGCTTGTTGGCCAAAGGGAGGCTTGCATGCAGCTGCTCTAGCTCCTGCCAGACATCTAAGTGGCTTTTGGTATGTGCTGGGCCTGGCCCTGCTGCTGCCGATGCTGTCCCATCAGCAGCCGCTGCAAAGTTTGCGGCAGCACTAGCAGCAGCCTGTGCTCCTGCGACCTTGCTGTGTGTGGTGCGCGTTGTGGAGGCTGCTGCTGCTGGAAGACTTCGGTTGGGCGCCAGATATGCTGCAGGTGCTGCTTCGCCCGCAGCTGCGATGCTGGCTTGACTCGGCTCTTCGAAGCAGTCATCGCTGTAGGTGTCTTCTGCAGGCGCTCTGTGCTGGGGGTGCTGCTCCTGCTGGTGCGAGCGTCCTGCAGCACCCCATGCATGATCCTGCTGTGCTGGGATGGGGTCCTGCCTGCTGTGCTGGGGTGGCCGCTGCTGCTTGTGCGGGGCTCCTGCAGGGCTCCATGCGTGCCCGTGCTGTGCTGTTGTTGTGGGCTGCTGCTGCTGTTGTTGGGATAGGGACGCATACTTCGAGGCTCCAGCACCTGCTGCGCCGATGGCAGCAGCAGCGTGGCTGTCCTGCTGGTGCGTGCTACTGCTGCTGTTCTTGAGCTGCGCTGCAGGAAGTTCGTCCACTGAGTGGACGACCTCGACACTGGAGCTTGTGAAGATGGATGCCATACTGTCACTGAGGCCTGAGGCTGATGCTTCTGCCAGAGCACCTTCCCATGGTGCTGTGTTGCTGCTTGGCTGCTGCACATAAGAGCGCGCTGCAGCACGGGCAACCTCTGGGTGCTGTGTGAGGTGCTGCTGTGCTGTGGGATGGGGCTGCTTCTGTGGGGGAGGCAGCGGTGCTGCACCTGTAGCAGGGGAAAGTTCCAAACACGGTTCTCATGCTAGTGATTGCTGAGTGCAGGCAAGGCTAAGCTCCAATAGCCGCTAAACATCAGCAGCAGGCCTCATATCACAGTATGCACAAACACCTGGATTGCATCTGAAGTCTACTTACTCGCAGTCAAATGGTTGTTTGAAGCCTCGATTGATAGGGTGCTGCCATCTAGGTCGGACATGGACACAGACACGCTGCTTGGGTCGACTGCCAGGTGCTGCATCTGGCATGGCACGCCTGCAGCTGCTGGGGCCAACACTGCTGTGGCAGTCGTGCTGACTTGAGAGCCACGAACATCATTGACGCCTCTCCTTGTAATCGGCCTTTGCATTGTTCCTTTGGTGCAGAAAGTAGGCTTGGTCAACACCTTGCCTGTACAGTACTCACAAAAACTGTGTTGTGAACAGTCCCAACAAACCAGGAACACTCAGTAGTGTAGCAAGCATTGTGAGATCAAGAAACTGAACTCAACACATTGGCTTTGCATGCTGTCGACTGTCAATTTCAAACCCCAATGTTGTGAAGTCCCCGCAGTCAAGATTCGGCCCAATCATGTGCTCGGCAACACAGCAGTGCTCTGACAAGTCTACTGGTGTCGTGTCAAGGGTAGCTTAGTGCATTGTGTCGGTGATCTGAGATCCGTGATCTACTCTGCTCTATCTACTCTGCTCTATGCAGTGTCTGCAACAAACACACTGTCATCAACTATCGTCACCGTCTGTTGCGCAATGCAGCATCAGACGAAGACGTGTGCTGGTCAGGGCAGCACAAGCAGCTGATACAGTCAAGGTCTTCTACAGGACAAACTGGGGCTCAGCAAAGCTACATGGGTCTCTTCAGGGCGCTGCTTGGAAGGACTTTGACTTAAAGAAGGTGAGTCAGCCGCAATGCACCTTCATGCTGCATGCTTTGCGCCCCAGTCCCAGTCAACCAAGGTACACTGTAGCAACTCCACCCAATCAAACGCCAGGGCACTTCCACACATGCCTGCTATCTGTTGCACAGGTCACATCTGCACCTGGAAAATGGATGTCCACCAGCATACCCGTCAACGGCAGCAATAGCAGCAGCGCGACATCCCCGCTGCTGGAGTTTGTTGTCAATGATGGGGGCAGCCAATGGGACAAACCTGCAGCAGGTGAGGGCAACACGGCACACACTCAAAAGCCCTGTAGAGCAGAAACTACTGCTCATTTATGTGTTTCCACACACAAGCTAGCCCACTGCTCAACTCTGCCACGAGGGCACCGTGGTGTGCCCAACATGTCTCTTCCATACGTTGCCAGCACAGCTGATGTTTTACTGCATCACTGACCACTTGTGCTCCACGCGCACACATCACTCCGACTCAGCAACAGTGGTACAACAGCAGCAGCAGCAGCAGCAGCAAGCAAAACATCACCAGCAGCTGCCACATCAACCCTTGCTGCACCCACAAGCAGGACACGGCTCTCGCAGGCCCCTGCTGGTCCCTTGATCCTCACCCAACAACCACACTAGCCTTGGCTGCACTCAAACACCCACCCTCACCCCCTGCTTGCACACCCCTGCCGCTGCCCTGGTATCCTCTTTACAGGTGGCAACTACACAATCAAGTCTCCGGGGACGTACACGGTGCGGCACGGCGCCCTAAGCGCCCTGCCTGCAGCCGGCCCCCCTCCAGTGATGGTTGTGAGTGACCTTGATGGCACCATGGTGGGGGATGATGAGGCCACTGCGGCGTTCAAGACCTGGTGGGAGAACGAGGGGGTGCTGCGAGGGGGGCTGCTGGTCTACAACACCGGTAGGTGAGTTGCCAAGCCTACCCTAGCCTTCGGCTAGGGCTCACGCCCATGCCATCAGCAAGGATTGTGCTATAGCCCTGGTCCTCATGTATTGACAATTGTGTCAGGTTGCAAGAGAGAGCTATATCCTGGCAAGATAGTGTGACAATGTGGCCGCATCAGGACTGGTGGGCACCCGCTGAAGCAACGGGGTCGTATTGCAGACTGGTCGGCTGCAGCGTAGGTTGTAGGGTTCACAGCGACATCCCGACCGCATGTTGTGCCACATAAAGGGTGTTACACTGTGGGACATGCATCCAGCCAATTTCCCAGCGGGACGGTCAAGGATGTGTGTGTTGCTGGTGCAGGGCCTTGGACTCCTTCCAGCGGCTGCTGCAGGAGAAGGGGCACTGCCTAGCGCACCCTGACGTGCTGCTGAGTGCAGTAGGCACCAAGGTGCGGGCCTGTCATGAACTTGATGTTGTGCCCAGTCAGCTGTTGCCAGCAGGCACATGTCAGATAGCGGTAGTTAGCTGTCCGTTGAGGCAGTGCTGTAACAGCACTGCACAGGACAGCTTTTTGTTACTGCTGTATGCAAGTGCCACCGGCTACCTTTCGTCTAGCGCACAAGCGCTTAGCCCATCACTGGCGCACCCGTCTGCAGTATGGCTTTGGTCTAGACGGTTTGTCAAGTGGAGGGTACCGCCCAGCAGTGAACAGCCTCACTTGCAGCAACCTGCCCCAAAGAATGCATGTAGCAAAAATCTGTTACTCCTGTTGCAGTGTCATAAACCATGCCAACCTTTCACTGAAACACCGAGCGACGTCCTCATCAAGCAAACAGTTGCTGTCGCCTTGGGCTCTTGTTGGCGCAGGTGTACAACTTCACGCCCTCAGGCCAGTGGCAGGAGGACAGGGGTTGGGTGCAGCAGCTGGATGTTGGGTGGAGGGTGGACGCGGTCAGGGACGCAGCATATGCAGCCCTTGCACAGGTGGGCGGGTGCATGACTGGGGGTTGCGTCGTAGGGTGGTGGGGCACGGGTTTTGCGCCACGGTAGTGCTTCCCGAGGGCAGCTGATGTTGGGGCACCGCCGTCGGCAGCACCTCAGCGTAACATGTGATTGGCGTACTGGAGCAACTGAGATCAAGCACCCAGTGGCTTTATGCAAGCATAGGATGTCTCGCAGTCATGGGCTTCAATGCTGCAAGGAAAGATGTATGCATGTGTGCCGTGTGGTGGCTGTCAGGCTGGCAAGGAGCAGATGCACTTCAGGCGCAACATGGGATTGGTGTACCGGACCAAAGCTACTGGCTGCTTGATTTTGAATCCAAGAAGCCAGTAGCTTCTACCCAAACATTGGGTATACCCTGTATGTCTGTGTGCTGCTGTGGCTGTCAGGTTGGCAAGGAGCAGATGCACTTCAGCTTTTACAAACATTGGATGTCGTGTAGTCATGGGCTGCAATGCTAACTTGCGAACTGTATATGTCTGTGTGCTGTTGTTGCTGTCAGGTTGGCAAGGATCAGATGCACTTCCGGCCGCCTGAGGAGCAGAACGACCACAAGGTGACTTGTGGGGTGAATGTCGCGGTGCTGCAGCGTGTGCTGGACTCCATACAGCAGCGGCTGGATGGGGCAAGCGTGAAGGCAAACATCATTACAAGCGGCACAGGTGAGGCGTACCGCTGCTGCTCCCGTGGCTGAGTATTACTTCTGCAGGAGCAGCAGAAGTGTGCTGTCACGCTTTTGGAGGCAGAATTAGCACAAAATAGGGTTGCTGATACTCACCCCCCCCCCTGGGGTCAGTCATGCTTTTAAACTATGCTTGACATGCACAAAAGTACTTGGTGCTTGAGAGCTGACAGGACATTGCGCTGGCTGCTGCGGCTGCTCCCTTGTCGCCTGCACCCCTGGCACCAGGTGACTGGCGCTTCCTAGACCTCGTCCCCATCAAGGCAGGCAAGCTTGAAGCCCTAGAGTATGTCAGGAAGCAGCACGGCTTCAGCCATGCAGCCACTGTAGCCTGTGGAGACTCCGGTAATGACATTCTCATGTTGAGTGGGCAGAACCTTGCCATCGTGGTGGGAAATGCCCAGCCTGATTTGGTCAAGTGGCTGCAGCAGCATGTGCAGGATGTGAGTCCGATGGAGGGCAAGCAGCGGTTGTTGAAGGCTAGCAAGCATGAAGCGTACGGTATTTTGGAGGGGCTGAAGTACTTTGGGTATGTGTAACATGGGCACAAGATTGTAGTGTGGATGCAATTTGATGAAAGAGCTGCTACATATGAAGCTTGAAGAGGGCACGGATGGGTCAGGTGAAGGAGTGTCAACCACTCTTTGGCTCAGTGCGCGATAAAAAAATCATGCTTGATAAGGGGCTGTATCAGTTCTAGTCAGGGTCAGTGTCAGTTACAGTATCAGGCAACAGCAGCGTAAATGCTGCAGTGTTATTGCTAGCATCCTCTGCTGCACACCACAAATCATAGTCAACATCAATTCAAACCAGTACAGCATTGTACCTACTCAACTTCCCCATGCTACCCACCGCATTCAACGCAGCAACTTGGTACAACAATAATTGTACCAACTGCAACTACAGAAAGCAAGGAGAATAAACACTGCATGCACATGCAGGGTGGATGATCTACTACAATGCAGGATGGATGATGTGTGCCCCAAGCACAGCACACTTGGGAGTGGAGATGGTAGGCACACTGCAGCACACTGCATGCACAGCCCTACACATCTGCCAAAGACACTGTCAAGATATCCATCCAATACCTCCACAGCCTTGCCACCCCAGGGTTCAACTCATCACAAAGCATGGCCAACACTAAGGACTGCAGCAGGTTGCAGACCAAGCAAACCATCATTGTGCCGATGTTAGCACCCCATCATTGTGCCGATGTTAGCACCAGGAATACAGCACTGCTTATCTTTGGCAAAGATGTCCGCACCAGAAAAACAGGAATGACTCCATCTGATGTGTTGCCTTCCGCCATGGCCAACCTGAACAAACATACTATGTGAACAAGGAACAGGCAACACTGGATCCCAACAGCACAATGTGTGCTTCGTCTAACAAGAGGAGACTCTCAGCACAATCGGTGCTGTGTAGTAATGAGGGAGCACTACTGACTGTCTGCTCAAACAATGATATTGCATGCTCTGACTGCCCAGCTGGCAACTGCTTAGCAGCTGTGCATGTCCATGCAAGTCACCTGCAATACTGCTGCAGGAGGGTCGCAAAATGGGTGCATGCAGCAGCTCAGGTAAACCACATCCGCCAATCAACCAAATCCCCACCAACACCACAATCTACATCCGAGCACCCTTTGAACACCACCACAGGTCACTGATCAATCTTTCCTGCGCAAAAAACCTCATAAGGGTCAACAATGGGGCGTACCAGAGAGGGGGCAAAGACGCCGGCAACCCCTTGAATGCGACAACAACAGGTTGTGGCCTCAGGGGTGCAGCCTGTGACGGGGCCACATCGTCAATTGGGTTTCAACTTCAGTTCTCCAGGGCAGCAGCAACAGAGGACACCATACCGGTGTGGACAGGTGTCACAGCAGGGAAGGGCACGACATTGTTTGTTGCGGGAGCTGTACTGCCATCAACAGCCTGCAGTGCTGCAGCATCGCCGTGAGCGGCAGCATACTGCAGCAGCCTGTTGTACGCGGCACCCATCTCCTCGCGCGTGATGTCGTAGACGAACACTGCGGAGCCGATGCCACTCATCAGGGGGACGCGCTGCAGGCCATCTCGCGTGCGTGTCATATCCTCCAGACCCTGCAGAGCACAGGAGCGCAGCGCATAACATCGTTGGGCCAGGTGGACATGCACCGGTTGCGTGCCGCAAAAAGTTGTCCATCAGTAATCAAGATAGATATTGCCACACAACCTGCGACTGTTGCTTACATACATCTGCATGCACAAACATTCAGAACTATAGCTGCACTTAATAACTGGTTCCCACCGGTTCCCACCTTCATCAGCAAGTCCAGGTCCCAACTCTCATGCCACAGGGGCAGGCGCAGATCCCTCATAACCTGCAGCACCTGCAGGCGCTGCGCGGAGGTGAGCAGCCCACGGCCATAGGCCAGCTCGGTGGACAGCGCCATGTCAATGGCCACAGCCTCACCATGCAGCAACATCTCAGTGGACCTGAAGGGCAGCACGAGCAAAACAGTAACACGCGCATAAAAAGGTGAGCAGCAAGGTGAACTGTATCGGTGGCAATATCATGTGCCACACGTGATTATGGGGCAGCAGTCTTTGGAAAGACCGTCTGGGCTAGCTGTAGCTGCAGGACTGCCTGCACTGTAGGGTCCTGACGTAGTGTCTAAACTCTGCACACATGCATGCTTGCCAAGCAGTGCACGGAATGCACCCTTGCTGTCTGCTGTATGGCGCATCAGCAGCAGCAGCAGAACGCACACACAGGCATCCTACATTCTCACGATACATACATCCTTGACCGGCCTGCTCAGCTCGAGACCTCAACATACCTGAGTGCTGCCATCTCCAGCTCGGGGCTGATTGTGTGACCGTAGTCCACCAGGCGTATGAGGATTGCCTCCCACAGATTGTACTCCAGCTCCTCAAGCATGCCCTGGATGGAGCGGCGGATGATCGTGGAACCCATAGGACCCTGCAGTAGAGCAAAGCAGGCGAGCGGCCAGCCACACTCCCACTCCTCAGTGCACATGAACCTTCTGAGCAGTCCTGACATGTACTACACTGGCAATAGATAGTCAGCACGCAGGCACTGTCTGCCACTTCGTCCGTGTCGTTTCAACTGGCTCAGCTGTGCCAACACTGGCAGGACCCCAACCCAAACCAGGCGTGTTTGCATCATGCCGTGCATACAGTGCATCCACGGTGTGTGGCTGCGCCATAAGCGACGACGACAAACGACGACGACAAAACGTAGCACCCCTGGCTCTGCAGACTTTGGTTGACCCTGGTGCCCACCTGGAACTTGTGGTCAATCATTTCCCTGCCGTGTGCAGCCAGCAGCTCAAACAGCACAGCATCCTTGATGCACGCCATCTTCAGGACCTCAGCTGAGCCGTTGCTGATGTGGCGCTGCTCAAGGCTGTGAAGGAAGGCAGTGTCATAGAGCACACCCAGTGGGGGCTGGTAGGTGCCCAGCTTGTTCTTCTTGTTGTGGAAGTTGACAGCGGTCTTTATGCCCACGGCTGCATCGACCACGGCCATCAGGGTGGTGGGGACCTAGGGGGGGACAGTGCCAGCATGGGTGGTTGCGAAGGTCAGTGACGAAGCTTTGGGCTGAAGATGGTACGGGTTGCGGTGCGCTGTCGCAGTGAGTCAAGTTATTTGGTGCAAATCACTGTCATAGTGCTGCATCCTGCTCGAAGCACCTATGTAAGTGCAGGTGGAGTGAAACAAAGCTTTGGACCTGACAGCTGATCAGCATCATGATGCCTCCACGGTGTGAAGTATGCATGCCGTCCCGCCAGTACCGCTGACAAGCCATTCTATGACACTGTCAACCATTGTAGTACACAACACCCACCTTGATGATGCATGTGTTGCGCCTGTACAGATTTGCAGCCAGGCCGGCCACGTCCAGACACACCCCTCCACCAATGGCAATGATGGGCTCCTGGCGCCTGCAGGGGTTGCAGTAACATCACAATCGTCCAGCATGGAAGGGTCAGGCAGGGATGATGAGCCGGCCCAAAAGTACCACTTGATGGACAACCATCCCTGCCAGCCGCTAACATCACTGCAGCCATGCGGTTGTTAGAAGTTCACAAACCACATCCACCCACTGGCTTGTGTCTGCTGCCTCAGCACACCTGCTCATCACACTGACATGACAGTGAGGCCACACATTGCTGTTACTAACATGAGTCAACATCAGTCACTGCTTTGACCCACCTGTTGATTTTGAAGTCCTCCAGTGCATCAGCAATGGCGGTCACCAGCTCCAGCTCCTTGTTCTGCTCACAGGTGGGCAGCGCCAGCAGGTGAGCCTCAACACCATGGTGCGCAAAGTACTGCAGGAGCATCGGCAAGCAGGCAGGCAGTGGGCACGTCAGTAGTATGTGCCGCCAGATGTTGCTTTGCAGTCATTGGTGCAGGAAGGTTTTGAGTGTTTCTTGGAGTGTTTCTTGGCAACCACAGAGTACTGACGGGGTCTGATGGGCATGCAGCCTGCTTTAGATGGATCTCACAGTCCTCTTCCCCCCTCTAAACACACAGCTGTACAGCAGCCGTACCACTGAATCGTGTTTTCTTACCTCCCTGATCTGCTGTCCATAGAGTCTCTCAATGTTGTCATCAATGACCACAAAGCGCCTGAGGCCTGTGGTCACCTCGGGTTCAGGGCCCAGGGCACAAGGGAAGGAGCCGGGGACGACTCCACGCAAGAGCGCCTGGAGGTAACAATGCAGCAACAATAGAGCAGGGCATGGAGAGTGGAATGAGCCCACACTCAAGCTCCCCTTCACAATGCGTGAGCCTCAGTGCTGCAACTGCTGGGAGCTTTATGAGTGCCTGCTAGCCTTTTGGGAGTCAGCTGGAAGTGGCGCTGCCAGTGACAGTTGTGGGACGTGAAGATGCAATGCATACCAAAGAGTGCACTGTCACCTCCAGGGGAGCTGGTGCCACACAGCATGAAGCATATGCTTGTGCAAGGATACTCGTGAACGTGGAAGGAAACCAAGGTTCTGTGCCAGAAAGCTGAATGTCAGCACTGAGTATCACCTTGTTCTGCAGGTCAAAGATGCCTTGCACCTGGGTGATTGTGTATTGCACAGGCAGCTGCGAGGTGACAGTGAATGCACCCTGCAACCAGGAAGAGACAGCCAGCAGCACAGCCACAGGTGACCAGCCTGTTCAACCACGGCGTGCACAATGCATGCAGAATGCAGTGTGCCGCAAGCCACAGCTGCAGCATACTGGGTGCCTGGATGCTGCCACACCGTGTACAGTGCAGAACAGTATACTCTGAGAGCAGCAGCTGCTGCTATTACTGCATGTCTTCAGCACAGGGCAGCAAATGCGGACGCGGTACATGCAGTATATGAAATGCACACCACACTGAACTCCTGCTGCCGCCGGCAGCAGTGGCACTGCATTGTGGCTGCTGAACTGGCTCACCGTTTGCAGGCCGCTGGTGGTGCCAGTGGTAAGGCCGTTGAGTCCCGATCTGTTGTAGTTTGGGTTCACTGCATCAGGGTCAATCACGGAGAGCTGTTCGCCCCCAAATGCACCCCTCGAACTGGACTCTGGGGCGCTGTAGCTGGTGCTGGTGCAGGGGGCAACTTCTGTGGTCACGACTGGTGTCAGGATCGCGGGTAGTGTAGGGTCCGTGGTAGGAGCAGGCACGACAGAGGGGCTGGGAGCCATGGAAAGTTGACGGTCAGCAACAGCATCGGCACAATTCAGAGGCAGCCGGCGCTGGTGCCCGCTGAGAGCAGATGACGGAGCGGCTGCGGCCCGCATTGTTTGGCCTCGAAGAATCTGCATGATGGGATGAGCACCAAGTCCGAAAGACAGAACGCTGGGCTGGCCTCGGCACAGGAGATTCGGTTTCGTAGGTGGCTGCCGTTATGCCGCAATAGAGTCCTTTGGCAGCACTCTATGCTGAAGGCTCTAAGTATTGACACTCCGGGTTGATTTCGTCACAACGTTCCCGACCATACACTGGTCATGTGCCAGCAACGGTCTTGATCCGCATCCGCAGTGTGTGGCTTCCAAGGGAAATTGCGTCACCGGTTGTTCAGACAGATGAAGTGCGACCATACTGTACATGCTGCAGACAACAGCTTTCAACTTTCAAAACATCTTCGGAGCCGTCTTGGACGGTCTTCAGGATGGTCGTGCCCGTTGTGAATTCCAATAACGTGACTGCGCCCGAGCCCCCTGAACACCGTGCCCTGAACAGTGTACAGAAGGTGCTTGAAGCCAACAGGCTTAGCAGGGTTGCTGGGAAGCAGCTGCTTGCAGAGCTTCCACTGCAGCTGACAGTGCAAGCAAGACTCAAGTCACTCCTGCTGCTGGGTGTCATAGCCAGCTGCTTCTGGGTACGTGCTAGCCCTGGGTGTGGTGCATTGCCGTGCATTGCTGCTACAACTTGCTTGCCACGTCCATGTGACACCCTTCTATTCCCTGGATGCTTGACACTGGATTGAGAGTGTTGCTGGCTATATTACGTACACATGAGCGTCCCAAACAAACCGCGCATTGCGCAACTGTCGTCTTGCGCAGCCCACATTCCTGTCAGTGGTGGCAATCTGTGTGGCATACCATGGCTGGAACATTGGGGTGGCTCTTTGGCAGCAGTGGCAGCTGTCATTGACCCCCAGTGAACCTGTGGGCCGGGGTGCAAAGGGCGTGCCATCCATCTACCCAGCCGCTCCAGCAGGTGCAGCACCAGCGGTGGATGCAGTCAGCACCAGACGCCCCACTGCCATTGTCACTGGTGCGCACCTTGTTTACTTTCTCCCTCCTCAAAGATTGTCAAGAAATCACGTAGCATCGTTGCACTCGATGCGCATTTGCACGTGGGAGAGGATGCATCAACAGCACTGCACATAGGGGAGGGGGAAGAAAGCTTCCTTGGTGGCCTGGACAAATTGTGCTTGAACAGCCTCTGCCGCTGCAACTCAAGCTTTTTCAACACAGACGGCTGAATGCGATGGCCACAATGGAAGGTGCAGTGTGTGTTACCCAGTGCTCCAACAAACACCCAAGTTTGCAGGGCCGCCTGCAATATGCTGTATTGTGCACATGCATAATGCGCTGTTGCCTGCAGGCGGGAAGATGAGCAAGGCGCTGCACGTGTGCCGGCACCTGCATGCTGCGGGGTGGCGTGTGGTGCTGCTGGAAACCACCAAGTACTGGCACGTTGGCTCTCGGCTCAGCAGGAGTGTTGACAGGTTTGCGCGGGTGCCCATCCCTGAGCTGGACCCTGAGGGATACAAACAGGCCATCGCAGGTATGGGGGGGGGGCACACGGGGGGGGGGGGGTAAAATGCATTTGGGGGAGTCGGGGGGGGGGGGGGGTGAAAGGCACTTCAGGGTGATCACACACTGTCTGTGTGGTGTTGCCAACGGCCTGACCGGGTCCACACCAGTGAAAAGGAATTGTACTGCAGGGCAGTCACAGCATCAAGACTGGGACCCATTCTGTGTGCACAATCAGGTGATGTTGGCCCAACATAATCACTGTGTAGCCTTGGCTTGACACAAGGATGCGTGCCAGACACAGTGTGTCTGGCGATAAAATGCTGCACCACATTGATCAGTAGCCTGTCAACACAGACTCTTGCAACGGGGTGTAGTCAGGATTTAGGGGTTAGAGTAATCACCAGCAGGCAATCCTCCCACAGGACTGCTGCTTCTTGTCGTTGCTGCATCCACAGATATTGCCAACCAGGAAGTTGCTACCCTGTTCATCCCTGTTTCATCTCCCATTGCCAGCCTGTACGATGCTATGGCTGCAGAAGCACTTCCCAAAGACTGCAGGTGAGGGGTGGCTGAAGGACTTTGCACACTCGTTGGGAAACCAAGTGCACCTGGGCTGTACAGCAGGCCGCTAGCTCTACAGACTTACTGTACTGTCTTGCCTTGAGCTGGTGCTGCTGTTTCAGTAGTCCAGTACTGTTCAGCTCTAACTGGGCCCCACTGGGGGCCAGCATGCAGCTTTCTTCAACGCCCGCCAGGCCATGTCTCGTCCTTTGGTCAACTGGTGCAACAGATGCTGCGCACGTCACATCCCTTCATGGGTACAGCACATCCACAGTCGGTACTACACAATTCATGTGTTCGACACGCTCAAATGCTCCGTGTGTGCCTCCCAGCCCCTCCTGTACCCGCTGGTACTGCCCACATAGAAGGTGACCCACATGTTACCCCCTCCCCCCCCCCCCCCCCCCGGCTCTCCAGGTGTTGGGCCCTGAGCCCTGACATGACAGCGCTGTTGGACAACAAGGCGCGCTTCTCAGACTACGCAGAAGCCCTGGGCCTTGCCATGCCTGCACACCAAGTGGTCGCTTCACCACAATACCTGCGAGTATGCAACAACAGCAAGAATGTAAGCCTACGTAGAGGTTATCCCTGCTCATGGACTCAGCCTTACACAGTGTAGTGTGGATGAATGCAGACTCAAGTTTACAGAGCTTCGCCTCGTTTGGACATCATGACATCATGATGCTGTTTACATCAACACATGTGTGCTGCGTTTTGCATGGCATAGTTGGCAAGTCAGCTTGGAGCAGGTGATATTGCACCTGCGGTTCATCCACACATTGCCTTTTCAGGTCCCCGCTGACTTCATTCTGTCCAGACCCATTCAATTGGACCATGAAGGTCTTTGGAAGTATAAGCCTACAATGACATCTTGCAGGATGAATCGTCTCCTGTCTGCTCAGTTTCTGAAACTGCCCTGGGCCCTGTACCGCTGCCTGCACTGCCCCTTGCAATGTGCCATCTCATCTCGCTTGCTTGCGCAATTGCAGTTGTGGGCCAATGGCATGACCTGCATCCTGAAGAGCCTTGCATACGACAGCGTGCACCGTGCAGACCTGTTCAAGCTGCCCTGCCCCCCTGAGGAGCTGGAGGCGTACCTGGCCCAGCCAGACATCACCATCACGGAACAGCAGCCCTGGCTGCTGCAGGAATTCATCAAGGTCAGTGCGATTGTTTTTCACTTTCAAAATGGTTCAAAATGGCCCAAATGTTTCAAAATGTTCCCAACACTTTTCGAGGCCAGGTCGGTGAACCAATCGGTGCTTGTAAGCACTTGCAGGAAGACATACGTGTGTCGTTGGTGCCAAGTACGCGGCTGGCCTATGCCAACCCAATGTTGCAAGGCAGCACGCCAGTGGGATCTGGTCAGCTGACAAGTAGCCCAGTGGTTGGCGGATCTCAACCTTGAACTGCGCATGCACAGAATGAGCCACGTGGTTCGACATGGCAGCTTTTGTAGTTGGATGCACACCGAGTCATCACCGTGTGTTGGGCGTCATGGCAAAATGTCCCCTGCTACTGCGGCTGCTGCTGCTGCGGCTGCTGCGGCTGCTGCTGCTGCTGCTGCTGCTGCTGCTTCTGCTGCTGCTGCTGCTGCTGGTGGTGTTGGTGTAGGGCAAGGAGTACTCCTGCTACACCCTGGCACATGAGGGCCGTGTGGTGGCACATGCAGACACGGCTGCTGAGCTCTCCAACCTCAACTACCAACACTGTGCGCACACAGGCGTCAAGCAGTGGGTGGAGCAGTTTGTCAAGGCAGCGGTGTCTCTGGGCAGGTGAGTTGCGCCGTCCTATTGAATCAAGCTAGGTTGTATGCCCTTTGCCTGGAGTGGGCAGGTGGGGTGTGAGAAGATAGGCTAGCATGCAGACATCCACACATGTGCATTCTGTTGTCTCAGCGCAACTTTGGCAGGTTATCTCTGCCACATGCATTTCAAACATATAAATCGCAGGCTGCGCAATTGCCAATGGCAGTGGTGAGGACTGGCGCAAAGCAACAGCAAGCAAATGTGACTGCCATTGATCAGTTGGCTCAAAGCTGCTGGGTGTGCTTTGCCCCCACCTGCAGTTGTGCTTTGACTTCATCGAGTCTGCTGCTGATGGGGAGCTGTACTGCATTGAGTGCAACCCCCGCACCAGCAGCGTCATCACAGAGTTCCATGACAACACACAGCTGGTCACAGGTGGGCGGGACTACTGCCAGTAGTACTGCCAGCAATGCTGCCAGTGAGGTGGCGTGTAGCTGGTCACCTTTCTTAATTCAGTGCAGGCCAGCTGACATTGCAACGTGCAGCACCCATTGAACCGGTCTTGCTACTCGCAGCACGGTGTCTGCATGTGCAGGACCGGCCTTGCTTGTGAGAAGCTGCGTGTGCACATGCACTTTGCAACCACAACGTGTTGCATGGGAGCACTCATGAGCCTCACTCATGGCTACTGCTGCTCCACTGCAGTCTGCAGTAGAATCAGCACATGGGCTGGCCAGTCCATGGCACACACTTCGCCCCCACTGCACTGCTCGCCTGTGCATGTGCCTGTTACACGCAGCCTTCACCAACCCAGGCAGTGTGCAGCGCATGGTTGAGCCGCTGCCAGCCAGCAGGCCTGTCTACTGGTGGTTTAACGAGATCGGCCGCCTTGTCAGCAACCCAGGTGGGCGGTTGGCGCGGCATGCAAAATGATGCTGTCAACATGTTGCAAATTGGCAAAGCAGTACCATTATCATACTAGCATGCAGTGCAACATCACAGTCTACTGAGGCATGTGCCGCTCCCACAGCATTGCTGATGTGTGCATCGGCAGTACGCTTTGACATCCTGTGGGAAGTCTTTTCAAAGGGCTTTGGGGCTCAGGAGCAGGCATGGCAGAAGGTGCGGCACAATCGAAGACCAATGCTTACACTCTGTATGAGGGTGGTGCCCATCTGCTGCCTTGGAAGCTGAAGGGCATTGGCAGATGGCAGCGGTTGTTTGTTTGCTGCCTGTGCGTCCTATCCTGCCTTTGTGGTGTGTTTGTGCTGTCTGCAGTAAGCTACTTGTGGAGCTTCCTGGTGGTGGTGTCAAGTGGGGTGGATGGTGTGTTTGATGTCACAGACCCTTTGCCATTCCTAGGTCTGCACTTCATGCAGGTGAGCAAGTGCAATCGGTACCTGCTTCATCAAACCAGCTTAGCCTCTGCTAAACCTGCTTAACCTAAACCCTAAACCCTGAACTAGCTTAGCCTCTGCGACAGGCGTGTGCCCCGTGGGTCAAGTTGGCCAGTCACGGTGATATTGCCGCAGACTCATGCTCAATTCTGTGTTGTGCAAACCCTTCTGCCGCAAGTTGCGGGGAGGGCTCACTGACTTGTGACAAGTGGGCCATGGCTGTGTGCATGCGCAACATGGATGAATCTCAGCAGCTTGCTATTACCAAGCAGCAATACAGGGTTTCTGAATGGCTGCTGTTTGATTGCTGGACAATCGCATTTGATTTGTCGAGCACATCTTGTGGCAAGCAGTTTCTGCAGGATGCAGGCCTGACGGCTGCTGCCTTGTGTTGCAGGTGCCTGTGCTCCTGCTGAACAACGTGATCAGGGGCAACCCATGGACCAAGGTTGACCTCAACATTGGCAAGATTGCTGAACTGTATGGTGATTAAAGTGTACACCAGTGCTGGTGCAGTACGTACTGTCTGGTGCACTGTTGCTGTACAGCATACATGCAAGCATATTGTGTGTGTAATGCAGCTGCTGTCACAGCTGGAGTTGGCTGGAGCTGTGCGTCAGCTCATGAGCTGATCAGTCACAGGGCCAGCACCCCCGACATAGGGGGGAGCAATTGCTGCTGCCTGCTGCCTTGGCTTGTTGACACACGAGTTGCATGTGTGTGCACTCTGCATGTACATATGCAACTTGCATAGGCATGTTGACAAATGCCGGATGGTGTGAAGCAGTGCAGCAAGCACGCTACTGTAATGGGTTGGTCTGGGCTGCTGCTCCTGTGCAAGAGTGTGCTGTGTGCTACCAGCTTGAACTGGCTGTGGATAGTCGACACTCAAGAATGCTGTTTCTGTGCATCTTTGGGCGACAGTCGAGCATTGTGCACATGCCCAATAGGGAGAAGGCTCCTATATTCCTGTAGGACCAACATCAGTAACTTTATTAGCATGTTAATGTATTACCATGCGTTAATCAGCAAAGCTGATGCACCCAGGGTTCAGGCCCTGCAGAACCATGGGCTTGCGCACTGCGACGGCATGCTTAGCTCTTGCCGTGCTTCTTGCAAGGCACGTTTTGCTGTTGTTGACACAACAGCGCGACTCGCTACTTCGGTAGCGTTTTGTAGTGTTACACACTCTAGCCTCCGGCTCGATCTCAACAACCCCATTCTTGGCACTCACAGTGCCAGAGCCAGTTTCGGAGCTGCACCGCACTCCGCTCTTTTGAACACAGAGAGTCAACATCGGAACAGCTGATCGGGAAGCAGGCCTGCAGGGCATCTCGTGGTGTGGCCAGATCAGCAGTAGCAATGCTTCGGGCACAAGGAGAGCCATCCCATCTGACCTGGCAGCTAGGCCAGCTAATCAATCAGCACGTAAGCCTGCAGTCACCTGCTGGAGATATCCAGCAGCAGCCAGAGTACCTGGGCATGGTTTGGCAGATGATCACACCAGCAGCAGAGTGGGTGGTTCTGCCCCTCTTTGGCTGGGAGAAGCTGCCAGCAGACCCCAAGGAGCTGCTGGAGGGCGCAGACAGCAATCTCCTGCTGACCACGTGCCTGGTGACAGCAAACGCCCTGTACAGCGGCGATGAGGGCTCCAGCAGCAGCGCTGGAGCCGGCAGGCCCTAAGCAAAGGAGCCTCATCAGGCAGGAGTGGGTCTAGGCCCCCACGTAAGTGCCAGCCTTTGGCTTCCTGTCTGTACACCCTGGTGGCTTCTTGCATGCAACCTAGGGTGGGCACACATTGTAGTGTGCTGTGTCTCCTGTGTTCCTCTCTCTTTTGTGGCGATGGTGGTCCCCCCCTCCCACCCCTTTCCTTGTGATACACCCTTGCCCCAGCGCTTGGGTCGGTGCGCCAGTCATTGGCGCGCCATCGGGGCCTCCCCCACAGTCGTTTCTTGGTTGCAGCATGGTGTGCCTGTGGAGTGGCGGGGGGCCGTCCCCCACCCCCCTTCTACAAGAAACCCCTGCCGTCTACTCATTCTCAGCGGCAGTGGTGGTTGCACACAGAGGCTCCTCGTTTTGTGAAGCTTGGGGTGTTAACACAGTTGGACGCCCGGCCTGACCACTGTTCTAATGCCTTTTGCGTGCCTAAAGGGGAGACCTGGCGGTTAGTTGTCAACCTGAAGCACAGCAACAAGTTTAATGTTGCTCACAAGTGCCGTTTTGAGACGCTGCGTATGTTGCAGCGCTACGACCTTGCCAATGCTTGGGCGGTGAAAGCGGACATGCAGGACGCTTTCTACCAGGTGCCTTTGCACCCTTCTGCGCGTGACTACTTTTGTTTTGAGTTTGCTAGTTGCTATTACAGGATCAATTGCCTCCCCTTTGGCTGGAACAATTCTCCCTATTATTTCACCAAGGTTACGCGCCCCTTTGTTGCCCACCTGCGCGCTCCTTTCCACACCCCGGTTCCCCCTGGCTGCATGTACCCCTCCCCCTCTGGAGGCTTGGCACGCACAGGGTGTCGTGTGCTGCCATACTTGGACGATTTTCTTTTCTTGTTCCCTGACCCTGAGAGTGCGGCTGCTGGTGCTCAGTGGATCCTGTCCCTGATGTACTGGCTTGGTTTCACACCGCACCCAAAGAAGTCAGTTTGGCAGCCGTGTCAGCAGTTGGAGCACCTAGGGCTCACTGTCGACCTGGCGGCTGGCACCTTTGCCGCCCCCCTGCCAAAGTGGCCAGGCTGGCTCGCCTGGCCAAGGGCCTCATTGTTTCAGCCAAGCTGAACAAGCGCTTGGTGCCCAAGCGCGACCTGGCGTCTTTCTGTGGTTATGCTCAGTCTGTTCGGTTGGCTGTCATGCCTGCCAATTTGTTCTTGCGTGCTCTGTACGATGATTGCAGCAGTGTCAAGGGTTGGGGCGGCGATGTGCGCCTCTCCCGGCAGTCTTTCAGGGACCTTGAGTGGTGGTGTCAGATCCCTGAGCAGCACCTAGTCTCTCCTATCAGGTTGAGGCCTGCTGCCATCGACTTGTTTGTAGATGCTTCTGACCTGGGCTGGGGCGCTGTGATTCCCGACCTTGCTGAAAGCCCTGATTCAGTAGCTTCTGGTCGTTGGTCTGTTGAGGAACAATGTATGCACATCAACCAGAAGGAAATGCGCGCTGTGCGCTATGCCTTGCTGTCCTACGCGCCACTGGTACGAGACAGGGTTGTGCGATTGTTTGAAGACAATACTGTTACGCAGAGTGTTTTGGGTAGGTTTGCCTCGCGTTCAGCAGCACTTATGGCTGAGTATCGTCTGCTGTGGGCGGTGCTGGACAGCCTGCATGTGCACCTTCAGGTTGTCCGGGTCTCCTCTGAGTCCAATCTGGCTGACGCCCCGTCCCGCTTTGTGGACCATGGGGATTTCCAGTTGCACCCGCGCATCTTTTGCGCCCTCAACACCCTGTGGGGCCCTCACACCCTAGACCTGTTTGCTGCTGACAGTAACACACAGCTGCCGCTGTTCTTCAGCATGCACCGCTGCCCAGGCAGCTCTGGCGCGAATGCATTCCTGCAACCTTGGCATGGGCACAATGCCTACGCCTGCCCGCCCTTCAACAGCAGTGTCTTGCTGCAGCTAGCTCAGAAGGTGCGGGAGGACCGTGCTACTGTCACTGTGGTGGTTCCTTGTTGGCCTGCTCAGCCGTGGTTTCACGAGTTGATGTTGATGGCTAAAGACAGCATGTACCTGCCAAATGCCACCTTCATTGCAGGCCCTTCTGGGCAGGCCCACCTGCCCAGCCAGCATTGGCGGATTATGGCTATCAGGATTGAGCACGGTGGCTTTGGCTTGTAGCAGTGATGCAACCGTTTGCCCCTGCTAGCTGTCTTTTGCTGGAGTGTTGCTGCTAATGCCGCTCAGGCAGCAGCCATGCCACCGCCCCGGGCGCGTGTGCTTGCAACAGCAGCAGTGCCGTCATGTCGCTCTTTTGGGTTGCCGCCCGCTCCTTTGCTGCGGCAAAAACGTGTTTAGACTAGCTGTCGTCTGCTGAGTGATGCGGCCGTGGCTCAGGCAGCAACTATGGCAGCGCGCCTATGGCTCGCGTTGCGGTGTGCAGACAGCAACCTGATATGTGTTCCTTCTTGGGTTTGCCCGCTCATGTGCAGCGGCCATGCATGTCTCGGCTAGCCGTCGGTTGCTTGAGTGATGCGGCCATTTGGCACAGGCAGCGGCTATGGCAGCGCGCCTCTGACTCGCGTTGCGGTGTGCTGGCGAAAGCAGCCTTGACATTCTCTCCGGACTTGGGTCTGCGCCCGCTCCTTTGCAGCGGCCGTTCGTGTTTCGGCTAGCCGCCGTTTGCTGTAGTGATGCGGCCATTCGGCTAAGGCAGCAGCTATGGCAGCGCGCCTCTGGCACGCGTTGCGGTTTGCTGGCGACAACAGCCTGGACATCGTCCTATACGGTCACCCGCGCATGTGCTAGCCACTTGGTGACGATGTCCCATCCCTTGACACAGTTTTTGCTGTCCCCGCTGTAGGGGGCGGTATGCTACGGCGGCTCCTTGCAAGCCCCACTAGCTGCCTTGTGTCATGTGGCCTGCCAGTTTTCTTGGTTGGGACATGCTTTGGGGACAACACCTCACTTCTGCTTTGGAGTACATGCAATGCAAACAATGGCAGAGCTGCCGGCCGCAGCAGTGCCCTCTCAGTGGCCAAGCTGCCAACTTCAGCGTCATGTCTGACGCGGTGACCCCTTTTCTGGTGGTTGGTGATTTTACAGTTGCATGCCCACAGTTGTGGCTGTAAGAGGTCTGCCTATGTTTGTATGACGCTTGCGTGACGCTAAGGTCACACTCTCTCCCTTTCGCTGGGTGGCTGGGGAGTTACTCATGGGCACTCCCGAAGTGCTGCATATGCCGTGTATGCTGTCCCGGCTGACCTGCATGCATGCATGCTTGTTATGGTGCCTTGGTGCACTTAGTAGCTCACCAGGCCTTCAACACAACTTCAACACATCTTTTTTATTATGGCAATCCCTATGCAAGGTGAATTAATAGCATGTTAATGTATTACCATGCGTTAATCAGCAAAGCTGATGCACCCAGGGTTCAGGCCCTGCAGAACCATGGGCTTGCGCACTGCGACGGCATGCTTAGCTCTTGCCGTGCTTCTTGCAAGGCACGTTTTGCTGTTGTTGACACAACAGCGCGCCCACCGCACCCTCCCTGGGCCGGTGTTTGGGCCTTCCCCTGGTTGCTTTCTCCCTTTTCAACTTGTTGTTTGGTGGCTTTGCCCCCTCTCCGAAAAAAGTGTAACACACAAATGGCAATCCCTATGCAAGGTGAATTAATCCCATATCAGTAACCCTGCTGCACCAAGCACCCATTCACGTGGAAATTGTTGAATATGACTTGTTTGGTTGTCTGTTCACTCCGACAGTACGCAAGGGAGTAGTGTGGTGACGACCAATGCTTGGTACGCTGCTCGCTGTACAGACGTATTACCGATAGGCGCGGCAGGCTTGCACAATTTAAACCTAGCCTTCGTCTGCCCTGCACAATACTTCTGTGACTGACATCGAGCACCAATCCTCACACCAACAGACGCTACCCTCTGCCAAGTCAAACACACTCAGGTGCGCGCCAGGCCCTGATGCGTCCGATTTGCACACAAGAAAGTTTCTTGAGATGCAAGTTGAATTCAATTGCGCTGTCAAGCGTAGTAGGGTGTGTGGGCACTTCCCGCCAGAAGCAGTACTGCTGCTTCCCGCGCGCAGCTACGCATTGCGCAAACCCCTGCGGTAGCCTCCGTTCAAGCACAAGAAGCATCAACTTCAAGTGTGGTTGTCTTTTTTGTATTCTCTTTTTGCCGCTCGCAGGCAGCCATGAGGACAGCCCTGGCTGTCCTGCTCTGTGCAGGGCTCTGTGCAGGTGAGACACACAGTCTGCAAAGGAAACTATTGGCGGCTATGAGTGACAGACGTATCTCATGCTCAAATGTAGTATCATAACCAGCCAGTTGGTGCTGCTGCAGGGCTGCCAAGTACTGCCAGCTGTCCTGAAGGCTGTTGGGCTGTGCTGCACAGCCTTGTGCAGTGTTGCTAGTCCACACATCACCAATGACGTGTACTGTGCTGGTGTTGTCTGCCTGTCACAGTCGTCTCTGCCGAGGCTGGCAACCGCAAGCTGATGGGCACAGACAAGGCTGAGCAGTGAGTGGCATGCCTGGCTGTGCTGTTTTCAGCAGCGCTGTGTGTTTCAGTAGGGTTCAATGCTGCACCATATGCAAAACAACACAAGCAAGACCTGGCACCCAGTTCTTTGAATGTGACTTGACTTGCACCCGACCCTGGGCGTGTGCTCGGCTGCATATTGGTGCCTGATCATAAGCGCGCAACAAGGCTTTACTGATAGCTGCCGTGTCCTGTATTTGCAGCTATGGCTATGGTGGCTACGGAGGTTACGGTGGAGGCTGGGGCCACGGTGGAGGCTGGGGCGGCCACGGAGGCTACGGTGGCTACGGTGGTGGCTGGGGTGGAGGCTATGGCGGTGAGTGAGGACACCATGTTTATGTGCACGCCAGCCTGGCCTACCACAACGACACCAAAAAATGCCGGCACCAGCAGCATTTTTGCAAACCTGCTGGCATAAAATTACCGTTTGCCAAGGGCGTGTCAGCGCTACAGGCAGATTGTTGTGCACAACATAACTGCTGCTGCAAGGCATGTGTCTGGTGTGGGAACCGACAGCTACTTGAAAGCTGTGCTCTGCCAGCCAGCCTGCATGTTGCGCAACCCCTCAAGCATTGATGCTCTCTGCCAGGACACAGTGTTGCATCAGCACTAGCTGTCACGTATCCCAGGTCCACTAAGTCTGTCGCTTACGTTGCTGCTGCTGCTGCTGCTGCTGCTGCCGCCGCTGCTGCTGTGTGTGGCAGGTTACTGGGGCAAGAAGCGCATGCTGCTGTCCGCTGAGTCTACCAAGTCTGCCGAGTCTACCCACAAGTCACAGCACTGGGGTGGTGGCTATGGCGGCTACGGCGGCTGGGGTAACAGCTACGGCGGCTACGGTGGCTACGGCGGCTACGGTGGCTACGGAGGCTACGGAAATGGCTGGGGCAACAGTGGCTGGGGCAACAGCGGCTGGGGAGGCTACTGGGGCAGGAAGTGATTAGTCTTGCTCACTGACTGCTGAGCACCGTACCTAGCTTGCTTAGAGGTTCCCCAGGTTCATTGGTGATTGTGTGAGTAGTATAATTTGAGTGCCATGCTGCTGTCAGGGCTGGAGCGCCATGCTAATTGCACCCAGGCCATCGGGCAAAGGCGGACACCATGTCATTCTGTGACAGAGCCTGTGTGATGTTGTGCTGGTATAGCATGTGTAGCATGGGCTAGCATTGCTGCTTTGGACCTTTGTGACTGTGAGTGCTGCTGGGCCAACCTTGGTGGGCTTTCAGTGAACAGCAGTGGAGGCCTGGGAGCAACATATTGGCGTGAATGGGCGGCACTGTTTACCATGTCAACACGGCATTAATTGTGATTGATTTTTAAGGCATACAGCATCAGAGGAACTGTATGCATGCACCCCCGATGTTGAGCTGCAAAGCACAGCATCCTGGTTGTGGTGAGAGAAGATCTTCAGTTTGGGAAGATCTCTGACTGCAGTGCCGCAGGACCGTCCTGGGCCAGCTGAGACCTGTGACATTCAAATTGTTACATGTGCCAGACTGCAGGTAGTAGGACGGTGTGCGCGCTGGCTGGCATCATGGCAGCGACCGCTGTAACATCAATGTCCTGATCGAGGATGAGAAAGTAGATAAACGATACAGTGCAGAGGAGGGGGGGGGGTGGTACGCAGCTGCGTCCCAACCTGCCAGACTCTGAGAGGCTTGGGTAACTGAGGAAATTGAAAATCAGGTCTGCTGGCATAAACAGCCTGGGATCAGGGTGGTTTGAACCAACAGCTACATCCACAGGAACATAAGCTGCAACTTCCGCCAGCTACATGCCGCCCTGGTGGGTGGCCAAGTGGTCAACCCCTTCCTTTGCTTCTGGCAAGGCGGTTGGCCGTGGTGCGCAAAACAACAGCTCCAGGCACAGTGAGAAATGGTGAAGCTGCAAATTTTGGGTACAGCATAGGTCGATAATCGGATGTGTACATGTCGTGGCCATCCTACGACCTGGTTGGGGTGGCCCTGGAATGCCCGGGCAAATGCAGGGACCTGCAGACAGGGCACATCAGCTGCGACGGAGCATGTAAAGGCTTGGTTCAAGGGTTCTAAAGTTGTTTGGCGCCGTAACCGCATCACTACGAGCTGACGTTTGAAATCATGTTCCGTCAACCTCTGCACCCCTTGCTCTATCGGATACACCCGCATCCCACTGCATCGCACCCTACGTACCTTTTTAGTCATTCTTATCAACGAGTGCTGCATTTGTGCAGGCTCATCAGTCTCTTCAGCATTGGTCACTGACGCCACTCTACGCAATCAAGCCAGTCAGCGCTCCTAGAAGCTTTCGTGTTCCTACTCTTATTGCTTGTGGGCGTGCTGCATTGCGAAGCACCCTGTTGTCGGTCTTCTCAGTCCGCTCAGCTTGCCGTTGCACCACCACGCACCAACAAAATGGCACTGCCGCTGGCTCGCTGCACGGTCCTGGCGATGGTGATTGCTTTTGCGCTGTTGGTGAGTGCAGTGGCGTGCTCACCGAGGAGCTGCCCGATGTCAGGTGTAGCTGCTGGTACCTGCAGTTGGTGCACTGCTGCTGTCCAATGTCATCACATCACAGGCAGCGTTTGAGAGCGCCAGGTACTGTCCAGCGGTCCAATCACCAAGTTCAACGTGTGATGACTGTGAATGCAGGCGGCCCCGGTGGCGGCACAGCAAGCAAAGCCCGTTCTGAGCAGGAGTCCTGGGGAGACTGTGGGAGACATCCCTCCCACTGACGAAGCCACCCAGGGCCAAGCCATTGCCCGCAGAACTGTTGTGGGACAAAACGCCGTCTTGATGCCGTACGAGCAGTGCGGTGGTACAAAGGGCTTGTGCAACACCACAACAATCGGCGTCCCTTGTGGGGACCACCCGTGGGGGCCGGACTGCCCTTCAGGCTATGACTGCAAGCGCAGGACACCAGCGATGTGGTGAGTAGAAGGTGATTTATGCCTTGCCTGACAGAGCAGTGGCAACGGCAGTCATGCCTCGTGTGTATGGAGCCCAGGTGTGGTGGTTGAAACACCTGGCTTGCAGGCTTGCAGTTGCAGCATCAGGAGCTCATATGGTGCACATGTTTATGCTTGCAGCATGCATGCAGCCACCCATGTTGAACCTCGCAGCAGCTGCTCAAGCTGCCTTCGCCTTTCTCCTCTGCTGCTCCCGGCATATTTTCTCCCCTGCAGGCAGTGCGTCCCTGGGAAGCAAGCCGCTGGCAGCACAGCAGACCCGCAGCTAGTGGTGCCTGTGTCCAACAGCACACTTCCCACATGGCAGGACGTCATGAAGCCCGACAGCACCAACCCCACTGCCAACGTCACACCAGAGGTCAAGGCATGCCCGCCTGGCGCGACTGCCATTGGTAGCCGCTGCTTCAAGAATGCAGCAGGCAGCAGGAAGGCAGTGGCCGGCACAGTTGCAGGCAGCATCGCCGTGCTGGCAGCGTGGCAGCTGGCAGTGGTGCTGGTTACTGCACTGCTGTCCTGCTAAGCATTAGGCATAACAGCATGCCTGGGTACCTTGCGCGGCGGCATGCATGCTTACCATCGTGCAGGACTGTCGGGGCGTGCTGACAGTGCTGGAGGTATGAATGCGTCTCCAGCCAGAGCGAGTGCTGTGCCTTGCGCGTGGGTCCGGTTGCTGTGCTGCGCAGCTAGCCTATGTGTGCGGCTGTGCTCAGCATGACCGGCTGCTAATCCAGGGCGCCAGCTGCTGTCAAGGTCAAGCTCTGAAGTATGGTTGCCCGCAGTGCTACTTGGCACTGGCTCTGTCCTCCATTGTTTAGGTGTGGGAGTTGTTCATCTATGTGTGGGTTACAGTTGTCGAGTGATTAGACTTGTGTGTAGCTGCAGCCAGCGGGCGTGTTGATCAGAGGCGATCGTTGATCAATGCATGTATTGCTTGTACGTAGTGTGTTGCCAGAGAGGGAACATGGAGTTGACATGCATGCAATGTCTCGTGTGTTGTGTGGGCAAACAGTGCAGGCAGATACTGCGCAGCTTGGCCGGTGTGCTCGGGAGTGCAGGGGCACTTGCGCAATCATCCTAACCAGCAAGCGGTCTTGCTCCAGGGTTGGTTGTGCCTCCTTGTACTCCCATATTTCATTGGGCAAGCAGGAGCGCTAAGGAGTGTGAACATGCACACGAGTGTGTTGCCACCCATGGCTTGCTGCAAGCATATTGCTTTGCAAGCCAAGTACCTCTTGCCATGGGCCTGAATTGCATTGGTGGTGTCAGGGGCGGCATGCTGGTGTCGGTACTGCTGTTGCTGCGCGTCCGTTCTGTGACACGTGCAGCGCAAGGTGCATGGTGCAGGCGCCGCTGCTGCTTGGAGGCGCAGCAGTAACCCAAGCATTCACGAGGAAAAGTTGTTGCTGAACACCGCAATAGTGTGGGTAGCTGCGGCAGGTGTGTGTGGTGCTGATCACAACACAGGGGTGTGCCTGGGGGCTTGTTGCTGAAGCTCCGCTACGCACTTGAGAAGTTGTTGTCAGGACGGTGCTTCAAGGCACCTGAGACTTCGTTCGTATGGGTGGTTGATGCAACTACGGCAGCCGCACGTGACCCCGCTACTACCTCGGTCGTTGCACTGGGTGCTGCCTGCGGCTGCGTGCTGGAGGTGGCGTGAGCAGCGTTGTCAGTTGCTGATTATACATTGTGGCGGTGCCATCACCTTTGACTGCTGCGTCTCCTACAGGGCTTGCCCCAGTTTGACTAAGTTGCTTGACACTGGCACGATAAGTTGTACTTCCGTACATGTGCTGGCGTTGCTTTCCAGGCTGTTACTAGCGTGTGTATTGACACGTGAGTTGTGTGTGTGGTCTGCTCGGTGTGTCATCGGTGCGCGGTCAGTTGTGTGTGTTGACACATGAGCTGTTTGTGTTTGTGGTCTGCGCAGTGTGTCATTGATGAGCGGGACGCGTGGAGCTGTTCATGACGGGGCTAGCCTGCTGACAGTTTGGTCATGGCCACAGCAGCGGCAGCCACTCTTGCTTTCTGACTGGCACGCAAGAGGCCGATACTATGCCTGTTGACCTATTTGTGGCTGCATCAGGGAGATTCCCCAGATCAGTGCTGTCACCAGAAGACAAGCAGCATGCGGTTGTTGTGTCGGCTAGCTTCCGCGCTTCTGCAGCTACAGCAATGCCGTCCAGCAATCCCACAGGCATGCCTTGTACACATGCCTTGGCGCACTGTCAGATTTCTTTCTTTGTGTTGGTGTTGTTGTGCGTTGGTAGTGTGTTGGAACAGGACTGTGCAGCAGCGGCATCGGCCCGCGTTGTGGTCTGTGTGTTGCGTGCATGCATTCAAAGCATGTGTCGCAAGCCAGGCATGGCTGGTGCTGGCTCTTGCTACGGTTGCTGTAAGAGTCTTGTGTGTGCGTCACAGGAGCCTCCTTTGGGCTTGCTGTGTGTGAGTGATGCCTGCACATATGTGTTTGCCTGCACTGTTGTGCTGAGAATGCATGCGTGCTTGCAAACACAGGCTGCCGATAGCGCTGTGGGCATACACACACGCATTGTGACGTACCCCATTGCAATGCTCCAACGGCGTGAAGACATGTTGTTGTCCAAGCTGATTTGCTAACGGTTGCACGCCGGCATGGTTCTGCCATTCTGGTGTTGCTGCTGGTGCTTGCTTGTCGGTCTCTGCCGGATGGCACGGCTGTATGGGCTGCTGCCTTGGGCATGAGAAGGCAACAAGCAACAGCAGCTTAGGGTAGTTGTCGATGTCGATTCGTTTTAGTAGTTGATCAGATCAGGTGTCTTGTGTTAGGTCCGCAGGTAGTGTCACTTGACCTTGATCTGGTTCCTACATTGGGTCGGTAGGGTCTGCGTGCATGCTGTTGCTGCAGTCTCTGTGTGCATGCTATGCTGTTTACCCTGAGAGGATTCAGCAGGCGCTGTGCCTTGTGTGACACTATGTGTTGGAGTGCGCACCAGCTGCTGCGGTGCTGTTGCCAGGGAAACAGCTAGCGTGTACGCGGTGTGTGGCCTTACTTTGGCCCTTTCCCTTATGTGTGCATGGTGTGTGCCAGCATGTGTTTGTCCTTGTGACATCGGCAGTGCTTCTCTGATGTGCTGTGCGTTGCTTGGGCACTGCGCCTGAAGTGGATGCACTACCGATGTTGGCCCAGATTTGATTGAATACAGTTTGCAGCAGGTGCATTGCGGTCACCACAAGTGGCTTGCGATGCATTGCTGCGCAGGGCGTATTGCGTGGACAAGAGGTTTAAGGCTACCAACGGCCAACAGCCATGTTGTACCCTAGGTGGTGGCTGGCGTGAGCGTACATGGGTTATCTTGGCCCTACACCAGTGGCTGTTTGCATGCAAGGCATGGTTTCTCTGTTTCTGTTCCAGAAACACCATGTGCCGCGAGATGCAGCCTGCAAAGTTTGCGTCTCCTGTGTTGGTGTTCAATCTTGTTGTGGGTCCCAAACCATGGTGCGCTTTACACAGCAACCAATGGGCCATCTTCCTTTTGCGTTCAACAAAGCAAGCGACTGCACTCTTGCATTGAGCTAGCTTCCACTGTTGTCTTGTAGCGTGTCTGTTTTCTCTTGTTGGATGTCTGCTGTTCCACTTCTTTTGCTGCCTGTTTATGGATAGATTTCATTGCGTGCACAGTACCCCAGTCATGCAGTGAAAAGGTGTGCCATCATGTGTGGCAGGGATGCCGTCGTTACCTATGGCATGCCACCGGCGGTGCTTGCAGGGTATTTGCTGTGGGGTGTAGTGGATTCAGGAAATGCATGGTCATGCATATTAGCCAGGCAGAAAAGAGGCATGAGCAGTGGTGTCAGGTGGAACTTTGATTGGCAGGGCATGTAACAGTGACTCGGGCGATTATGCAGCATCTGGTAGTAGCAAAACAATGCGTCAGGATCTATCTGTAACTCGAGTTACCCGCCTCATAACATCAGGACAAGTCTTGCTGCCTGCTGAGCGAAGTATGTAGCTATCAATGGTTCACTTTTGAAGTATTTGAACGTAGCCTGTATTTCTGCTAGCAACAAGTGTGTGGGCCAGCAAAACTGTATGCAAATGCTTCTGCAACTAGTGAGAACATGTTCATGTGAATGCAAGTGCATGCATGCCATGTAGGGTTCTTTCGAAACTCTCCAGTAACACCGTGCACGGCATGTTTGTTTCTTTGGTTGTTGCGCTGACAGGAGTGCGCCCTTGATGCAGGCTCACAGCGACTCGATCTCCTTTTCAGATCTTTGTCCTTGCAATGAACGCCTGTGAGTGTCGTCGCTTAGCGATTACAGTACATTTCTGAGTAATCAATAATCTTGTACTGGCTGGCTCGGACTCAGTCTGGATGCAGCCCCAGCAGGCACACTGTTGTGCAGCTGCAGCTGACACTGCTACTGCTGCTGGACAAGTAGAGGTGACATAAATGCCAAGCACATCCCCAGGTGTTCTGGGTGCCAAGCTTTCCCACCAGAACCGGGCATTACTGGCAGCATGCACCACACTCCTGGTGGCCTACAGCAACCAAAGCATTGCAGGTGCGATAATGCGAACAGAATAAAGCCACAAGGGACGGTGGTATGCAGCAAGTGGTGAGGCTGTGTCTATAACTGCAGCCACCTTATGGGCTGGGCAAAACAAAGCCATACGGCTTCATTAACATAGCAGCGTGCACCTGCTGAGTGCCACTTCAGCTGCCTTGGCCCCGATGCATGTTTAATTCAGCGCTTGATCACCCTATGGTGGCTTGCCATGCAGGTGCTGTCTTCCTGCTAGCGTTCCTGTGGTGGGGTGCGTGCTGCATCTCCACCCCCTATGCTGCCACCAGCTACAGGCATCACAAGCATGTCTGGACAGCAACAGCCACAGCAGCGCTGCTGCTGTTCGTTCTGCAGCTGCTGGCACAGCTGCTGTATGGGCTGCATCTGCTGCCGTCAGCAGGCAGCCAGGCGCCAGACACTCCAAGCAGCAGTGCTGCAAGCATAGCAGCTACTGTGCTGGAGGCGCTGGGGCTTGGCAGTGTGGAGGGGCTGTCAGCTGGCTATATCCTGTTGGTGAGCGGCATCTTGTGCATTTGTGTGATGCACCCTCAGGTAGCCACCCTGACTTCACATTGCACATGTCCGCTGTTGCCAGTCTGCTGCGCTGTGTGCTTCTCCCGCATACAGTACTGCAAACTGTGCACATGTGTGAGGACCTCTGCCTGCACCATGTTGCCCTGCAGATGCTCAGCACGCCCCTCTTCTGCCTACTGGCAGCCACAGCAGAGGCAGCAGAGGCTCGACAGGTCATGGCTGCCCTCAGGGCAGCACCACCGCAGCTCATCGTCCGCAGCAGCAACAGGCGGCACCAGGCCGCTGTCTCTCCTGCAGCAGCTGCTGCTGTCCCTGCATGGCAGTCACTACCCACCGGACCCACGTCAGCACAGGTGCCGGTAAGCAGCACGGGTCAGCACAGAGGCACAAATCCTGCAGGACCTAATGGCAGTGACACATGTGCTGTGGAAGAGGCTGTGGCAGCATCAGTGGCTGCCTTCGCCCCTCAGCTGTCTGTGCCCTTGACGCTTGGGCTGCAGTATTCCAACTCTGGGGTGCTTACGGCGGTGTGCCTGTTTTGGGTGGCGGTGTTGTGGCCGAGGTGAGGGTGGGGGCTGCTGTGCGTGCGTGTATGGGTGCGCTCGTGTGAGTGGATGTTGCAAGCAGTGCAAAAGCTGCTTCAGTGATGCAGGATTCAGTGCATGTGTGCTGGACTCTTAGCAGTTCCCTGCCCTGCAGGGCTAATGCGTGCCACACTCCTAGGCTGGCTTATGGCGTGGCCCTTTGCAGCTGCATGTGGTGCCGTATGCACCCATGGCCTGGCGCCCATGTCTGAATTGAATCCAATCTGTCCTTGGTGCCTGCTGCTTTGCATGCATGCAGCTGCCTCAACATGGTCTACTTGCTGCTAGTGGTGTGGGGCATTGTGTGCTGGGCCTGGGGTTCCAGCAGGACCTGGATCTCAGCACCCTGGGCCGTGGCCCTGCAGTGCTTTACAGGCACACACATCATGCTGCTGTACCTATCACAGCTGCCCTTGCTGCAGCGGCCAGCTTTGGACTTGCCCTTCGATGTGCTGGGCCTCTACAAGCTGTCACAGGATCCTGCTGTAGATCCTGACAGGGCTATGTTTGCTACCGAGGTGGCACATATGGTCTTCCTGCACCTCCTTTTTGCCATGCTGGGGTTTTACACAGCTCTGCTGCGGCAGCCGCAGTACAAGCAGCTTGCCGCAGCAGTACATGCAGCAAGCAAACCCTCCCAGCAGCAGCAGGATGGTCAGGGGGCACAGCAGGGCGCACGGATGCAGCAGCAGGTGTGGCAAGGTCGTCAGGGAGCAGGTGTGCGGCCAATCAGTAGTACCAGCACCAGCAGCAGCCACAGGGCTAGCAGGCTTGGGAAGGTTGCTGAACTCAGTGACATTGATGAGTTGCTGGCACCCCTACTGAGTCCAGGACTGATGCCAGCAGCAAGTCTTGGGGTGGAGCAGCGCATGCGCAGGTCTCCCCAACCGCCCCAGCAGGAGCTTGTAGGTCAGGCTAGCGCTGCTGGGGGTGGCTTGTCTGGTGCTCAGCACCAGCAGCATGCACAAGCACTGGGCCCTGCCAGCGCGTCGCTGGTCTGCCCAGCAGGGGTCAAGGCTGCTGGTGCTCCTGCTGCAGATACAGCCGCAGCAGGCCTGCTGCATGGGCAGGCTGGTGCCGGAGCAGGGTTAACAGACACAGCAGAGTTCAGTCAAAGTTCACCAGGGTTCATCCAGCTGGCCCAACAAAGCAGCCTGCCACAGCCTCCCCAGGCCCTGACAGCAGTGCCAACAGCAGCTGGTATGTTTCGCACCCCAGGTACGCCTCCCATGGTGGTGCCAGGGGGCCAGAGCAGGGACCTACAAGATACCAGCGGCAGCGGCCTGGAGGGGACTACGGGTGCTGCTGCTGCTGCTGCGTGGCCTGGCACAAGCCTCAGTGGTCTCATGAGGGGTGAGCGGCAGGACTGGGGTCCCATACAGAGATTCATAGCAGAGGCAGGAAGCAGCGAGGGGCATGGGACAGCGACGGCCCCAGCACGGGCGTCCTATGAGCTGTCTCCTGCTGTGGCTGCTGCAGCGCTGGCTGCAGCTACTGGTACAGCAGCTGCTGCGGCTGCGCAAGCAGCAGCTGCGGCAGATGCTGGTTCGAATGTGGAGGTGGAAGGTGTGCCGGTGCTGCTGCCAGGCGGACGCAGCCCTGAGCCCATGCACGATAGCAGGGTGGCTAGCAGGCATGGCGGGGCACCTGGGGCGTTGCAGCAGGGGCTATCACAACAGGGCAGCACAGGGGGTACAGCAGCAGGAGTCCCTGAGGCTTCATCTAATCCTGCTGAGGGAGGGGTGGACAGCATGCAACAGCAGGGCTTTGGTGCCAGGCAGGGCATTAGCAGGAGCAGCGCGCAAGCAGTTTCAGAGGGGGCTGCAGCAGCAGGGATGAGCTTTGAAGGTGCTGCTGCAGCAGGGAGTGCTGTGGGCAGGTGGGAGCAGGCTGCAGTGCTGCTGCAGGTGCTGCTGCCATTCATGGTCAGCTGTGGGGAGTACCTCCTGCTGCAGCTGCTGGCAGCACCAGCTGTCGCTGGGTTTGCGATTGCTGGGTTTGCACTTGTACAGGTGAGGACGTCTGGGTGGCATATCGCTTGTGCGTTGTTGTGTTGAACTGTTGAGCCAGCCATGGCAGGAGAGTTGCACCCAGTAGGCTGCTTGTGACAGCAATTGCATCTATGCTGCGGCTGTTTCACATGGGCAGGATGCCTAGTGTACAAAGAAACCATCCCAGCCGTATCAGAGGCGTCAACACATGTCAGCACTAGCCATGATGCACCTAAAATCCCGGCAGCACTAATCTGTGACTGTATGAACACATCACACGCAATTCAGGCCAGCATGGTCCATCTTTGTTTCTTGGGGCTGGTTTGTATGTGTGCGCAGGTGTCTGTTGTTGGCTGCGCATCACTGGTGTTGGCCCTCTGGTCGCTCCTGGCCCCCAGCTGGTAAGTTTGGCTGCCTTGCGCCCTTGACAGCCATTCAACACAGGCAAGGCAGTGTTGAGCCACACAGCGTTTGCACCAGCTGCCAGCCTGCATGATTGTTTTGTAGGCCTGAGGCCTAACGGTGTCGAATGAAAGCAGCTCCCCTGCGATGATGACAATCCTGCAGGTGATGCGGATCGACATGATGTTGCTGGGTGTTGAGTGACCCACGCTCACGTTGTTGTGGTTGTCCTGCGACTGAATTCCTGCAACAGGGCCGGCAGACGCATCTTTGCAGTGGCCAGCCCCGGCATCATGCTCGCGTACGCGGTATGGCTCCTGGATGACTACGCAGCCACATCACTTGACGGCATCGTGTCGCCGCCTGCAGTCCTAGTTTCAATTGGCATCTGGGGCTATCGGCAGCCGTTTCCCGCCTTGCTGCCTCTCCTGCTGCACCTGCTGACAACACTAACCATAGCAGGCCTCAGCAGGAGCCAGCTGGCAGCACATGCAGGGCCTGGCATGGCTGTGCCAGCAGAGGGGCCAGCGGGGCAGGAGTCAGTTGATGCAGTCGGGACTGCTGTGCAGTCGGCAGGTGCGAGTGATGGCATGGCATCTACAGACGAGGTGCTGGGTAGGGCTGTACCCACCCCTGGTATTGCCATACCGGGGGCCGAGGCTCAGGGAGGCTCGCCCATAGCTGCTGCAGGGCGCGAGCTGCGACAGCTTGTCAGCTTTGGGGGGCGCCTGTCTTACACAGAAGGTGGGTGTTTGGAAGCGCATAAATATGTCGATGATTCAGGGCTCAGTGTCTTCTCAACCGACCCGCAGACATTTCCACTGTGTGTTTTGTCCAGAAGGAGGTCAGATCAACAATGCCAGGATGACGACATGCAACCGTGCTGTACATTTCACCACATGGTCTTTGACAAACTGACTGCTACTGTCTCTTGTCGCATGCTGGCTCTGCTGTGCTGTGTGCAGTCCCTTTCATGCCCAGCTTGCCAACGCTGCTGCGGTCCAGCAGTCTCAGGGCAGCATCCCTCACAGATGGCGCTTCTCTGCCCACCGTGTCAGCACACCCTCACGCCTCTCAGCCTGCAGGACACAGCCCTCGCCATGGCCAGCCACAGCAGCAGCCGGCCCTGGACCAGTCCTACTCTCAATTACACCAGCCAAGCAGTATGGGTGCTGGTGGTGTGGGTGTTGGCTCTGGTGACCCCCGTGGACCCAGCCTGCAGGATCCAGTGCTGTCACAGCCATGGGCTGAGCTGTTAGGGGGTTTAAAAGGGAGCCTCACGGGGTTGGTTCAGCTGGTGTGGCTGCTAGGGAGGTTGGGGGTTCCGACAGCGTGTGTTGTGCTGGCAGGGAGTCAGGCGGATGTGCTGCACGGGGTGTACCTTGTGATCATGCTGGCATACCTCTTGGTGTCCTGCATAGGGCTGCAGCCGCGCCCCAAGCCTGTGCCGCTGTGGTGGTCTCAGCACATCAGCAACAACAACAGCAGCCGCATGGAGCCGGAACAAACAGCAGCCGGCAGCGTGGACGGCATGGCTGGCAGGGAGCAGGCCTCGCATAAGGATGCATGGCTACTGCTCCCAAGGGAGCTGCAGCCACACGCCCTTCCTGCAGCCCACCTGCCCCAGCACAGGCTGCTGAGGCTGTACGGGTCCTGCCATCTGCTGGTGGTGTACCTAGCCCTAGTGCTGCAGCTGCCGGGCCTCGAGTCAGACCTGAATGAATATATCCTGCGCCTTGTGGGCCTCTGGGACCCTAAGATCTTGTCAGATCTGGTGCCAGTGCTGCTGCTGTTGGTAGCAGCAACCATTCATGTAGTGCTGGGCAAGTGGCTGCTCGGTCGGCCTCCTGCAGGGTCAGCCTGGCCAGCGGCAGCAGCTAGGGCACCAGGGGCTGTCCACACAGGGCTAGATCAGCCAGCTGGGGCGGCCTCAGTGGAGGCGGGTTCAGGCAATGCAGCAAGGGGCAGGCAGGATCAGGGACCACTGGGAGTTGATTTGCAGGGCGGTAGTGTGCTCGACTGGCTGCAGGCAGTGTATGCCATGCCAGTGTTCAGCTTACTGCTGGGAGGCTCCAAGCTGACATGTTCTGCTGGGTCAGCTCTGCTGGTGCTGTTGGTAAGCATCGGCAGTGAATCGTAGCATCTGGCACGGCACTTGTCTGGCTGCTGCAGCCAAAGTTGTGGGAGTCTGTCACATGGGCTCTTGCTTGGTGGTTGCTGGGATCAAGGTTCCAGCCTAGCAGCACGTGCGAATCTTCTGTTGAGCCTGTTTGCAACATGCTGCAGCTACACCGTGCTGACGTAACAACACCTTATTCGTGTGCGCCGCCCTGTCATGCTTCGCTAGGGTTACCTGCTCGTGCTGTGGGGCACGCCTATCGGCCTTCTGGGAGCATCCTACCTCCTGCTGCTGGTCCTGGTGCTCCTACTACCACCAGACACCGCAGCGCGCGGGCAGCAGCGCGTTGCAGGTGCTGTGCAGGCACAGACACAGCGTCAGCACCAGCGGCCGGGCAGGCGGGCCAGAACCCCAGCATCTCCGCTGCATGCAGCAGATGCAGAGCTGCAACAGCCCTTGTTGTCTTCGGACACAGGCGACTCAGCCACAGAGCGGAGCTCCGCTCCAGCCAGCAGCAGAGGTTGTGGGTCTTACTCTGGGGCGCTGCGCTGGCTGCTGCTAGTGTTGCTCGCCCTGCTGTGTGCAGCAGACCTGTCGGTGCAGTATGCGCTGGTGGTGGGTGCGATCGTGCAGGATCGGCCGCTGCTGCCGCAGGATGTGGCGGCCTGGATCCGGGATGTCGTTGGTATTGATGACACGGCCAGCGGGGCAGCCTTGCTCCTGGCATTGCTGCGGCCCACACTACTGATGGCTGGCCTTGCCATGTACAGGTATGTTCAAATCCAGAAGGCAGCATCACAAGCAGCAGCTGCTGCTTTGGTCAGCACACTGACCAAAACAACAGACCAAGGTATAGTGGGTTGCATAGAAGGCTGCACCACCACACTGTGTATGGTACTGACATAGGGTTATTTCAAATTTCAATAACTTATTTGTGATGCTATCTGCCTGCTTCCAGGTACCTGTACGGTATCGGCATGCTGTGTTATGTCACCTTGGAGCCGGCGCCAGCGACCTCAGGGCCGCGCAGCAGCGGGAGCCCTGCAGCAGAACAGTCGCCAGCACCACCAGCAGAACCAGCATCAGCCCCAGCTCATCCAGGCGATGTCAGTGATGAGAACCCTGTGGCACTGGCTGCCCAGAGCAGCTGGGGTTGGCTGCTGCGGCGCTGTTTGATCCGCCACTCAGACCTAGTGGTAGGCATTGTCTGCTTCTCCTGCAGTCTGCAGGCCCCCACGGGCCTTGGGCTTGTGCTGGCCGCAGGCAGCCTGATCACTGCCCTGCAGCATGGATTTGCCAATCGCTCCACAGCAATGGCAGCAACCAGGCGTTGGCACAGGCGATCAATGTTAGCGTCTGCAGACAGCACCTCGAGTGGAGGTGCACCAGTGCTGAGATCGTCCGGGCGGGGACAGCACATGGGTTTTCGGCGGGAAAGCAGTGCGTCAGCACCTGCTGTGTCAGCAGCTGAGCAGGCCGCTGCTTTTCGGGCCGAGTGCGCAGCGTCAGACAGGTCGCTGGGGGCGCTAACGGGCGCCATCACTGCCCTGTTGCAGCTGCTGGCGGCTGCGTGGCTGCTTGCCCAGTATCTCCTACAGGTGAGGTTTGATCGATCAGCGTCCCGTCTCTTCTCCTGCGCTTTTTTATCTTTTTCATCAGCGTCTATGTTCGCAGCGCTTCCGCAGACTGGCCGTCGGAACTGTTTCTGCATTACGCAGCTGCCAGCTGTCATCTCGAGTATCGTGTGTGTGACATATCCACTTGCTGTCCTGCAGGTGTCATGGTGCAGGGCCCTGATCCTACAAGCATCGCCCCCGCTGCTGCCCTGGCTGCTGCTGTGGCTGGGGCTGCCAGTTGCTGGTGAGGGCCCCAGTGAGGTACCCCAACTCACTCTGGAGGCCATGCTGCGCATGAAAGCCCTCGTGCTGGTGGCAACCGCTTTGCGTCATAAGGCACAGCGCTGGCAACAGAAGCTTCCGCAAGCTGTGGTAGCAGCAGCGGAGGCGCACTGGCCGTGCCCGCTGTTTTGGCCACCGAAGGGTGCTGTCCATATCGCAACGGCTGCGCAAGGCAGTGTGCAGGCAGCAAGGGGTGGTGCTGGCAATCTTGAATGGCAGCAGCCGGGTGTGGAAGGTGGGGGAGGGCCTGCAGGTGTGGAGTCTATGCAGTGGGAGGAGTTGGAGCCTGTGTTGAGGAGGGCGGGACAGCTTGTGTCTCCTCTGAAGGCGCTTGTAATCAAGGTGAGGTGCAATGGGTGCCAAGGGCATGAGTGGCTTGTTGAGCCAACCACTGGCAGCGATAGCATGCATCTGCTGCTGAATGGATCAGAGCCTGTGAAAAGAGAAAGGTGTGAGTCGCAATGAGGTGTGTGTGTAGCAGCTTCCACGCGGTAATGGCAATGCAGCCATGTGGCTAGCCATGCGCTGCAGGACCAGCTGCTTAGCCGCTGAAATCTCACACAGCTCCGGCTTGTCTTGCTTGCTTAGCCAGCTGACCACAGAACGTCGCCTCCTTGCCTGCCTGCCTGCCTGCCCGCCTGCCCCTCTTGCAGCTCCTCCACCAGGTTGGTCTCGTGACAGTGCGAGTGCTGGCAGCCATGGACCTCCCTGAGGGCACCACACAGGCTATCAGCTACACCCTAGACCCTGAAACCTACTTTGGCAGCTCAGGGCCCGCAACAGGCTGGCCTGCCAGACTCGCCTCCTGGCAGCATCAGCTGCAGTGGGTTGCCGAGGTTGTTGGTGCGGGGCTTAGGGCATTCGCAGAAACCTTTTGGCTGTCCTGGGGAGCAGAGTGTGTGATGCTGCTGCTGCTGGCAGCTGCGCTGGTTGGCGCCAACGCAGTGTCGCTGCTGTTTCTCTTGTTGGTCATCCTGGGCATGGCCACGGGTCCTGCTGCTGCATCAGCTAGCAGTAACGGCATGGGGCTGCTGGGGGCGGTGGAGGCAGCTAGCAGGCACGGAAGCAGCAGTGGGCTCAGCAGGGGAAACAGCGGGACAGGCAGCGAGGTCAAGCGTGTGCAGGCTGTCAGGTGGTGGTGGTGGCATCTGGTGCTAGGTGTGCTGGTGTTTGTCCTGGTGAGTGTGTGCTTCTGTTGGCAGCAGTCTGTCTGCACCAATAGAAAATGGTGCAACGCTCGGTTGATGAGCGTTGCACCATTTTCCACAACAGTATCCAGTACACCAACATGTCTGTCATGCATGCAGCTTAGTGAAGTATCCGCAAAGAGTGCATGTGAGTCTAAGTGGTTTGTCTGTTGTGGCTGTGCGGTGTGACTGCAGGTCATTCAGTATGCAGCACTTCTGGGCCCCTGGCCGACGCATGTGCCAGACGGCCATCTGGGTCAACAGCAAGGCTCAGGTCCTGGCAGCACGCACCACCTGCTCAGCACAGCACCACCTACAGCAGCACAGCTTGGCAGTGCCAGCACAGTGCTCCTGCAGCTCCGCTCCAACAGCTCCCTCAGTGACAGCAACATAACTGCAGGAGATGCTGTCTTGGATGACACAGCTGCGTTGTACCGCAGCATCTTGCACCCACAGATCCTGCAATACGGTAACAATGCCAACCACAGCAGTGTACAACATGTTGTGAATGGTCAGCACGAGCCGACTGCTGCGTATGTGGGCACTGGAGGCGACGAGCCCAGCAGTCCAACAGGGCAGCTGCTGTTGTGGTACTTCCTGGGCCTGGCATCGGTGCAGCCGCTGGTGCTGTGGTTGCAGGCAGCTGCGCTTGCTGTGGTGCTGAATGTGCTGAGGCACTTGCCTGAGCAGCAGCTGCAGTTCATGCTCAGCAAGCATACTACATCCTCTGCAGGAGTTGACGCTGCAGGGCCAGCTGTTGGTTTACAAGGCATGGGCAGCCAGCAGATGCAGGATGGGGCTGGGCATGGTAGCGTGCAGGACAGGCAGCGGCCTCAAGCGTTCCTGCCGCTGTCGTATGAGTGGCGGGCTCAGTGGACGTTGCTGGACTGGCTGCGGTTTCGGCTGATGAAGCACTCCTTGGACATAGTACTGGTGAGCAACTACCTAGCGGCTCTACCCTTGGACGTAAGGCTCACGTGCTGCTTGATTGGCATGACGTCCTGCGGCCTGGCCTGAGCACAATGAGACATGTGGTCTGCATGCAGACTTGCCCTGCCACTTCACCCACATGCAAAGCTATCAATCACCCCATGTGCCCTTTACCAGAGGTTCTGTATGAGGCGTATGATATTTAGCAAGTGTCTTCGTACCGTGGTCAGGCAACTCAGCTTGATTTTGTGTGGGCTATGTGCAGGTGTGTGTGGCAGCCCTGTGCATCAAGCAGAAGGACCTGCTGCATGCGGGGTACCTGGCCATCACCTTGTTGTTCTTCAGGCAGCGTACACAGCTGATGATAGCACCTGCTGCCCCTCATGGCACGCTGGCCCCGGGTGCGCGGCTGTTTTTGTGGCTGCCAGCATTCAACCTTTTGGTGATGGGCCTTACCCTGCTGTACCAGGTCAGTAGTGACACCCGTATCATCCCGCGCACTGCTGTTGTGGGTTTTTGTTGACTCTTTGGCGCACGCCGCTGCTTGCTGCTGTGGCTGTGCTGGGCTTGAGGCATGCTGCATTTGGTAACATGTAATGCACTCAGCTGTGCTGTGATGTGCTTCCTACAGGCTCCGCTTGAGCTACTGCTTGGCCCTGGATGGTCCAACACCTGTGAATCAGACCCAGGGGCTGCCCCCCGCTGCAGCCTGCCACAGCTCCTGGGCTTCTGCAAGCTTCTATCCTGGCGGGAGCTGCTGGACCCTACTCCAGCATCGGCCGCTGCTACAGCCCCCATCAGCTACAGCTACAGCTTTGCGTTTGGGCCCTTTGCTGGCTGGGCGTGCCTGAGCTTGCTGCGTACCTCTGGTGCTGCGGCTGACCTAGTGCTATGGGCGCTACTGAGGCTGCAGTACAAGCTTTTCAGATCACGTACATACACCGAGGTGAGGTCCAGGATGAATCATTCCTGAGCCATACTAGACCAGTCTCGCTTTGTTGGTGACGTTGTGTTGGAAAGGTTGCACAGGTGCTGCCGTGGGGCATCCTGGTTTGAATGATGCTTGCTGCCATGCATGTCTGCTGTTCTTGCTGTAGGTGGTCGCCTGTATGACAGCAGAAGCTCAAGCAAATGCTGCCAGAAAGCAGCAGAACTGGCGGGGCTGGTATAATGAGCAGGTGGGTCTGCACAAACTGCAGCAGGCATATGCAGAGCTTTGTAGCATTGGAGGATGACACGCCAGGGCCAGGTGTTGACATGAAAGGATATGTTTTGTTCCTACAAATACTCCCTCCAAAAAGGAGAACATCAGACACAGCACCTGGGCTGCCGCCTGCTCAGATGCTACACACCTTGCCATGGCATCTGCACCTCTGCTCAGGCGTCATGTCAGCACACACTCCCTCTCGATATGTATGTCTGCGGCATGATGCGCTGTGTGCTCTGTGCTGGGTCTGCCGCATGATGCGCTGTGTGTTGTGCGCTGTGTGCAGGCGCGCTTGGCACTGGCCACCAGCCGCCTGCGCCTGGCCAGGTTCCTGCGCATCAGCCGGCTCAAGGCCTCCATGCTAGAAGACTCCACAGACATGAGGCCCCTTGACGACTACATCAGTGGCCCTGGACAGGCCTCAGCACGCACAGCATCCCCACCTGCAGTGCTGGGCGCCAGCAGCAGCTGGCCAAACATGGCTGGCGCAGGCCATCGTATGCAAGCAGCTGGCACCATGCCCGCTAGTGGCAGTACAGGCAGCCTGTCTGCTGCTGTGCTGGGGCCAAGTGGGCCGGGTGGGCCGGGTTATCCTGCTGGGCAGCAGGTGCTGCCAGGTTTGGACACCTTACTGCCGAGTCGCTCTGTGCCGGTGGGTTCATCAGCTGCCGGCCTTTCAGCTGCCGGAGCGCCAACAGCAGCACAGGCAGCAGCGAGATCGTCGGCACCAGGAGCGGCGAGTGCAGCACAGGGGGCCAGTGGTTTGTTAGCCGGGGGCCGCCATGCCCGGTCTGCATCCGACGTGTCTGCCAGCATGGCAGCCATGTGGGGTCTTCAGGCGCGTGCTGTGTACGTAATGCCTGACCCGCGCATGCAGCTGCTGAGCCCAGCTGCTGCTGGCACAGCTGAGGCAACAGCAGCACCACCTTACGCACGGGCTAGCAGTACAGGGGGTGTTGGTGCGCCCCTATCACACAGGGGCTCTCTGGACACATCTAGTAGGCAGAGGAGCTTCACAAGGGGCCACTCCCGGAGCCGAAGCATGGGGTATGATCCTGCAGTGATGCAGCTGGGGGGTGTCCAAGTCGGGCCCCCAGTAGACCCTAGTGCTGCTGTAGGAGGGTCTGCAGTAGGTGCTGGGACGGGCAGCAGCTCTGGCAGCAGCCAGGCTCAGCAGGCTTGGCAGCAGCCGCAGCACCGGCGGCTGGCTTCATGGCCCAGCAAGGGGTTGGCACAAGGTCAGTGCTGCGTGGGTGTCTGGTGCAGGCCGTGGGGTGTGTGTGCTTCGTTTCCCCAGGCCGCAGTGCTGCAGCTACAGTACTTCGCTTTGTCTTCGAGTGTTGATGCTCATAATTTGCACATGCTGTATCATGGTGGGGGGCATGACCAGGTCCTAAGACAATCAGCCAGCTACCTCACCTATTCGTGATTTTGAATAATTCAGTCCTGATTACTCATCATAATTGCACGTGTACTGCACTCCTTGCAGGTGGTGTGGAGGGAGGGCCGCCTGCCGCTGTCCCCAGGGTCACCTCACCCACACAGGTGTTCAGCAGCTGGATCTACGGCTCGCAGGTGCTGCCCACACCCCCTCGCGCTGCTGTGCCTGCTCCTTACAGCACTGCAGGCTCTGTCCCAAGGCCCTTGCAGTCTCAGCAGCCGATACAGCGCCAGCCACAGCTGCAGCAGCTACATTCACAGAATCCTGCAGGCAGTGATGAAGATGGTGGTGATGGTGGTGATGGCAGCGGTGGGAAGCCAGGGCTGGTTGTCCGCCTGTGGCGTTGGGTATCTGGTGCTGCTGTCAGGGTGTTGTCTGATGGCAGCGCGGGTTGGGAGGTGGGGCTGTGCTATGTGCTGTTTGTGGGCGCTTTTGCTATGGATCTCAGTATCATGAGCCTGGTGTACCTGGGCAGTATGCTGCTGGTGCCTCTGCTGGTGCAACAGCCAGTGAGGCTGTACTGGAAGGCAATGCTGGTGTACACAGAGGTAGGTGTGGCGGTGTGGTGCCCCCGTTGGTGCAGCTGCAGTTTCAACCTTAGGAGATTTGGGGAAGAAAATTTTACATGCAGATTTGAAAGGGGAGGTTGTTACAAGTGGATACTTCAACCGCTGGGCGGTATCCTCCACACTTGATGAACTGTGTAGACCAAAAAGTAGACACATGTGTGCACACATTTGTGGTGCACAGATACCTGTGCACTGTGTGGGCATCTAGGCATCTAGGGGCAGCCAGGCCAGACATTGTCCAGGTCCACTTGCTGAGCCTACTGCCCTTCTTGGCCCATAGGCCCTAACACTGATTTTGCAACGAACAGCGTGGGCACCTCTGGCAATGTCTGCATGAAATTGCAGCTGACCTTGGGCCAGTGGTTCTGCGAGCAACATGTGTGCTGTTGTGTTTGTGTGCTTTGCAGGTCCTGCTGATTCTGCAGTACAGCTACCTGACAGCTGCAAGGTGTATGTGTATCCAGGGCAGCAGCGGCAGTGGCAGCTCCAGTGCAGATGGTACTGGCAGCAGCACTGGGTGTGTCTGGGTGCTCCCCACGGACCCTACCACCACCAGGCATGTTTTCGACATCCTGGGCCTGCATACAACCTCTGCAGGGGTGCTGCCGCTGTTTTTGATCTACCTCGCCGTGCTGGTGTACAACTACCAGCTCGGCAGCTCGAGCAGCTACCAATCAAGTACCTTCCCAGGGCAGCAGGCAGCGACAGGAATGCAGCTAGGGTCATTATCGGCACCCCAGCAGGTTGGGGTGCGATCTGGTTCGCGTCAGGAGGTGCCTATCGGTGCTGCGGATGTAGGGGGCATCGTGGCCAGGCAGGGGGCCAGCGGTCCTGCTGGTGCTGTTATGCTGGTGGTGGCGCTGCAGGGTTGGGTCAGCAAGCTGTGGATGCTGCGGCGGTTTGTGGTGCACAAGCTGAGCTACTGGTTGAGGTGAGTGACAGGGCTTTGCTGTACAGGTACAGTTGGCGGCGCAGTTGGTGTATGACAGGAGTGTGTAGGTGGGTCACAACATGTGTGGCACACAAGCTCAGCTCAGCTGGGCTGCTGCTGAAGGGAACCGCAAAGCAGGCGGCGCTGTTTCTTCAAAGCTCACAGCAGAACAGTGCTCTGGGTGCGTGACACTCCTCAACTCTCTGCTGGGTTTCTTGGGACGACTGTCCTTGCACTGCACTATCGTGGGTGCTTGCCAATTTGAGCTCTTGATGGGGCGGATCATGGATGCACAACACGGTGATACCTGCGCGTCGCCTGTGCCCACAGGTGTGCGGTGCTCCCCCATGAGTGGGGCCCGTCTTGGGTGAAGCTAGACATAGGCCCTCCCTGTGCTGGGGCCCCTGCATGGACCAGCCCTGCAGGAGCCGCCAACCTGCAGGACAGCATACAAGCAGCACTGGATGGCCTGCATGTGCAGGACACTGCATGGGCTCTAATTGCAGCTAGCAGCTCCACCCAGGACCCCATCTTTGCCATGTGGTCGCCCATGCAGCAGGACGGTGAGGTCAGCACAGCCCAGCACAGGGTACAGGAGCAGCAGGGCACCCCAGCACAGCACCAGCAGGCCCGACGTCAGCACAACGAGGATGGCAGCGGACCAGAGGAGCGCTGGTCTCAGTGGAGTGTGGAAGGCAGTAGCCGGGATCGCTCCTTGAGTCCTCTGCAGGACAGGGGTGCTGCTGGGGACGCCATGCCCGGGGGTGCCAGCAACAGCAGCTCCCGCGAACTGCTCGCTGCTGCGGTGGGCCGTGCGCTGGGCGGGAACGGGGAGCTGCTTGCTGCGGTGATGGCCGACCCGTCTAACATGGGGCTCAGTCGGCTTACTCGCCTGTTGGTCAGGTTGGATAGGGTGCTCACGGATGAGACCTCAGTCCTCAGGCCTGCAGGCAGTGCTGTGGCGCTGTTTGAAGTCTGGGCTGAGCCTCTGCGGTGGCAGGTAGGCCTTGCATCACACACATCAAGGGACAGACAGCAAGTCACGCTTCTGTGCTGGCAACTGGGATTGCAACCTGCAAGAAATGGCTAGAATTTGACCCTGTTCCTTTGACAACAGCAGTTGAGGTGACAAGTGTTTTGTGCTGTTGGCACAGGCAGCAGAACAAGACTTCTGTGCGCACCCTGCAGCACTGACCATACCTTCCTGCACATGTTGTGTTACTGCAACAATCAATCTTCACTGCAGGTGTTGAGCTCAGCTGCCTGGTCTCTCCCCTGGTGGCCGTCCGTCTCCACGCAGCCAGCCACCGATGCCGCCACAGCGCTTTGCCGTTTGGTCGGCAGGCAATGGCCCCCTGCAACCGCCCAAGCAGCAGACCAACATACCGAGTCTGTGCGGCCGCAGCTCCACACCCGTGAAGGTGCAGCCGCCATTGCTGCAGCAGCTGTTGCTGCTGGTGCTGTGGATACAGCCAGTGCAGCAGCTGGTGGAGACAGCAGCGGTGCTGAGCAGGGTGTCCGTGGCAGCGGCAGCACTACTGCATCTCTGCCGAGCAGGAGCGTTACACGGAACCCTGCCCGAGCATCTGTGGTGTTTGATGCTCTCATGGGGATGGCAGATGCTGATGTGCAGATGGCAAGCCGGCTAGCATCTGCCGTTGCACTCACTGCACCTGGCCTTGGACAGGGGTTAGGAGGGCCCGGGCAGACGCCAGCGAGACATACAGCGTCCGACAGTGGCAGTGGCTTGGCGCTAGAGCAGCAGCAGCTGTGGTCGGAAGACTCGCAAGATTGCGGTCTGGGGACAGCAGCAGCTGCTGGTGCCTCGAGCAGCAGGGCTGCTGGGGTGCTTGACCAGGCGCCGGGCGACACCCTCCTGCAGCCAGCACAGCAGCCATCACAGCCGCAGCAGCAGCAGCCACAGCCGGGGGTCACGCCGGTGACCATTCTGGGTGTGGAGCACCACTCGCGGCCTCAACAGGACTTTTACTCACTGACTGCGCTGCTGGACTTTGCCTCGTTCATCTACCTGGCCCTGTTCTATCAGGTTAGTCAGCACTTTTTACTATCTTCCTTCCCTACCTTGCTTTCTTGGTTCCTGTACCTACGGCATCTCTCCTTACCTCCTATCCCCTGCGTGCCGCATATCTCCCTTCCTTTAGAATAATTCGTTGTGTAATGCGCAACTCAGCACTTCACCCCTTGCAACAACCTACTGAGAGGTGGTTTGCTCTTGCCCTGCCCACGCCACCCCACCCCGCCTGGCTCTTACAACCCCTGCTTTTCCCACCAGGTTGTCATGAGCAGTTCCCGCTCCCTGGCCGACCTCACAGATGAAAAGCAGCTGCCGTGGGACTACCTCACCGCGCTGCTGCTGCTATTTGTCATCACAGTGGTTGACCGGGTGGTGTACAGCCTTGGCTCACACCTCGGCAAGGCGCTGCTGCTGCTGGGGCAGCTGACGCTGATCATCCCTCTGTGTATGAGCCTGTTCTGGTCCCCCGTTGCTGCAAGCAGCAGCAGCAGGGCGCGGCAGCACATACGGGTGTTCTTGGTGCTGAAGGCGGCTAGCTGGGTGTCGTCGGCGCTGCAGCTGCGGAGTGGTTTCCCGCCGAGGGCGAGCTTCGACGGCGGAGGGCGGCAGCGGTTTGTGTTTTACGGCAAGGCTGATATGTGGCACCTCACGGGCTTCTATGTGTTCCAGGTGTGTTGACAGAGAGGACATACGCAGAGAATGGGCAGGCAAGTCTGGTAGGACAGCGTGTGGGGAGGGAGGGGGCCGGGAGGGGGGAGGCGGCAGCAGGACGCCTGAACTGCCTGACGATCAGCACTGTCATCCACCCTGCTTGTAGTACACATACAAAGAAGGCTAGCCTTGTGCAAATCTTTGTGCAGTGCCCTGAGTCATGCAGTGCCCTGAGTCATGCAGTGCCCTGAGTCATGCAGTGCCCTGAGGCATGCAGTGCCCTGAGGCATGCAGTGGCCTGAGGCATGACTGGCTCTACATCCCTGGGAGCAGCTGATGTGGCTGGTGCATGCTTGTGTGTGTTGCCTGGATACGAACTGCAACGCCAGCAGTCACTCATGTGCTGTGCTTTGCGTGCTTCCAGGCTGTTCCTTTCCTGTACGAGCTGCGTGCCCTGTTGGACTGGACCTGCTCAGCCACACCCCTCAACTGGTATCAGTGGCTCAAGCTGGAAGACATACGGGCAAGCCTGTTTGTAGAGGAGTGCAGGTGGGCCTAGGCAGAGCTTGAAAAGTGCCCATTTTGCTTCCAGATTTGATCCGATCCTGAGGTTTCAAAACGTTCAAATTCAATGGGTGAAGCCTGAACACTGGTAGTGCCTAGGTAGTTGTGCAGCGGGTCGTGTGCACCTGATGTGCAGCACCGGGTGCAGCCAGCTGTTGGGTAAGCCTTACTGTTGGGCAAGCCTGATTGGCCATTGCAGCCGCAGGGTGCCTGCCTGAATGTGCAGTCGCTGCTCTGCTTGGTGCAATGTGCAGGGGCGCCTACCGTGCACAGCGCACGATTGGCGAGAAGGTGCCCAGATACGTCAAGTTCCTACAGGTGAGGAGCAAGGGGGGTGAGATGCAGACAGCATGCATCCACAGGTGGTGCCTGTTCAGCCCGGTGGCAGCATTGGTTCCTTCGCAGCCAACATGGACAAGTTACATTGTGAGGTGTGGGCATGCTGAGCTAAAGTATTCAGTTTCAAGCTGTGAATGCCACCTGCGCCATACTTCCATGAATGCACAGCCTTTCTTCAGAGCCAAGTCATCCAAAATTACATTATATTTGAGATAACGGGCACTGTTTTCCTGGCTGCTTGCAGTGCTCATCTCACCAGGAGTACTCATGACTGTTGTTCCTTGTCTGTGTGTGCTCCACCTCCGACCCCCCGCCCAGGGCACCTTGCTGTTCTGCCTGTTGCTGCTGGCCATATGGGCACCCCTGCTGCTGTTCTCCTCTGGAGCGCCTACCTACCAGACCCCTGGCATCGTTGAGGCTAGAGCTAATGCCAGCTTTGGTGTCATGACGAGCTACGGTCACTACCAAGGTGCGAAGTGACCGTCATACAACCAGCAACAACTATTTTTCAACAAGTGCAGTTACTCCCAGGTTGGCTTTGCCCTGGCATGGTGACAGAGGGATTGCAGACACAGCGTCAATCAGGGTGGAGTGCATGTGACAAACTGTCTTTATGGGGTGCAGGCTGCTTACTCAAGCTAGTTTGGGCCCTGATGGGTGCAAGCTGCCATATTGCGGTGCTTTTGCAGATCTGCATATGCGTGCTAACGAGTCTTGACTAAACAAATGTAATTAGCTATCGCTGCTGAGCCAGTGTGCATCACACGACACGCCAGAGCAGTACTGAGCTCCGGCATAGTCTTTCTGTGCAGGTGTGATGTCGTTCCCAGTGTTTGAGGCCTCGGCAAGGCGAACGGTGGAAAACTGGGCACGTGCCGCTGATGGCGGCAACAGCACTGACAGTGCCGTGCCAGGGCAGCTGCCTCCTGAGTTGAGCGGGTACTCGCCAGACCAGGTCAAACTCATATGCCTGAGTGAGGTTAGTCACCCACCTGACGGGCCATTGAAGTGTGGGGGTTGCTACAGTGCTGGGATGGGTTGACAGCAAAGGGTTTGGGTGTATGTATGCCATAGAACCAGTGGTTGGAGGCCCATCATGATTCTACTGCAATTGTCTTCCGTCTGTTGCCCCATAGTTAGGACTATCACTGTATGCATGTCCTGTTCTAACGCATCACGCCTTATGGTCACATACGACGACTGTCCCTGCCCCTGTGTCTGTGCTGTGGCGTTTGCCTGCAGGACTCGGACCACTTGTGGCGGTTGAGCCCTCCAGCACGTGCAGCCTTGCAGGTGAGTGTTGGGGTTGAGTCGTGATGTCACGCAAGGGCAGACCTGAGCTCTGAGCGTCATAGCTATTGTTGCGCTGTGTGTCAGCAGAGGGAGTGCATGCCATGGATACGGTATCCATGCATGCTCACTTATGTATGTGAACTTCAAACCTGATATGTACAGGTGGTGCTGTCAGAGCCTGCTGCAGCGTTGAGGCTCAGCTGGGCCGTCACGCGCACTGTACCACTGGCCTCAGGCAAGGGTGGGCCAGAGTGCTCTGCAGATGTGACCGTCACTCTGGCGGGCGAAAGCAGGCAGCAGCTGTTGGAGGTGAGGGCTAGGCATCGTGTGGGTCGGGCAGCTATGTGCTGTCTCATTGTTGTTGAGTGGTCTGAGCTCATTCTGTACATCTGGTAGGGAGGCAACCTGCCTGAGGCTCTTGGCATAGATACCCAGTGTGTGGTGCTCGTTGTGTCGGCGGACATTGACGATATACCCTCTGATTGTGAATGGGTTGGCTGAGTCAGCAGTTGACGCCTGCAACAGATGGCCAACATCACGCCTGGTGTGTGTTGCAGATGCTGGATGGCACCCAGCCGTCAGCACAGTTGATGGCGCTGAATACCTCAGACCCTGACGGCTGGATGCCGGGACACTCTGGGCCGACAGGTGGGTGGGTCAGCCTGCCTGCCTGCTGCAGGTGATGTGTACATGTGTCAGCACCGTTGTGGCTGCAACAAAGTTTCCTGCTTGGCTGCTGATGGTACTGTTTGAAACAGCTGGCCTTCCCTGAGGCCCAACAGCTGCGACAGTGCTTGCACTTACAGGAGTGCACATCCTGATGCAAACTCGAGCGCGCAGAGTAAAAATCCAGTGGTGGATCCATCTAGTCTTGTCTTGTTGCTGCAGGTCTGTACTGGCTGTTCTGGCGACTGCGGGGAGAGGCGTGTGCTATCAAGACTTACATGGGCCCGACACAGCTGGCGGTGACAGCGCACCCTCAAGCGGTGGCCTAGTTGCCCAGCTGTCACAGGGCCCAGCTGTGCCCCAGTCACCAGGAGTAGCTAGCAGGCACAGGGCTGGCCACAGCACAACTCCAGCTGTGCAAGGCAGGAACAGGGCGGCGACGCAAGCCTCCTCCCTGCCTACAGCAAGGGCGAGCAGGCAAAGCAGCAGCAGCAGCGGTGGCTCTCAGGTGCCGGCAGCATTGGCAAAGAGGACAGCTGCTCGTGCAGCTGCTGCAATACATGCAGCACCAGCAGAGGCTGGCCGCTTCGACGGAGGGCGGCTGCTGTCTGCGGCTGTCAATGCTGGGGACAGCACAGCCAGCTGGTCCCAACTGCAGGTCGGCTGCAATGTCAGCGTTGCCGGCAGCCAGGGGGAGGGAGGTGCGTGGTGGATCTTCCACTGTGGATCTATCGGCCCGGACAGCGGCGGCAACAGCAACAGCCACAGGAACAGCCGGTACAGCGGAAACAGCGGCAGTCGGGCCAAGATGCCTGCGGGCTCTGGGTCTGTGATTACATCTTCAGGTGGACACAGCCCTATGCCTCCTGAGCCCCCAACACCAGAGCCCTCCCCCTCACCCTCACTGGAGCCATCCCCAGCACCACCACAGCCCGACCCTGACCCTGATCCGGACCGCGGTCCTGGGTATGCCAGCTGCGGGCCTGCTGTGCAAGGTCCGCTGCTGGTGGTGGTGCTGGAGCGGGTGCAGTCGGGGCTGCTGGGAGCTGCACTGAGTGCGTTTGGCATCACTGGCTTGTACTTCTCCGTTGTGTTTGGTGAGTAGGATGGGTGATGCATGGCAGGCAGGCGTGATTCAGGGTGTGACCATAGCCAGATAGTGCTAGCAGCAGCTGTAGCAGCAGGGTTGCGCGGCGTGCGGTGGCGTGCAAGGCGTTGTGAGCATCCAATCAGCTAAGAGTGGTCCCAGAGGAGGGTGTCACGTGTGTAAATCATGAGGAGTCCCTTCTGTACTTTGGCTTGGAGGCGCTGGGGAAGCGGGCTGTAAGGTGCACAGCAGCACCGGAGTCAACACCACTGCTAGTGTCTTGGGTGAGGTTGAAACCACCCAAGCTGAATGCCGTGCTGGTGTTGGCTGCTTGTTGTGCTGCCAGGTATTGGGCGCTTCCTGAGGCTGACAGTGAGCAACATCAGGCTCAGGATTGCGTACGAGGACTTCCCCTCCACTCAGCGACTGGTGGCTATGGTTCAGGTACGCTGTTGGTTGGCCAAGGGGCATTACGTTTTGAAAGGCAACGTTGTGTTGGCGTGCGTAGTATGCTGATTTGCCTAGGAGCACTTGCAGTTGTGTGGTGCACAGCATAGCATGGCTGGACACCTCATGCCATGTCATGCCATGCCCTAGCACAGCACGTTGCTTGCTAGTTGCCAGCAGTGAGCATCTTTTTGTCTTCCCCGCCGCAGGATATCTACATTGCAAGGGCAGAAGGCGAACTGCAACTAGAAGAGGAGCTGTTCTACCTGTTGATCAAGATTTTCAAGACGCCTGCGCTCCTGAACCAACTGACTAGGCTCTCTCAGCAGAACGACCGGGCTCGTTGACATGGACAGCTGTACAGTTAACTTGTGATTGAGCTTGTATTCATCAATGCACTGCAAAGTGCTGCTGCTTGATTTGGCATTTGGCATTGCATGGGGCTGCAATGCACCACCCAGATCACAGGTTCTCACACGCGCTGGCGTGCCTTGGAATACCTCGGGCTCACTTCGAAGACACACCTGCACAAAATGCAGTAATCGTGATTTTACTGGGCCTCTTTGGGCTACTGTGTGCCGCAGGCTAGAAACCTGCATTGTGGCGTGCCACTGCATCACATGCCGTCAGTGCCATACATCCCACGCGTTCTCACGTCAAAAGCTGCAACTTTTGAAACGTTTTAGCCCTGAACGAGAGGCACTGACACAGCAGCAGCAGAGCATCACATGCCACACAGCAGCGGCAGCAGGACCGCCCAGCAGAGGCCGCCACGCTTTCAGTACACGTTGTTGCGGTGGACGAGGCCTCCGCCGAACTAGGCGGCCTGCAGACAGGACATCGTCCACATCGCTCATCCACTCATATAACAACCCTGCCAGCGCTTCAAGGGTGACTACATAGCAACCATGGACGCTGCAGAGTCATCCGAGGCAGGCGGAACAGCACGTGAGCCAGAGACAGCGCAGCACCATCACACGCAGCAGGCGCACAGCACACCAGAAGGCGCACAGCACCACGGCACGGGGACAGCCGAAGTGCAGTGCATAAATTTCACCCCTGACTCTCAATTCGACAGCCAGCAGCTCCTGCAGGCCCTCCAGGGACCTCCTCTGTCCAGTCAGGACCTGATGCTGGGCGGCACCCAGACCCAGGACTGCAGCTTGCAGCAGGAGATGCTGAAGGCCGAAAGGGAGTCCGCAGAGAGACATCAGACACGGGAGCAGGAGGCAGCAGCAGCCCTGCGTGAGGAGGCAGCTCAAGCAGACCCATCTGCTGCTGTGGTCCCAGACCCCCTGCTGAACGGCCAAGTAGCAGCAGGTGCTTTCCTGGGCAGAAACTCAAGTGGTGGAATGACTGCAAATGACCCAGCAGCAGCTGCAGCAGCTGGAGGAGGAGGTAAGCAGGGGATATGGCAGGTGTTGAATTTGGCGGCATGTCTGCAACTGTGCTGTGCTGTGCTGTCTGCGTCACAACATGCACAGCACTTGCATGCATGGCAGTTGCGAAGAACTCTTATGAGCTCAACACTTTACATATTATGCAAGTACCAAAAGTTGCGGTATGCTTGCACATCAGCCACACCAGCACCCAACAGCATGGCACAGCATGGCATGGCACAGTGCTTGTCACACCTCAGCATCCCCCCTGCCCACCAAGCCACATGCTTCGAGACACCACACCATGTTGCAACACAGCGCGTCCTCCCGCCAGCAGGCAACTTCTGCTACAGTGCATGAAAGTCATCCACAATATTGTGACTTCCTGTTTCCACTGGCTCGTGTTGCGGTTGGATGCACGCTTTCTGGCTACACACATCACATGCACACCATGCACCCATGCGTTTGTCACCTGCACCCTCTGCCCCTTCTCACAGTGTCCGAGGACCTGCTGAAGCTTGCCCAAGTGGCATATGACGAGCAGCAGGGGCAGCAGGGGGCTCAGGACCCATATGCAGCAGCCATGCAAGCACAGTTTGACCCCGCAGCTTGGGCCGCGTACGGCGGTATGCCCATGGGTGGCATGAATGCTGCCATGCTGACCAACTATTACTGGGGTCAGCCGATGGGCATGCCCAGTGCCTACCCCTCACAGAGGCACCCCAGCCTGTCTAAGCCTGAGCACCAGGGTGAGTGCTGTTGCCGCCCCTAGTGCAGTTTCCTTGCTGCACTTGTAATCGCGCATGCAGCTGTTTTTGCTGCATGGGCTGCAGTCATCTCAATGGCTTGTGCATCCATAGCGCTCTCTTCCTGCACCTCGTTAGCCTCGCATGGAATGTGTGGCAAGCATACCTACCAGGCTGCTGTGCATGCGTTCAGCATCCTGTATGTCCTGCATGCGCCCTGCACGGGGTGACCAGTTACAAGTCAGCACACACCGTCGACGCTGCAGCTGTTCTGCACTGCATTGTTATGAGTCAGCACGCAGTGCTCACCCTGCAGATGTCCTGCATGGCATACACTACGAGTCAGCACGCCGTGCTCACCCTGCAGCTGTCCTGCACCTGCGCCCGCTGCAGGCTCCAATGCCAAGCGCCGTGGGCCCATGGATGAGATGCGGCAGCTGCAGCGTATCCTCACCAAGCTGCTGCCAGGATCCATCATATACATGCCCAACCAGGATGGCGGAGGAAACAAGGTTGGTACATGGTTTGTGGATTACCAGGAGGACTTGGGTGTGGGTGGACCCCAAGCAGCTGGCACCACTCCCCGTGTCTGCACAACGATTGAGCCAATCCAACTGTTGGGGTGCCAAAGCCCCAAAGCCTGCAGTCAGTGTAGCTGCCAAACCGGGCGGCTAGTTGCTAGGTGCATGTGCTGGGTGCATGGTGACCATGGGCTGTGTGTGGCGCCAGTTTTGTCATCGCTGGAAGCTGCGGGGCTCGTCTTGCACTTCTTGGGGTTGCTGGACATAACTGTTTACTCCTATGTGCGTGCCGGAACGCACTTTGTAAGCCTGAAGTAATGGCTTAACCATCCTTGTGGGACTATGGGTGATATGCTTCATAGAACTGCTTGCATATGACTGATATGTTGCCTACATGCTAGATACATCTGTATTCACTCTGCTTAACAAACAAGCTTGCAACACCCATGTGCAAACTAGGGCCTGGGTGGTTTGTGCGGTCAGTGACATGCATGCTTGGTTGTGTTGTGCATGTTCTGCTCGGCAGGTTCAAGCTGACGACATCAAGGTCTACATTGCAGCCACGCTGGGGGAGGCGCCCAAGCCCGACTGGGGGCTGAAGAACGGCTGGGGCCAGTACCTGGCAGGTGAGGTCTTACCGTCCCATGCCGCCGTGCTACGCTGTGCTGTGCTGTGCTGTGTGATCCATACTGGCTGCATGTTTCTGTCTGTCCGTGCTGCACACACTGCATGTGAGCGCCATCTGGCAATAGGATCTGCCTAGTGGTGCGTTGCGTGCGGTACACGGCTGCCGTCGGTTCGGCAGTGCATGTGCACCCTGTGATCTGTGCCCCGCTTATGTTTGCGAATACTGAGAGTTTTCTTGGTGCCCCGCTGTCCTCGTGCTTCCAGATCTGTTCAACTGGGCCACTGGGCGCGAGGGCGACAATGCCATCACACGCACACAGGCCATGGCATGCGCACGCAGGCCCCAGGGGCGCAGCTGGGAGGTGGTGTTTGACAAGCTCATGGAGCTGGGTGAGTGGGCATCAGGGTCGGGTTGGAGCTGCGTCATTGTGTGTCGGGGCTGCACTACGGTCTTGGTGCTGCGAAACCATGTTGGGGCTGCGTCGCAGTGTTGACGCTGCAGCCTTATCAGCTTCACAGTGCTGCTTTCGTTTCCGCGACAGTCACCTTTCTTCTCACACATCTCACTCCTCCTCCCTTCCCGCTCGGCTTCAAAACTTCTACCCTGCAGGCGTGTACAGCTGGAACTGGGAGCTGCCCCTGCGCCACGAGCAGGTGCTCAACTGCCACAAGACCCCTCCCCCAGAGCTCACCCGCCAGCAGGAGGCCCTGGCAGCAGCAACAGCAGCAGCAGCAGCCGCAGCAGCAGTGACAGCAGGCGCAAACCCTGATGCCATCCCCAACCTGCCAGTGGTGGCACGGATGGCAAGCCTGCTCGGCAAGCGGCAGCACCAGCAGATGAACCACATGGGGGGCATGTCCATGGGACCCCCACCCATGATGTTTGGCGGCATGCACATGGATGCAGGGGGGGACATGATGGCTGCTGCTGCTGCCGCAGCTGCTATGCCTGCCATGCCTACTGCTGCTGTTGATGGCGGTGCTGGTGCCGCCGCGGCGATGGAGGGTGCTACTGCTGTTGGCGAGGCTGCAGCAACACAGGAGCCGGTGAGTGGGTTGCATGTTGAGTTACTCACTTCTGTTGTCCTGTGTCGTACATATATTGCAGCTACACCAGTCAAGGCACATCCCTTGCCAGCTTCACGGACAGCAGTCGCCTGTCTGTGCCATGCTGTGCGGCACACGTCTGGGCTGTAGCTGTCACTCTTTGACATGCTTGCGTCACAGATCATACATATCTCTTCCTTGTGTGCACACATATGCATCACAAATGCCACCTTTGGTTCAACCTGTCTGCACCATTGTTCTGCTATCATGTGCAGGCGGTCAAGAAGCAGCGCAGCAGCAGCAGTCCAGGCCTGCCAGCAGCTTCCGAAGCACCAGCAGCATCCTCAGACGGAGGAGCAGCGGCAGCTGCAGCCGCTGCAGGTGCAGCACCGGCTGTTAACGCTGCACCCACACAGGGCGTTGCATCTGCAGCAGCAGCAGCATCCGGTGGTGGCAGTGGTGTTGGCATCAGTGATGCGGAGTTGGCTCTGCCTCCGCTGGAGGTGCTGCAGGCGGCCAGCATCCAGCAGCTGATGACATTCGTTGACAACGCGCTCACAGGCGCCCTGCAGGTGGGGCAAAGCAGCAGCACTGTTCGCTGGACATGATACGTTGAATACACATATGCCTAGTGGGACATCCTAGTGGGACAGTAGGATGTAGCACTTGTGCCCTCTAGCAGCTGCATGCAAGCGACTAGCACAAAGACGTTTGGCAGAAGAAGACCTACTCGTCTCCCCAAACACCACGCTTGGGGCGATGATTATGTCTACTACTGCCTTATGTCTTTGTGCTGGTCGCCTCCATGCAAAGGCTGAGCAGCACAGCTAGATCTGTGAGCTTGGCTGGCTAGCAGGAGAAGGACATCGTTTCGGGGCTTTCTGTATGACGGTTCCGGTGTCTGCTGACTAGCACCGTCGGCTTGTGTGTCATCCGATTGTCTTGGGTGATGTAGAGCTGACATGTGGGAGGTTTGGACTGCTGACATTGTGCTGTGCTGTGCTGTGTGACAGGCCACACAGGGCAAGGTGCTGAGTGGTACAGCCCGCTGCCCCAGCATGGAGTACATCATGAACATGAAGAACTTCAAGCTGGACCCGCTTTACGCCTCTGTAAGTCAGCAACATGTCTGATAACTGGTCCCCCCCCCCCAAGTACAGTCTTTGTGTGGAGTAGACCTTTGCTTGCTGCAAGGCGTCCAACAGCCGGCAGCTTCTATTGGCTTGGGCTGCAGCTTGCAGCTACTCGGCTGACATGCAGCTGCGTCGTCATCTGTTTTTACGTCATGCCCCTTCTGCAACCTTGTGAGTGTTCCGTTAATGCCGTGTTCATTGGGTTGATGTACACGTGTGCTTGTGTGTCTGTGTGCTGCCACCTGCCTGTGCGCAGTACATCTCCCTGGTGATGCAGGCTGGCAGCGCCCAGGCAGCAATGGAGCAGCACATGGCGCAGCAGGCAGCCATGCAGCAGGCAAAGGCCAAGGTCAAGTCAGAGGCAGCAGCAGCAAGCAGCAGTCGCGCGATGGGCAGCACAGCAACCGCATCAGCAGCAGCGGCAGCAGCAGTGCCTATGCCTGCTTCAACGCTGGCATCGTCAGCAGCAGTCAGTGCAGGGCCTGCAAGCTCCGCTGTCAGGCCCGATGCAGCAGCAGCGGCTGCAGCAGTGCTAAGTGACGCACAGGCAGAGCAAGACAGCAGTGCAGCAGTGGCAGCAGCAATGGCGGCAGCAGCAGCGGCAGCAGCATCCATGGCACCGCCAGCTGCAGTGGCAGCGGTGAAGGCCCCTGCCGTCACAGCACAAGCAGCAGCAGCCAAGGCGCTGGGGAAGAAGAAGGGGACTAAGGCAGCAGCAGCGCGGGACGCACAGCAGGACTACATGCAGCAGGCCAAGCAGCAGAGCGCAGTGCAGGCAGCAGCAGCAGAGGCCGCCATGGCAGCAGCAGCGCGGCTGCAGCAGCAGCAGAAGCAGCCTTTCTCAGACCCAGAAGCAGCTGCAGCGCACAGGCTGAGGCAGTCGTTGGATGGGTATGGAGTCGCTGACAAGGACAGCGAGGATGCGGCAATGGCAGCGGCAATGGCTCTGTCAGCGCTGGCAGGCAGCCAAGAGGTGCCTGAGGGGTTGGAGCTAGATTACCAGGGGTTGCACCAGGCAGCGGGGGGCAGGGGACAGGCGGGGGGTGTGGCGAAGCGGCGGGTGGGAGGCAGCAGGCTGGCAAATGGCAGCGGCCGGGCAGCACACACCTCCCCAATGAAGCCACGCTAAGGGGATTCTGTTTTCCTCTGGCCTGTTGCTGCACCAGCCCCATGGCCTTGAGGCTTGTAGTTGTGTCGATGGCAAGGCGTTTGGTGTGCTTGGGATCGTGGCAGCTTGTGGGCAGTTGGGACGCCGGCGCGCCTGCTAACCGGCAGCAGGCCGCAGCACAAGCGGTTGACCTGACAGGGGACGTTTGCAGCAGTGCTGGCATCTGTCAAACCACAAGAGGTGTCCAGCACCCTATGGGCAGTTGCCACCAAGGTACGGGTGACAGCGCGGCGCTTGAAATAGCAGCATTGGCGCAACCACACGGTCACACGGTGTCAACTTGAGCCGTGACTGGTGTCATCTCAAGGGTTGGATTTCCTTAGGCTGTTCCCTGTTGGACGACATCGTCTGGCAGCTTCGGGTGTTTGGGACTGTGGCTGAGATGCCACCAGAGCTTGGTCTTGGTTTGATACGGGACACCTCAGCACAATATGTCCCTCCCAGCATGGCATTGCTGGTCTGCACCAGCTGCATGTCGGCTTGTTCGTGCGATGTGTGTGTCAAGCCAACGGCGGCCTGTGCAGTCTGCACTTGAGGGCGTGCCTGATTGAAAGGGGAACAAGCTTCATGGAGTTGGTGGCAGCTTGATGAGGCAGGGCATCTGTGCAGGTGCCTTGTCGTGTTGAAGCATGCAATGTGGGGCATGTGTCGTCATGCATCTGTGTACACAGCTGCTGTGCAGTGGCTTGCATGGTGATTCATGCACAGTCCTTGGTCCACATGCGTGATAACAAGCTCGCGTACAAGGTTGGCTTGAAATGTTCCGGTGGCTGTGCAGTCACTGTGGTGTACCATTGATGCGTCGCGTGGGCGTGGGGTCAGCAGCATCACAGATGTGCCTGCCATTTGGGCTGTCTTTGCACTTTGGTTTCGGTGCTTGGGCGCTATCTGTGTTGGTACATCCGTTCATGGAATTGTGAGGGGGAGGTACAAAGCTGGGGTATGCAATACTGGAGTTGAGTTACTGCTGTATGCGGAATGTGCAGAGTACTCTGCACAACACTGCAGCGATCACGAGCAGGTTGCACGCCAGTGCAAGCTGGTGTTGTGGCAGCTTTGTACTTGGCTGGCTGTGTCTCCGTTTCACTGTCAGTTGTGGTGTTGGTGTGCATGACAGTGTTGTTGTGTAAAAACAGTTCCAGGTTAAACTTTGGTCAACTTCACTGGTAACGTACTGCACCAGGATGTGATGCATGAATTCTTGGGACTTCAAAATCTCTCGTTGACCTTCCTATCAACGCTCAACAAGTCGCAACGTCCATCCAATGTTTTGTTTTTCTGAGATCCGATCTAGATCGCGTCCACAGTTCTCGAAGGAAGCGGAGCTTCACTGTTATGCTGCAGAAGCTTCATTCATTAGCATTGGCCTAAACGCAATCGTTGTCACTATTGTGTGCTCTGGTGACCATCAGTGTGCATGCCATGATGGGGCGCCGCAAGGTTGTAGCAGTCATAGGAGACAACAGCCTGCAGGACATTGATGAGGAAGGCGGAGGACTGCACAAACGACGAATTGCAGAGAACGTGAGATGATCACTTCAAGTCAGTGTATGCCCAGCCTTGCATCAAGTATAAGTTCGCACGCCACAGCCATCTGCAAGGCCAAGGGTTTGTGTGCACACAGGTGGCATGTACAGCTTGGGGGGGTCTTGTACACCCCAGACAGCATGATTCGTATTGATAGAACACAGTCAAGACATTCACATCTTGCTGCTGTGTCTGCTGCAACGCTGTCGGTGGTATTGTGGCCCCCTGTGCGTCCATGCTGGCCAGCTAGGCCAATGCCTGGTTGATGCAGGGTACAGGGTGTTGACAGGAGGGCTAGGTGGAGTCATGGATGCTGCAATGGCGGGAGCACACAACAGCCCGGGTGGGAGTCAGGCAGGGCTGCAGGCCAAAGCCTTGAAGCCTGTCACAGTGTGGTGGCAGCACACACACTTGCAACGCTTTGCCACAAGTGTACATGAGACTCAATGATGTACGTTGTATGCATTTACAGAATCAGTAGCACTGTACAGCCCGAAAGCCCTTGCCCATGCTGCCCCCAACACACACCATCCTGACATTGCCCGGCGCCTACAACTCATAGCACAAGAGGGAGGCTGATGAAGGTGCTCACCTGTGCTGCCACCACAGCACAAGCCCGCACTCTAAGCAACACCTCCGTGACAAGCCATCCTCCCCCTTCCCAAACTCACACACAGCACCCAGCACGATTTATAAGCCAAGCAAAATAGGGTGCGGGGCAGCAAAGGGTTCACAACCGTGCCGCGTGTGGCTCCATCCACCCACGCATAGTACTGACATGTCCCTATCTCAACCACCACAAACCATTTCGCTGTCTCTTGGTAAAGCGTACTGTGTCATGGCTGTGCTGTGCAGCGTACCGTGAGGGTGACACGATTGCCATTCTACCAGGAGAGGACCCTGCAGCAGCCAGCCCCCATGCCGACATTGTGATCTGCACAGGCCTGGGCAGCTACCGCAACGGCATTGTGGGGCGCAGCGACGCCGTCATCGCGGTGGGGGGAGGTGCAGGCACACTGCAGGTGCGGTGTGGTGCGTCACTGCCAATGCAGCCTGCCTGTTGAGTGGCAAGAAGTACCTACTAGGTGTATGCTACACCACTGGGCCAGTGGTGTAGCATACATGCAAACCTGGTGGCAGGAAGGGAAGGCATGCGGACGCCACATTGGGGCTGAAAGATGGGCATGCTGTCTGGCTGCAGGCCCGTATGCACCTGTGCACCTCGCAGTCACATATAACCTAAAAGGTGCACCCACAACCTTTGGCAACAATGTCCCAGCCAAGCACCAACCATGACATTGCTAGCTGCCGGTGGTGCAGCAAGTGCAGAAGGTTCAGGGTCTGCCAAAGTGGACAGTTGTACCACCCAGGTCAGTAAACGTGATGTGGCTGTGCCATGCCCCACCCCCTTGCCCCCCCCCCAATCAAACACACAGGAGGCTACCACTGCATGGAAGGCCCAGAGGCCCTTGGTTGTCATGCTGGGCTGCAGTGGTTTGACAGCAGCGCTAGCAGGACAGCGGCTTGATGGCAGGGGAGGCAGCAGCAGGCAGCCGATCATGGGAGCAGCATCAGCACCGGAGGCCGTGCAGCTGCTGAGGGGCTTCCTGTTATGTTGACTTGATGTATCTGGGTCGGGTTACCGGTGTGGACTAGTACAAGATTAGCAAGCCTTGCCACGGTACTACATCAGCTCAGGTTGCGGCTGTAGGGCCCAAAGGGCAGCTTCTCAGGTTGGGAGGTCTGCGACAAAGTTGTGACAGTGTGGTAACCTATCAGTTTTTTCAAATGGAACAGTGCAGTACAGTCTTTGGGGACAGAGTCCCAACCTCGGCACTAGCCAGCAAGCCAGGGGCTCATGAGGGTGCCCAGAGGGCCTACAAACGTACCCCAGTTTTTCAGGACAGGTGCGAGGAAATGAACTTCATACTCTACAGGCTGCATGTGTGACATGTATGTATGCAGTCACGCATGTCGATGTTAGGGAAGGACTGAGGCAGTGTGCCAAACCTTGCTGACTCATAATTGATCCTGGTGGGGAGGCGCTGACAGTGTCTATGTCTGACGCATTAGAGTGCTGCAGGTGAAGGGACACACTCCCAGGAGAGTCTGACCTGATGGATATTGATATTCAAAACCAGCGGGGTGAGCAAGATTCGCATTTGTGAAACTGCCTGTAAGCTGGCTCCGTGCTTTCGTGACCATACCCAGTGTCAACAGCTGGGATGCCTGGCTGTTGAGCAGGCAGTGTGAAGATGCAGTCTGTGTCCACCTTGCTGGCTGGTGTGTTTGTGACTTCACTTTCACGTTTTGTTTGCCCCATTCCCAGCTGCCAGTGCCGCTCTTGATCTAGATACATGTGCGTTTGTCATCAGCACAAGTCATCCAGGGTAGTGCAGACACAGACAAGTTGGTATGGTGCATCTGCCGAGCCAGCTTCAGCACCAACTTGGTTGCATTGAATGCATGCGGTGTACATGAGAGCAGCATGTGATGTTACATGCCAGCGCGTACGTGACGTTTCTGATTATATGTGTATTCATTGCATATTCATTGCACGTGATTGCTGGCACTGCACCGACACTGCATAGTGTGGCCCGAGTCAGGTTGCGATGGTCACCACTAGCATGCAGCAAAGTGCATGGTTTGCCATGTCGAACCGAGACACGTTATGTATAAGGTAGGTTATATTGATAAGTTGCTGTAAAGTTCGCAGGGGTTGTGCTGCAGGTTGCGTTTTGTAAGTACCGCAAAGCCATCCCTGATAGCCAGCTGCAGCAAGTTGCAAGGCTGCAGCGATGTATGAGCGATTTCGCCATCAACAAGTTGATATTGATGTTGGATGCTACTGCGCAGGCCGTTGCTGCAAATTTTGATTGTGTACCGCACAGCCATCCTTGAAAGGCAGGCTTCACCGTGAACCATGCAACCGGGAATCATTGTGAAGCTGATTGTAAAACAAAGCCAACTGTGATGTTTACAGGTGCCAGGAACGCTGGGATAGTGCAGGGACAACATGTCACTCTTTTGGAATAAAATGCTAATTCTTTTCCTAGCGACCAACTCGTGAAAATCAAATCTTGCAACAAGGTTCGAATGCTGACAAAATTTGCAGCAATTGCCAACACAGTTTCGCAGCAGTACCCAACAGCGTTGACAAGCAAGTTGCACAGAGCCCAATTTCGCTCACTGAGACATTCCTGCCTGTTCCTCGCCGCAAGTTGCAGGAGGTAGGACAGGCGCTGCCACACTACTGCACAAGCTGCCGGACTGATACAACAAACACTAACTATGCATAATTAAGATAACCCCTTGTACAGCATCACTCAGCCCAGGACTGCAACAGGCCTGTGTGGCCAGTAACATCCCCCTGCTGGAACGGTATCTAGTACTTCATGAACATATGCATGCATCAGCCCATGACCCCTGTGCACACTGCTGTGCCACCAGCTACTGCTGCCACTGGCTGCGACGCACAGCTCCCAAAAGTGAGGCACCAGTGCTGTGATTGAGTTCCCATCACATTTTGTCATCCCCACCCGTGCAACACCATTCACATCCAGAGTCCAGTGTCCCAAAAGCAGTGGCAGCTCAGAAGCCACAATGCATGGCTGCTGGCTGCCTGCAAGGACGGGAGTGCAGGACAAGCTCTCTCTGGCGGCTGCAACAATTCCTGCAAGTTGCAGGGCAGTGCTGATCAATGGCTGGCTACGGCCACATGATCATGTGCTACTACTACTACTATTACTACACATCGTGTCTTGCCTTGGGGTGAACCAGGCCAGTCTTATCAATAGGCATGGGGCTAAGATGGCAGGATACACCACTCACAACCACTCCTCTTCACTCATCCTGACCAAGCCGAACTGCACACAAACATGTTTGACAGCCCTGCTGACCGCGCCAGCAACACTGTCCTGCCTTGGCAAACAGCACCACACTGGTGTGGAGAAATTTCCAGGGTTCCCCCAGCCTGCCACCAACAGGTACTAGCCGCACAGCTGCAGACTGCTAGCAGCAACAGCCACTAACACACAACCGCTGCACACGACTCCACAACACTCCCCATGGATGCAATACCTTGCAAGCATCCAAAATGCAACGCTACTGCCCTGGTTTGACCCCAAGGCGCGAACCCACCCAGCTAGGCTGCTGCCCCCGCCGACCCCCGACACCTACATTGCTCAAACACAGCAGCAATGCTCACAAGATCTCCCTGCCCATGTCCCCACAACGAACAGCAAAGCCTCAAATCCAAGGTGCTGAACAAAAGCATGAATATGTGAATACTTGCAGCATGCTGCTGCATCCAACGTATCATGTCGGCCTGCTGCAACCGATTCTGTGATCGTTTTCTTCTTGAAAAGCCCGCTGCCACTGCTGGCCCCAACAGCTGAGACACAATGCCCGCCTGCCGCAGTGTCTGCACGCTGCTGTGAATACCGCCCGCTGCATTGCATATCTGCTGCATTGCAGCTCTGCTGCAAGCCTACTTTAAAACACTCCTGCCTGCCTACTGCATAGGACCAACCACACCCCGACACGTCGCCAGGAATGACGCCGTCGCCTTGCGGCAACAGCAGCACCGTCACAGTTCCCCCATCCTCTGATCAACATTGCAAGGAGTGACGCTAAGTGCCGTGCTAGGAGAGGAAACGGCCCAAAGTCCGTGCAGACGCGTGCACCCCCCCCCCCCCCCCCCCCACACACACACACACACACACACACGCAACCTGTCAACACCAACACACGGTGCGCCGCAAGCGCAAATCTCAACAACACTGATCGCAACGGCACTGGCTCACTGCCTGGCCAGCTCCACACACACCTTGCAAGCGACACACACATGCAGAATACATGCACTGCTGCACGTACCACCGCACGCACCCACCATCGGTCACAGCAGCTGTGACTCACTGCATGCACCCCACCCCCACCCCCACCCACCCACACACACACACACAGACCCACACACCTGTCCACCCCCCACCACCAACCCCCACACAGAGACCCTGCAAGCGACACACGCCCGCAACCACAACACGCAACAGCACACACATATACAAAATCCGGGGTCACACCCGAATGCAACCTTGGTAAGTACAAACAAGCAGGGCGTACACTACTGCACGGAAGCAGCAGGTACAGCTTGAGACGAAGAACAATGACCCGGCCCAGGTGCGCATGTGTGCAGCATGGCCACACAAGACACAAAAAACAGGGAGACACACACATACAGTTGGCCAGCCAAGCGGCAAGGCAAACTCTTTCAATGCAAGGCTTGTCTGGCGGTCCTGCTGCTGCTGACTTTCCCAAGAGACCCTGCAACAGCAGCAAGCCCCATCGGCACCACACACCCTGACCTCATCACACCTCACACCCCAGCATGCGTGCGCACAGGTATCTTGCACGCCGCCCTACTGCACAAATTCACATCTGCTTACACAATGCACATGATGCAGGCATGCAACTGCATGCCGCCAACCCTATTGTGACTCCAGGAGCCGATGCCTGCTGCTGCTGCCGCACCAGCTAGCACGCCCAAGCCGCCAACACCATAAGCTGCTGCTGCTGGTGCTGCAGCTGCTGCCATTGACAGCTGCTGCCTGCATGCTTCACCTGGCATCGATGGTGCCCTTGCTGCTGCTGCTGCTCGTTGCGCTGCTACCACTGATGCTGGTGCCCTTGCTGCTGCTGCCGCTGTTAATACTGTTGATTGCCACAGACCACGAGCCTCTATCCAGGTGGCCTGAGCAGCACATCCCGGCCGCTGTCGACCAGTGCTGCTGTTGCTGCTGCCTGCTGCCGAACCTGCTGCTGCTTACGCTGCGGGCGGCCTGAGCAGCGAGTCTTGTGTTGAGTCCAACATGCTCTGCGGCATCATGCTAGGCCAGTAGGGCACCATCAGCCCCCCCTGGGGCAGTGGGGGCGCCAGCATGGGCTTGCAAGCCATGTGTGCTGGGATGGCACCTGCTGCTGCTGCAACCCCTGGCCCTGCTGCTGGCAGCATGCCCAGCATCTGCAGCTGCTGTGGCAGCTGCTGCTGCATCTGCGCCTGCTGCTGCTGCTGCTGCAGCTGCGGCGTCGGCTGCATCTGCTGCTGCATCTGGCCCTGCTGCTGCATTTGGCCCTGCTGCTGCTGCAGCTGCTGTTGGTCCTGCTGCTGCTGCTGCTGTTGGCCCTGTTCCTCTGACTTCATGGAGGACTGCTGCTGCTGCTGCTGTTGCTGCTGGGAGATCTGCAGCTGCTGATCAAAGGTCATCATCTGCAGCTGAGGCTGCTGCTGCTGGGGCTGTAGCTGGGGCTGTTGCTGCTGCAGCAGCTCACAACTGCTGGCGGACGCAGGCCCTGCAGGCTGCATGATCTGTGGCTGCTGCTGCTGCAGCTGCATAGACCCGGCGTTCAGCAGCTGCTGCTGTTGCATGGCGCTGGCCATGGCAATGCCCTGTTGTGGCTGTTGCTGCTGCTGCAACATGGGCTGCATCCCTGGCATAGTAGCTGCGGGGACCTGCATACCAGGTGGCATCAGCATGCCTGGTGGTGCTGCCATCATGCCTGCGGCTGCTGCTGCTGGTCCTGCTGCTGGCTGCATGGCTGTGAACTGGTTCATCATCTGGAACATCATCTGGCCGCGCTCCTTCTCCAGCTGACCGACTTTCTCCTGCAGGGGCGCGCAGCCAGTGAGGACAGGCAGCGACATTCGCACAAGCAATGCATGACAGCATACGTATGACGACACACAACACGCATCCTGTAAGGCCAGCTGCAGGAGGCAGCAGAATGCTACTGCCATGTTTGTTTGAGGGCTTTTCAGTGTCTGTCGTCGGACTGCTACAGCTTTGGGATGCTCTAGACCTGCTGCATGGCATGTGGGCAACAACACGGCTGTGCAAGAACAGCACCAGCACACAACTCACCTCCAGGAACTTGTTGAGCTGCCTGAGCTGGCTGTTCTCCAGCTGCGTCTGCTGCACATAGCGGATGGCCTCGCCCAAGATGGACAGCTTGTCTGTCTTGGGCTCGTTGCTGGGGTCTACCATCTTCGCTAGCTCAGCAAACCTGCAGCACAGCATGTTGATTGATGTCATGTTGTTGGTCCTCAGCAGCAAAAACACAGCGGCGAGGGCACATGGATCGCTGTATTGGATTACCGCTGACACTGCTGCTGCTTGCTGGCGCTGCTGCTCATCTCAGGTGCTGCAAGGCAGTCCCTGACCTGCCAGTTTCAGACTGACCTGTCGTTGATCTTTTCCCTGCGCGCCTTCTCCCTGTTGGCCTTGTGCTGAGCTGCTGCTGCAGCCTTGCGCTTGCCCTTGGCAGATTTTGGTGCACCACCCACTGCACCCCCCTCATCATCAAAATCATCTGACCCGTCCAGGTCCTCGTCGTTACTGCCGTCTGCATCCAGGTTGCTGGCCTCACGCTTAGGGCGTTTGCGCTGCTGACGAGCCTCGCTGGACCCTGCTGCCTGCGCTGCTGCTAGCGTGGATGGGTCCAGCAGGTGCTGTGTGGTCATGCCGGGTACACCAGCGCCCAAGAGCATATCGTCCTGCAGAAAGTCGAGATAGCTGGCGACCGCAATGTTGGTATCGCTGCCTGGCCCTGCGAGTTGCCAGCCTGCCCCCTCCATACTGCTGCCCCCTTGCCCACAGCCAGGTAAGGAGATCTGGCAGTTTGCCCTGAATTGAGGATCCCGATGATGAATTTGATGGTGTAGCAATCGCAGTGACTGCTGTACACATGGCAACGGCTGTTTGACTGGATAACAAGGAACGGGTGTCCTGCACACGCCATCAAGTCAAAGCTGCACAATTACGAGAACCAACCGGATAATCGCATATCTGATCTGGCATCATCTCTTGGCATATTGGGTTAGTGTATGAAGAAGAGGGGGGGGGGCGACCAGCTGGGTGTGGGGGGTGGCCAGGGGGGGAGGGGGGTGAAACTTCCTGCCGGTGTGTGTGCGTGAGGGGGGGGGGGGGGCAGGAAGGGCCACGCAGGCGTTGACTATCACTGACAAAAGTCACCAGAGTATCCGCCGTGTCACGACCTGTTGATTGTCCGCCGCACGATCGACTGTACAGCAGTACTGCACATTTGTACAGACTGGCTTGCCTCCAGCCCAATGGCCTACCACAAGTGTCCTTGAACTGCCCAGCCCTATATTTCCTAGGAGGTTTCCTGTGAACCCCTGGAATGAACTGCCCATTCACTCTGGACATCTCGGTGGTGGTGTTACACCTTGCCGGTCAGCACGACCCAACAACAATGCACGTGCACCGCACAGCCAGGGTCGAGCCTCGCCGCACGCACACTGCTGTTGACAACGTAACAGCACATCTGGGGCGTGTTCTGAACATGCATGCAAAGTTTGGTTAGTGCAGTGAGGAATGCACTGGCCATGCAGGCACAAGTGTACAGGGCACCACTGCCCGCAAGCAGCACAGCCACAGCAGGGTATGTCTTGGCGTCGGCCGAACCATCGCCAACACAACCCAGGTACACCGCCATGGGGCCCGTCACTCTCAACCCAAAGCTGCTGCCAACACACAGCAGTCAGCCCCCATGCCATGCATCAACACCACAACCACAAGGGTTTTAATACTCCACAGCCATTACCACTGACCGGCTCTATTTCAGCCAGGCCTTCAGAACTCATCTCCAACGCACACGACAGCTATGACTTCCTTATCATGCTGACATCCTGATCCTACTGGCTGCACTGATTCCCTTGGATCTCACTGGTCAAACACAAGCCGGACGCGACGCACAGCCCCTCAGACAACGTCATGCCCTCCCTTCAGCCCCAATCCCCCAGTTGGAACTCCACACCCCTTACTAGTACTCAGTCCTGCTCCAGCACAACAACGTCTATGTACAAACTTCAAGCTTGGAAATGTGCGCGACTAAGGCGCAGCAGGGCTGGCTGCACCCTGCTCAGAACACTGTTGCACACACAGCTACCACCACAGAGGCGCATGCCTCCCCAAAACATCACCAATGTGGTTCTGCAAAGTGGCAGCTGCTGTACACTTCAAATGAAGACGCCCCCACGACCCCTCATGACCCGGCGGGCCAAGGTACAGCACAAGCACATCTCTGCCAATAGGCTGAGCAAGGGCATACAAGGCCTATGCTGACAGGGCCAACAAGATGTGTCAGCACGGCCCGCAGGCCTTCCAAGGGATGATGACTGCAGTCCTGGCCAGCACACCATTGTCCTGGCTAGCACACCATTGTCACACGTGTTGGGCGCTAAAGTGACATGAGCGCTAGCAGCCCAAATGCCTGCAGGCGTGCCAGCACGTGCTGACCGTCTGCCATGCAGTGCTCTGCCACATCACATGCTGCCCGCCAGTATCAGGTGCCTTGCAGGACTAAGCCAGCAGCACCTGCCCTACTGCGCTGACTGGCTGGCATCAGCATCAGCAGCACACGTACATGGTGTGCGCACACATCAGAAGGTGCCCACGCAATGAGGGGAAGGGGTACAGGGACGTATGTAGTAATACAAGCCGCAAGCGCCACGGAAAACTCGCCCAGGAGGGCTCGACTGACACACTCGCGGACCATCGGCAGCCAACACTTGGCGACGCCAAGTGTGTGGATCGCACGCCTGCATGCACACCGCACATCGCTCCAATACGCACACATGCCAGGTCAACAACGAATGCAACTGCTCAAAGACAGACCAACGCCATACACGACGCTACCACTTACAGCCTGCGGTTCCCACTAACCGGCTCCTGCATACATACACCCCTCCAAGCAGCAGGGGGGGTCCATGGCAGGCCAGAGTGTGTAGCGAATTCAGCAAAAACACACACCAATATGCCTCTCGCACTGTACACGCAATGTCGGAATAATGTCGCTGCTGCGGCAGCAACGCCTTGCTCTCAGTCTGAAACTGATGCAGGCACAGATATGTGTTTTGAGTCACGGCACCCACAAACACCCGCCACACACCACGCATGCACCCAACCCCCCTAAAGCAGCCTGGTATGCACCTGTGCTGCTGATCACAGGAGGGACGGGCAACTCCGCTGTTGGCAAAGTACATAAGTGACAGGCCTGCTTTTCACCGCAGAGCAGCACAAACGCCTCCTGCAGCAGCAACTGGCACCATGCAGATGCACTTCTGCGCTGGTGAGCTACTGATATCAGTGCAGACACCGCAACAACAACGATAACGACAGCAATGCTACAAACCACACTCTCCTGCTCGATGCACATGCACAGCAACCGCAAGTGTGCATGGTGAAGGTGCCAACACCTCTTGCCTGGCACCGCATCCCCTCAACACCTATCAACTCAATGGGCCCAGCCACACGATGCGGCCATCAACTCACGGCTGGCATGCACATGCTCTGCTTGTACATGCTGCTTGGCAAGCGTCTGCCCCAGAACATGCTGCACAGCAACCCTGTTCAACCACAAAACTGTCAGCACACCCATGAGCACTGCCAACACGCCACTCCTGCAGGACATGCAACCCAGCACGCTGCCCATGCATACAGCCAGCTTTCTCCAGCCAGCAACAGCAACTACATGCAGGACACACCATCATGCAGCACTGAACAAACTGCTGCAGGCAAACTGCACCCACATTAGTGGCAGCTGTGCTGAGCCTCCTGCAGGCAGGCTGTGCTGACCTTGCCCCTCACCGCTGAGCCTGCTGAGCCTGCTGCAAGCAAACTGCACACATCAGTGGCAGCTGTGCTGACTCTCCTGCACGCCATCTGCACACATCATGGCAGCTGTGCTGGGCCTCTTGCCAACAAACTGTGCTGGCCTCAGTGCTGCAGGTCCCTGAGGGAGGAGAATTTGGAGGCCTTGATCTCATCCATCAAGGACTGTGAGCTGGCGGCACGCTTGGACGCCTGCACGATCACAGCAACAGCGAGCAGTCAACACGATCTGACGTCAAACCCCAGCAATGCTGATACTGAGCAACAGGTGATGAAACTGTTGGTGGCAGCAACAACCCTTGCAGGACGCAAACCGCCGACGATGGGGTGACACTGGTTGTACTTTGGGTTTGACATTAGAAGTGCAGGGTTGCCATTGTTGACTGCATTGCATCATCGGTCGCCTCAGGTGTTCACCACTCACCCGCTGCAGTAGCTGCTGCTGCTCTGTGGGCTCTGAGGGTCCACCTGCTGCTGCCAGGGCTGCAGCACGAGCTGCCTCACTGCGACCACGACTGCGCATGGCTGCCAGCTGCAGGACAGACGCCAGGGCAGGACAAGTAGTAGCAGCATGCCAGCACAAGCTTGGATTCAGAGGTCGGCCGCAAGCACTCAGCAGTTGGAGCACAACAGAATGCTCCTGATCAGGCGACCGTGCAAAAAAGCAGCCAGCCATTGGTACGTGTATAACGCTTGTAAGGTTCCCTCCAGCATGGGCAAATCCGGTTACTCAGAGCAAACAGAACACAAAGGTGACAGTGTGACTGCACCTCAAAACCCGCCTGGAATCCTGCAGAGCTCTCCAACAGCATCCTGCAGAGCGCACAGCCCCAGCACGCTCACCTCGGCCTCAGGTACACTCTCCAGCACCACACAGGACCAGGGCAGCAGGTGGTAGTAGCCGCTGGCTGTCCACATGGATGCTGCCAGCTGGATCTGCTTCACCTCCTCAGGGGCCAGCTCCTCATCAGGCATCAGCACATCATACGGGGCCAGCTTGCCGGTGTCAATCACCGCCTGCTCAGCACAGCAGACGTGTCACAGGCACATGGAGTTAATCTCAATTCGTAATTCAAACTTCCGGTGTGGTTGCAACTTGCCGGTGTCACTCATGGCCTCAGCACGGCTACATGCACACATGCAGAAAGCCATTGTGATAGACGCATTGGATGCTGCCAGTCTGTCCGTAAAAACCACAGATAGCTTCTCAATGCACCACAGCGCGTCTCGAACAAACACGGCGCGTGCCTGCCAGCACAGCCTGTTGTTCCCCTCCCCTTCACTCCACCCTGCAGCGCACCTTCCATGCGCGTCCAGGCCAGTGTGGCAGCTCAACCACCTTGGGTGTGTGACCGCTGTTGAAGGCAACGTACAGGCCACCAGCCGCGGGGGCGACCTTCTTCAGCGTGTATGCCACCAGCCTGCTGCTGTCAGTCCAGTCAGGCTTGAATGCAGCCTCGCCGTGCCACTGCACGTCGTTGTCGTTGACATAGGTCTTGCGGCGCAGCTCGGGGTGGGCGTGCCTGCACAACGGCGGCAATAAGACGGCATCACAGTCAGGGTGAGGGGGGTTGTGACTGCGTACAGGTGATCCTGGGCTGAGGAATGCACAGGCTGCACACAAGCTGAGATGAGGAAGTCGAACACGCGACGTAAAGATGGTGCCAGATCAGACCTCAAGACCTGGCACGAAAAGATGGGGAAAAGAGAGGGGACTCCTCGCAGGAGAGATTGATGACGTCAAGCGTCCTTGAGCAGTACCTTGGTGACTGATGTAATGACAGTACTGACAAGGACCTTCTCGTATACACCTCAACATGCACAAGCTAGGTTGATGTACATCGCCTTTGTAACATCTCATCAACGGACCTGAATGCGATGAGGCCACGCATGAAGCGTGCAAAGCCCTGCTCGTCACTTGCCACCTGCTGCCAGTCCACCCAGTTCAGTGGGCTGTCGTGGCAGTAGGTGTTGTTGTTGCCGCTCTTGCTGTGGCCATACTCGTCGCCCATCTGAAGCATGGGGATGCCGTGGGACAGCAGCAGGGCGCAGGCCATGTTGCGCATCTGGCGCTGCCGCAACCTGCACAGCACAAACACAAACAACAGCAGTCTCAGAAGCACAGCCGCACTTTGTCAACTTGGGGTGTTCTTGACATTCCAAAACATGGGTTTGCACACACAAAAGGCCCTTGCATCCCGGTGCCGTTGGCAAGGTGTACATGCCAGCACTAGCGCCAAACTTCCCAGTGACGTCAAACACACCCAGTGTCATGCACGGCAACACCCCAAGCAACCTCCCCACTGACCACCACACAAGCCCACACACGTCTACCACACACCTGCATCACAGCACACTCCGCAATCACACCATGGCCTCACCTGTTGACATCCATGCGGTCTGTTGGCCCCTCAGCACCGCAGTTCCAGCTCAGGTTGTGGCTCTCCCCGTCCTTGTTGTTCTCCCCGTTGGCCTCGTTGTGCTTGTCATTGTAGGCCACCAGATCAGCCAGCGTGAAGCCGTCGTGGGCGCACACAAAGTTGATGGAGGCAGTGGGGTTGCGGTTGCCGCGCCAGCGGCGACCAGCGTTGTTGCCCCACCTGGCCGAGTCAACAGTACCGCAGCAACACACACGTCACAAACATTCAGACAAAAGAACCCATACACAGTATGTACACCACCCTTTGCAAGTGGCCGGGGTTTTGAAATCCCGGGCTTACAGGCTGCAGCAAGTAGCATCACAAGAGTCCAGCAAAACTCCCACAAAGCCCCCATACGAGCTGCAAAGAGCGACCACACCCCCACACGAACACTCACCAGTCAGTCTCAGCGGGGTGTGTGTTGGCATAGAGGTTGGGGCTGCCGCACAGCGCTGATGCAAAGTTGCCGGCCCAGGGCCCCTCAGTGCCCTTAAGGAACTGCCGCACAGTGTCCCTGAAGCCTCCGTTCCACTCAGCCCAGCGGCCGCCATAGTGAGGGAAGGCACCAACCTGGCAGGAAGGACAGCACACAGGAGCAGCAGCAAGCCATGGGCTACCATGCCAACACACAAGCCTACTGTCAGCGCGTCTGGGGGTATCTGGGTGCGGGCACACACCAACCCTTGGCACAGTCGGAGCAGTGGCACAGTCGGAGCTGTAGCCACCGCGGGGTCCTGTCCTGTGCTGTATACAGTACTTCCCGCACGAGTGACCTGAGTCTTGATCAGCCAATGTCACTGGCTAATCAGGACGCAGGTCACTTGTGCGGGAAGTACTGTACACAGCACGGTACAAGACCCCAGCATGTGCACAATGGACTGTCCTGCAACAACTGTTTTGCACTGTGATTGTCTCAGGATCGTACCTGGTACAGACCATCGCAGTCCCAAGCCTCTGCAATCATCTTCACATTCCGCAGCAGGGGGTCTTCACTGATGGCTGACACCAGCGGGGGGTCTGACAGGGGGGTGCCGGTTGGAACACCTGCAGGACACAGTCAGCACACAGTCAGCACGACTCCGCGTGTCATCGTGTCGGTTGGACAACATGCAGTCATGAGTGCACGCAACACACAAGCACATGCATCAGCAGGCTGTGCAATCCGAGAAGTCTTGGGGGAAGGTATAGGGATTGGGTTTGGGGTTGAACCCTAGTCCTTGGTGCTGAACGTACCAAGCTATGCACAGCGACACGCACCTGCCCGTCGGTCATGATGCCTGTCTCATCGACGATGGCTCCGCCAGAGTGCACAGCGGTGGCAGCTGCCTCGGGGATGGGCGAGGGCCTACACAAACACACAACACACAACCACAACCAGCAGCGCATAAGTCAGCACGCAACCTCCATCAAAGCAGCCTACATAGAGCTTTCCTGCTGTGCCTGAATGCACCACCATAATTAAAAGTATAGGGACCCTAGCAGCAATCCAGCAGCTCTCTGTGATACAGGCGGCAAAAAAGTCCTCCTGCAAGACACGAGTTCCAGACTCCCCCCAAATTAGGGCGCACAACCGCCTTTAGTCAAGGCTTCAGGGTATGGAACCCTGGTCCTGAAACGCCATAACTCACGTTGATGGGTGCCATGCGCTGTGTGCACGTGTAAGGATGGATGCCAGGTCAAACCTGAAGCCGTCCACGTGGTACTCATTCACCCAGTAGCGCAGGCAGTCCACGATGAGCTTGCGCACAGTGGGGTGGTTGCAGTTGAGGGTGTTGCCACAGCCACTGCAGAGCAGCAAACAAACAAGCAACAGCACCTAGCTTATCAGCAGCAGGCCCCATGGTGGCTGTACACCACAAACTGGGCTTGAGACACAGCCAATGAAAACGACACGCCGTACCATGTGACAGCAAACGGAACAAGAGAAAATACGAGTGATGACTCAAATCAATTGATGACCAACCTGTAGTTGTAGTACTCTCCCAGAGGTGCCAGCATGTAGTACACCCTGTTGTCAAGGCCCCTGAAGGACAGCGTGGGCCCCTTCTCATTGCCCTCAGCAGTGTGGTTGAACACAACATCCAAGATCACCTGCACCAAACAACACCCACACACCATCAGCTCGGCCACTCAATTCCAGGGTTGAATGAATGCCACACCACTGCTGACAGACTGAGTGCTACAAAAAACGGTGGACGAGCTGCCCTGTGATGCTTGTCGTTGTGTCACTTCTCACCACCTGCGCCCACACATGGCTCAAACGTCATGCAGAGGGGCACATTAAGGTGAAGCAGAGCCGAGTGCTTGCAGGAGACATGTAACAAAGCCCCAGCTAGCAGCATCACAAGCATGCAGAGCAGCGGCCGCATACCTCGATGCCTCGCTTGTGTGCCTCCCGCACCAGCAGCTTGAACTCCTGCTGCAGTGCTGAGCCGTCTGCACCGCTGCCAATGGCATATGAGTAGCGAGCCATGGGGCTGAAGAAGTTCACTGCAGGCAGCGGCGGCGTGCAATGACAACCCACACATGGTGAGCGTTTGATGGATGCGCACTTCTTGCTTGTGCATGCTGCTTCACGGCGTGACTACAGCAAGCAACATGTGGGCTATAACGAGGCGGGGTGGTCTACTTTATCTGCAGCAGGGGCCGCTGCCAGAGGTGGTGACTGCCGGTGTGTTGAAAGGTTACCCTGTGTTTTTCGCCAGGGTCACGTTCCAACAAACCGGCAGTCACCGCCTCTGGCAATCACCCCTGCTGCAAATACAGTAGACCACCCCCTCACGCTATGTTGTGCGCCAGATCGACACGTCACCAGCAATTGTCGCCATCCGATTCTCCGCACGCTCAAAACAAGCAGACACACACGACAGCCAGCAGCAATCAACATCCCCCCCCCCCCCCCACCTCCAACACACCATTCCGTTTTCGAACCCACCTGTGGAGTAGCCCCAGAAGTTGAAGCGGTGCTCGTTTGTGAGTGAGCCTGGGATGGGGCTGTAGTACTCCAACTCGTTGAACTCAAACACTGGCAGCAGCTCGATGGCATTCACCCCCAGGCTCTTGAGGTAGTCCAGCTTCTCAATGAGGCCTAGGTAGGTGCCGGGGGCCTGGACCTGACTGCTGGGGTGGGCAGTAAAGCCTGTGGGAGTAATGAGAGTGAGAGAGAGAGGGAGTGAGTGACCCAGTGAGAGAGCGTAACAATTGTGTGTGTGTGAGTACAGCAGCCAGCCAGTAAGACAAGTTGGATGAGACAAATCAAATGTCCGTGTGGACCTTCAGCAGCAGGTGGTCATGGCTGGCTCCCGCACAAGCAGCTGCTGCTCTCATAGGACAAGCATGGATACCAAAAGAAACATGTTTTTGCAGCCTTTATCGGGTACAAAAAGGTACTTGGGGCAGTGGTACGAGGTACTGCTGTGTCTCACCTCGTACGTGCATCTCATAGATGACCAGGTCCTCCATGGGAGTCTCCAGGGGCCTGTCACCCTCCCAGTCAAACTCATCATCCTGAACAAAGACAAGGGCAAACAGAGCACAACACCATTTCAAGTTCAGCATACAGATGGCTTAACAGGTTGAGAAAACAAGCCCGCCAGCTGGGGCCACAGGTTCTGAGCAACAAAATGTCGGCGCACACGCCCCTCCCAACGGCCCTTGGTGGCACAACACTGGTTCCCACTGTCACTGCTGCCGTCAAATTCGCACAAGACTGCTTCTTCTGCCGTCGCCTGCCGGCGGCCGTAACCACCTGCCGCTTCCGCTGCTATGCCTCTCACCGAGTGCTTAGGCAGGAATGCTGCTCCCTGTGGCCCAGGCCCCCACTCCCAGCTGCCCTTTGCCCCCCTCCCCCCCCCCCCCCTGCATCCCCCCCCCCCCTCCTCTGCACGTGCAACTCCCCCCCCCTCTCTCTCCCCCACTGCATACCGTCCTTACTGCTGCCTTCAAGCCACAGACAAACTTCCACCCCCACCCCCACCCCCATCCCCTGCTCCGCTGAAAGGTCTGCTCTGCTCCTCCACCAAAAAACTGCTAGTAGTACTCACCAAAGGCTTAGGCAGGAATGCTGCCGCCTGTGGCCATGTTGCTGCCAGGCCCAAATACCCTTTGCCACACACTGCCCGCCTGCTCCGCCACCATGAGCAGCCTAGCTTCAGCCCCCTCTGTTCTGCACCAACAAACTCAAAGCCTACTCACCGAGGGCTTAGGCAGGAATGCTGCTGCCTGTGGCCATGTTGCTGCCAGGCCCAGCACATCATCGCTCTCATACTCCAGCTGAGGACCCAGCTCGCCATAGCGGCGGCGGGACAGGATGGACTTGGCATAGGGGTCGATGATCACCTGGGACTGCAGGAGTAAACAACAGGGACGACAGGCAGCAGCAGCGATAGGAGTGATAGGCACAGGTGCAGCAGCAGAACGTCAGCAGCTGCTGGAGGATGCCTCAAAGAAGTATGGCTGCACGGGTGCTGAAGACAGTTGCTGCACAGGTGTGAAAGCTGCTGCTGCATGGGTGCTGAAGACAGTTGCTGCACGGGTGCTGAGAGCAGCTGCTGCAGAAGTGCTGAAAGCTGCAAGTGCCGTGTCACCATCACCCGCTGCTTGCAAGGGCTGAGGGCTGATGGCTGCCTGCTGGGGTGGAAACTGCTGGATGCAGTGAGCGATAGTGGTGCTGCAAGGAAACTCACGTCATCAAACTTGTGTCCAGTGAAGGATGGTGCGTTGTTCTGTGCCTGGTTAACTCCTGACACGCGGTAGCCATACAGCAGGCTGGGGTCACAGCCCGGCAGGGCTATGTGCCACACATCACCTGCACAGACACATCACACACATCAGCTCAGCTGCTGCGTTAAGCACACAAACCCTGTGTCTGGCCTGTGGGCCAGCTGGCCAGCCAGCTCACTGTCGGGCATGCTGCATACCCTGGCACACTCCACCTCGCTCCTGCCGTGTCACCCTATGCTGCATGCGTGTGGCTCTGGAACACCCCCACGCTGTGCTGGCGTATCGTCCAGCCAGCTGGCTGCCACTTAACCGTGCTGGATGAACCCCCAAACCTTCCCCTGCAGTCATCATACTCTGCTGCATGTGTGTGGCTCTGGAACGCCTATATAAGCTGGCTGTTGGGCATGATGAACACACCCCTACTCCCCCCCCCTTCCTGCGGCTATTCAGCATGCAGCATGCACCCCTGACCCTCCCCCTCCTGTCATCACCCTCTGCTGTATGTGTGTAGTTCTCTGCTGCATTGCTCTCACCGGTCTTGTTTGCTGTTGGGTCGAGTGTGATCTCGTATGTTGCGCGTCCTGCTGCCAGGTCTCCCTCTGTGAACAGCACCAGCTTCACTCCCTTGGCCCCTGAGGACTGCAGCGCAAAGTTGACGGCACCCTGCGACACCAGCACACATCAGACGCACACACACATATTACTATAACTGTTGCTTTGGTATAACTTGCATGCTTTCCCCATGTCGAAGAAAACACGTTAGACACACAGCTGCCCAGCCCCTTGGTGTGCTGCTGCAGGCAGTACCATGCTGCATAGGGCTTTTACTTGCCATGAAGTGAGCACTACTGTGTGCTGTCCACCGGTGTGCATACACCCACATCCCTTGTTGCATTGTTGAATGTTTGAACAGCTACTTGTAAGAGCCAACGCTGGCTCGACCACCCTTCGTTGCCTTTGCATTCTTCTGCAATGTATGTCACAGCACAGCACAGCAATACCCTGGCTGCCCGGCTCAGAAGCACAACTGCATCTGCGGTGTCAGCTGCAGCTGGGCAGCTGACCCCCCCCCCCCCCCACCCCCACCCTCTTCAAAAAAAGGGGTGAAAAGCAGCAAGCTGCTATGTTTGAGGCGCTACTAACGCAGCTTGACAATGATCTGAGACCAAGTAGCCAGCCCCATACTGAGTGCCCCCAGGTTTGATGCAACAAGGCTGCGGTACACACTTTTGGGGGACTCTGCCAGTGCATGGTGGTGTGCAAAGTTCTGCATTCTGTCTCCTGGCTACCCACAGTAGAAAAGCACCCTCCCCTTGCACCACGAGGGTGAGTTGAACGTCTGATTCTTTACACGCAGCTCATCCTTAAGCTGTGCATCAGAACTAGACATCCAACCTTCCAAACATGGTGCAAGCATGCCGTCAGTAGTAGCACCCGCTGCACCCTGCCTGCTTTTTAGGGTGAGTGGTGGTGGTGGTGGTGGTAGGGGGGGGGGGGTCAATGCAGCATTTTGCATACCACAACCAAACTTGAACAAGCCCGATGCTCAACTGCACTTCGCCAGTAGCCCCGTGGAAGCAGGTCAGCACCCACACATGAGCTTGCATGTATCCAAGTACTCCCTCTGTCGACACACATAGCATGTCCCCACAACCAAGCGCATCGTTGTGCGTGCCCCCCTGCTATCTTTTGCTGGACCATATGTCTGTGCGAATTCAGCACGTGTTTCCCACTGCCCGGCTGCAATTAAAGTCTCTACACAGTGCACGGGAGCTGCTGCTGCTGTACACTCACTGCTTCCTTGATGCATGTGGCGCCCAGGGGTGTGGGACTGCCACGCAGCGGCTTGCCATAGTGGATGGTGGCCTCCTGCACCACCGGCTCCAGTGCTACTGACATTGCTGGCACCTGACGCGGCGTTGATACTGTCTGAGGTGCTGTCAGCTGCACTGTTGCTGCACAGCTCACGACGGGAGCCCGACCAGGCCTGCAGCAGCATACGACACATGCTGATCAACTGAAGTGTGCTGGGATCAGCTGCTTGCAGGCACAGGCACTCGCAACAGCTAGGGAAGGTTTAGTACCAACTGCACGCCGCGCGTCGGGCTTGAATGCAGCCTGCTGGTGCTTGTTTTGAGGCAAAACGTTCACAGCACTCCACCTCCTGCTGGCACATGTTCAATCCCACCAACACCCACCTGACGGGCGCGCAGATGTCCCGGCTCAGCAGAATTGGTCCCCCCATCATGCTTTTGCGTGCCAGGTGGACGCTGCCACTGGCCTGACCGATTTTGGCACCACTGTTGAGGACCGAGTGGGCCATGCTGCCTTGCTGCCTCAAAGGTCCCTACAAATGAACGTGTGTGTCAAAAAGGTAGGGTGATGGCCCAACTCAGGACCAGGGAGGAAATGCGACCCGATGCGAGTGACAGGGGCCCAGAAAATAGGCCAACCCTGTCTTGTGCGTGATTCAGATGATATCAAAGGAAAAGAAAAACAACATTACGACACCCGGACAAGCGAAATGGCGTAGGAGGTTCGAACCAAAGCCCCGAGGTAACAAAATCAGCGGAACTCAACACACTCGAAGCCTCCGGTGTCAACTTGGGTGTGAAAATGCTTGTCATGCTCGTAAAGTGTTCATGCGTCGAGGCATACTTGTTGCAGTGGTGCAAACCTTTGTGCAAGGAATTCAGATGCTGTCACAGTGTACACATGTGCTTGCCGTCTTATGCTGCCCACCTCCGCCTGCCCAGCGCATCTGCCAGCAGGCTATACCTGCCTCGTCGTAATGCTGATGCTTTGGGCATGCCATCTGCACGCAGTTGGGCTGCCAGGCTGTAGCAGCAGATTGGTACTGTACCTGGCCAAGGCCACGTGCATGAGCTTCAACCATCCTGCAAGGAGGCAGCTCGTCAGCGTCGATGCCTGTTACAGCTAGTTACTCTGGGACTCTCATGCAGCCTGTGCCTCCCTGCCTCATGGGCCTCGCGTCTCAGGGTTGCTGACATACTTGCCGAGCAGCAATCGAACTGAACAGATGGTCATGTCGCTGTAGCAGCATCCTTTTGGAAATATTCACTCTCATATTTGCGCTCCACAACTGCGCTCCAAAAGTTAGGCAGCTAGCACTGGCGACAGAGCCCAATTGCAAGGTACTGCTTGAGATAGCAATCAATACTTGCAGCACTGACACAGACACCTGGTGCAGCGCTGCTGTAGAGCAACAGTAGTATTGGCGTGAACGACCTTGGAGTGCTGCCAGTCTATCAAGGCTGTGCCGGTCCTGCACGAGGCAATGCGCGTGCATGTGGTGTTTCCAGCTGCAGCATGCACGGCAGGTGGCCCATGGGGCCGGCTGCAGCAACTTAGAGATCATGCAGACATGCAATCGGTGTGACAGGGAATGCTGGTCAAGGGAGCATGTGATCACACGTGAGTGAGCGGATGGGCTGCTTCGTGGGCTGCCAGCTTGTCTTCAAGGAGGCTTGTGATCTGCATCCTGCATTCAACACACTCCTGGGATGACGCTCGGTGTTTCCTGGATGTGCTCAAAGCTATTGAGCTGTCAGGTGGTAGCTGTTCGCCCCTCCCTTTCCCCTGTCTGCTACAGCCAGGTCTTTGTGTTCGTTTGTCACGATCCATCGACGCGACTGTGTCACAGCTGCAAACCACACTTTTGAAGCAAAGAATATGATGCAAAGGCCCGTTTTCTTGCTTTGACAAGCTGACTGCGCTGACCAACCGAGCCTGCCCTATCTCCCAGAAAAGTCACCACCAGCCCAGCAGCAGTTATGCCAGCACAGCTTACTCAGCAGAGCTTCCATGCACATACCTTCAGTTTCTTCCACAGACCTTGTTTGATACCACCACCAGGCTGGCACCATGCCACGGTACACTCCCACCCCAGCTGCGCACAGAACAGCAGCATGCACCCTCGACACCGAGGTGCTGCCATTCAACCGTCCGCTTCTCAAGACAGTAAACAGACTGGAGTGCAACCACCATCACAGCAGCAGCAGCAGCCAGAGCGACGCAGTCCGCAGCAGACAGAACCTCAATCTCCCACCCCGCTGTGGGCGCAGCAGCTACAGCAGACGTGGGAAGGGTTGGATACAGCACAGAAAGGCTACACCGTGGCTGTGATTTTGTTATTGCTGGCAGCGCTGCCTAAAGTCCTCACGCTGTTGGTGTTGGGGCTGGAGCGTGTGCTGATTGGGGGCTTACTGGCAGCAGAGGAAGTACTTCTGGAAGTGCTGTTCAGATCTGGGGCCGTGGTAAGTAGCAGATGCTGTATGCCCTGTGATGTTGCTAATGAGTTCAGTCCTGCTTTATCTTCCTACTGGAGTTCTTAATCCTTTAGTCCTACTAGGACTATGCTAGTCCTCCAGACCTGATGATGGCTTGGCCTGGTTGATCAGCATGGGTGGAGGTGTTACTGGCATGAACACGCTAACACTGGCAGAAGGTTGCGTGTATGTGCCTGAGTGGGGCAGGCATCCTCTATTCATTGATTGTGCATGCATGCACACTGGCAGCAATGCTGCGGGTAACAGGCCAACAGCGCATGTGGAATCATTCCAAGGCTTGTTCCTGCTGCGTTGCATCACCTAATTTCTACTTGCCTGCTTGGTGCTGCTGTTGCGTTGCCGCTGTCCGTGCCTGCAGCTGGGGTTAGCTGGTGTCATTGCACTAGTAATTGCCGGCGTCTATCTTTTCCTGGTGCCCAAGGCGACAAAGTAGCAGGATTACTGGCTGATGGCAGGGTAGAGGTGCAGCAAGGTGGGCCAGTGAAACTATTCATGCTGCTGTCTGGCCCATGGGCCCATTGTTGAGAGCCAAGTAGACATGCATACGGGCGGTTGACCATTGCCGGTACAATATCTCTGTAACAACACCTTTGTAACAATAAGGCTCCAGAAGGGCTCAGTCACATGAGGGCCTGCTAGTAATACATATGTTGTTGCTGGAGATATAGCAATGACATATATCCCCATAGTACATGGTCACACTGGCAAATCTCCAAATGTTGGACACTGTTCAACATTGGCAAAGCTGTGCCAGACAAACAGCATCCTGTGGGCAAGTCAGACCTGTGGGCAAGGCAGACCGATCACTTCACCGCCGGTTGTTACATTTGCCAATCAGCCAAGATGTGCATATTTGACACATGCCAGCAACATTACATGCCAGCAAAACTGTGTAAGGCTCAGCACCACTTTTGGAATAGGATTGGCCATGCCTCAGTGCTGGTACACTGTGCCCTACATCTGTCCAACATCATGTACAGGAATGCATGTCCCAGCCCAAATATTCCAGGAACCACTGGCTGCATACAATCACCGCAGCACCTCCTGCACAACCCAGCTCCCTGCCAGAGTGCATGCACCCCAACCACCTCCACTACTTCAGCACATTGCACAGGTGTGGCTGCTTCGATTGAAAACAGCTCCACCCCAACATGCAACGTTTGCATGCAACTTTTGCAGGATGAGTACTCAACAGTGCACTTTGCAGTAAGCTTTCCTAAGATGCCAGGCCGCCATCAGTACCCCTGCGGATAAGTACCCTCTGCATACAGCAGTAACCGCACCAGCACATTAGTGAAAGTTTCATCCCAGCACAGGCCTAGGCCTCCACACCATGAGGCTCATGTTGCAGCCCACTGCTGTGTTGCTGTCCAAATCAAGGCCGGCAGCCGCGAACAGCTGCTGCCACTCTGACAGGGTGCGCCAAGCTCCCCCGGGGCACATGGCCATGATCTCTATGGCAAACAGACCTACAGTGGCAGTGACACAAGCATACGCATGTCATCTAAGCAGAAAAGTTTGTGTTCCGGAATCGCAGGCATTGCAGTCAGCTCACTGGCAAGATCTCAAAGGCTGTAGCCGCTGGCAGCTCTAGTTCTTCCAGCACATTGCAACCATTGCTGAATCAGCGCATTGTGTCAGCAGTCACATGTCAGGGGTGATGCTACTGGACACCAAGCAGCAGCAGCAGCAGCAGCAGCAGCAGCAGCAGCAGCAGCAGCAGGCTGCTGACCCAGCCACCTCATGCAGTAGAACCTTTACTGTGACCAAAAAATTCAAAACCTTAACACTCTTAAAAGTTTTCACCAGGCAAACCCCAATCAAACCCTGGCAACATTTCACCAGACCTCTCGAATTGATTGCCTGCAAGACATACTATTGCAAGTGGCCAATCTCTAGAAAACGTCCAAGCCAGCCACAGTCTCCCCCCCCCCCTACACACATGGTAGTGAATGCAACCCTCATCACCATGGTGCCACCCCTCCTTTCCTCTCTCACCTGGTGCTACCCCATCCTCTGTGTTCGACAAGTTGTGTGCCCTGGTTCAGGCACCCCCACCCCCACCCACTCGGCCAGCCCTTCAAGCAGGAATTCACTTATGATGACATACTATAACAGTGTTGACAGTAATGTCTCACCTGGTGCTACCCCATCCTCTGTGTTGTTGTGTGCCCTGTCCCCTGGCTCAGGCACCAGGGTCTGCAGCAGCAGTATGGCCCCTGAGGGTGCCAGGCACTGCTTGCAGTGGTTGAGGATGGTCACACAGTCAGCATCAGAGAAGGCTGACAGGAAGTGCTTCATCAGCAACACATCAACCTGATGGCAGTACAGCGGACAGGACAGCAGACAGTACAGCAGGTAGTACAGCGGACAGTAAGCGGTTGGCCTATAGCCGTGACGGCAGGCGGTACAGCTGGCAGTACAGCAGAGGGTATGGCAGGGCAAACTGGTTGAGAGCCTCTCGGACCGGGCCTGCAGCAGGCAACACTCAGTGGCACGGTGGCACTGCAGGGTGTGGAGGTAGCAACAACTTCACACCTTGCCATCCGGCTCATGGTGGTGCAGTCACATTGACACACCAGGTGATAGTGTACTGCAGAGTGTTGTGGTCGGTGCAGGATGCTATGTCCTGCCAAACCACTCTACACACTCTACCCGGTGCAGGCTATACCTCCAAGGCCCCCTTCTACGGCCATGAGTCTAGTTCAAGGGTTGCAGCATGATGACTGCGCAGTGCCCTCACCTTCGCCTCCTGTGCTGGTGCCGGGAAGGGCTGCCTCACATCCCCCACCAGCAGCTGCAGCCGCTCCTTGGCCCCCTGAACACCCTTGGCCTCAAACATGCCTGGGATGTCGATGCTACAGAACACCAGCAGGCACACGAGGACACCGGGGGGGGGGGGGCAGGGGTCAAAGAGGGACAAGGGGGGCAGAGGCATGGCACTGCCATGCTGTGACAACGCGGTGACCAACTAGGAAGTTGTACGGCTGATCTTGAGTAACCCCCAGGGACCAACAGGCAGGGGCTACTGGTGCTGCCTTCACAACACCCCCCCCCCCAACTTACAAAAAGACACCATGATGCGGAGACAAGTCCGGCTGCCCATATGCAGGCACTACGTACTCAGTAGCACTATGGTAGTGCAACCCCCGTCCCTACTAGGGATGGCCCCTCACCTGTCAATCACCATCTGCACATCCAGCAGCAGGCCCTTGCAGTCAGGGCCAGCCCAGCTCATCACCGTTGACAGCAGCTCACCCCGCAGGCCAGGCAGGAAGGTGCTGTCTGGGTAGCTGAGCGTGACTGGCACGCCGTGCAGCAGGGAGAAGTCCCTGGGTGCGTCTGGGTACCAACAGAGATGCGAGAAGAGTGGGTGCACAAATGCATACACCTCCTTCATCGTCTCCGTGCCCAGGCAGATGTTGAAAAGCCCGCCGGCATCCCCCTGCAGCACTGCCAGTCGCTTGCGCAGGCGCAGCGGGCGCGGCGAGTACTGCGCGAAGATGAAGTCCAGGGGCTCCGTGATCCCTATGATGACCTGCCTGCTGTTCCCGTCGCTCTGCAGCAGGCTGATCTCCCTGCGCTCAAACCTGATGCCCTGCGCCATGACGTAGACATAGTGCGTCAGCCCCCAGTTGCAGCCGTCGTCATACACAATGTTGAAGACTGCGAGGATGCGGCCCGGCGCCCCCTCTGCTCCCGGAATGGTGACGCAGACGTGGGAGGGGGTGCCTGGCGGAGTGTCGACTATGCGGTGGAGGCACCGCCGTCCCCGCATGTACTGCTCGTGTTGCAGCTGCGGCAGTGGAAAAAGCGGGCGTATGTTGAGTGCCTGCTCGATGCTGCCTTGTGTGCTGCTGCTGCTGCTGCTACTGCTGCCATTCCCCTGCTGCGGAGCACGTGCTGCTGTGCTGCCGCTGCTGCTAGTAGCAGCAGCAACTGCAGCAGCCCCCTGGTCGCGGCTGTGCGAAGGCTGTGCGAACACAGTAAACAGCAGCTGCACCACCTCGCCTGTCGGCATGGTGACCAGCTGCCGCAGCACACTCACGATTGTGGCTGTGTCCAAAGTCCCTTGCAGCATCCCACTGCTGCTGCTACTGCTGGGCTGCTGCTGTGTAGCTTGCACCCCCTGATGCCTGCCTCCTGCTGCAGTGTTTGGGTCAGGAGCAGTAGCCCCCTTTGGCACGAAGCCCACCAGCTCTGCTAGGCGGCTGCGTGCCTGTCCCCGTGTCTCTGCAGCGAAGGCCATCAGCTGCTGCAGGTCTGTTGTGTGGAAGCTGCCGCTGAGTGCAGTGAGGGAGTAGAACAGGTTACTATCGTACTGCTGATATCCTGGGTAGGTGCTGCTGCTGCTGCTGCTGCTGGGCTGTGCAGCAGGCTGTTGCGCTGCAGCCGCGTACGGCGGTGCCGGCAGCATGAGCGGCTGCTGCTGCTGCTGAGGCCCCGGCGCTGGCAGCAGCTGCTGCGCAGGAGGTGGCTGCATTAGCGGAGCGCCCAGAGCAGCCAGCAGCGCCTGCGCTGGTTGTTGCAGGCTCTGCCTGATGGCCTCACGCTCCTGAGGGTTGAACCTCCCCTCGTTGAGCAGCTGCTGCACCTGTGGCCCCACGTTGTGCAGACGCAGCTGCAGTCCGCCGGCTACGCAAGCCTGCACGTACCGCATCACCCCTTGGGGTAGTGTGGCGCTGGATGGTCGCCAGTCCGCCCTGTTGCGGTACGCTGTTGCTGGGTCGGCGCAGTAGCAGGTTGCGTGCGGGGGATGCCCCAGCCTGAACCCGCAGAGGCCACACGGGCCTGAGCTGCGCTGCTGCTGCTGCTGCTGCTGCATACGGCCACCACCACCCTGCGGCACTACCGACCTAGGTGTCTGCACCGGCATGCCTGCAGCTGCCTGGTGTGCCAGCAGGGCAGTTATGCTGTTGGTTAGCTGCTGCACACTGGCATCGGACAGCTGCAGTACCGGCGGCTGCTGGTACGGTGTCGGCCCGAGTGCCTGCCCAGCCATGCCCTGCGAAGCGTGCTGCAGCGTCGCCAGCAGCTGCTGCATCTGCGCCTGGGTTTGCTGCGCTTGCTGTGACTGCTGCTGCTCCTGCTGCTGCCTTAGCTGCACCCTGCACTCCTGGTTGGTGTGTGGCCGGACGTTGGAGGTGAAGATGCTGTGCTGCGGCAGGCAGCAGCTGGCAGCTGGCCCACTGGGGTTGCGCAAGCTTGCCTTCATGGCCTTCAGGTGCGCCTCTATCGCTGGCTGCTGCATGCCCTTCTGTGCGAGGCAGCTCTTGACCTGCCCGTTGTTGTACAGCTTGTTGTAGGTGTGTGCTGTATCGGACTGCTGCGTACTGCTGCTTGCCCCGGCGCCCCCAGCTGCTGGCTGTGCTGCTCCCGCCGCGCTGCTGCTGTTGCCAGCTGCAGCGCCTGGGGTGGTTGGCTGCATACCATATGCGGTGGCAACTGTGTCTGTGACGCGCACACCGACCCGGTGCTGCTCAAACTCCTGCAGCTCTTGTAACACCTGCTGCAGAGTGGCATTGCGGTTGTTGCTGTGGTACCGCTGTCCCTGCTGCCTGAGCTCCTCGTCGTTTAGTCCCTGGATGAACGCCAGGAACGGGAGCTCCTCCGTGCAGAGTGGCAGGTGCTGCACATAGCTGAAGAGCCGCTGCACTGCTTCCATCCAAGCGGGCAGGCTGAGCGGACCCTGCGAGCCTGGTGCCCGCATGTCCATGAGGCGCTTGAGCTCAGCCTCGCCTGCGAAGCGGAACTGCAGCGCCATGGCAGCCCACCACAGCTCCAAGAGGGCCAGGTGAGGGTCATAGGTGAGGCCCCCCACTGTGACCTTGGCCTCGGCAGCTGCGGGCTGCTGCTGCTGCGCGCCAAGTGGGTCTGCTGCAACTGCCTCCCTGGCGGGCTGACCAACTTCTGTTGCCAGCCTGTTGCCGCCTGCGTGCACGCGTGCTGCATCCTCGATGGGCTTGCTAACCTCGCCCAGCACGCTGGTTATGATGGTCTCCAGCTGCGCTGCCGGCACCACCCCGTGCACCAGCTTGATGCGCTCCAGGGTAGCTGGAGGCAGCTTTGCAGGTGGGAAGAAGCCGCGTGTCGCCTGCGTCTGGTAATGCTGCAGATCTGCCAGGGTGGCAACTGCTGCTGTGTGGGCGCTGCTGTTGCTGGCTAGGTGCGAGATTACAGTCTGCACCAGCAGCTCAAACGGGATAGACTGCTCGAGTCGCTTGCTGCGCAGCTTGAGGATCTCGTTACGCTGCTGCTGCTGAAAGTCCCCAAAGGGCTGGCCCGGATGCCCTGCATATGCTGCTGCACGGCCACCGCTGCCGCCTGCCAGTGCTGCTACCAAGCCAGAGAGATCCATGCTGCTGGCTGCCGGCAAGTGCAGGGAGAGCTGCGCAGCTAGGACAGACTCTGCTGCGGCCTGCTGAGGCGCAGCACTTCCGAAGTGTAGCTGCCTGGGAGTGGGTGCCGCACTGCTGCTTGGTGACGCAGCGGCACCTGTACCCAGTTGTGAGAGACCTAAGAGCTCTGCAAGACGGTTGAGCTCTCTGTCTAGCACAGCACTGCTAGTGCTGCTTGCTGTGCGCTGGAAGAACGCTGGCTGCGAGGCTGGGGTTGTGAACTCCTCCTCCTCGCTGCTTGCGTCTGACGCTGTTGCTGACTCTGCCCCAGAGGCTAGGGAACCTCCCGCTGCTGGGCTGGGGGGCAGAGGTTGTGTAGCTGCGAGCTCCTGCTGAGCGCGAAGAGCTGCTGCTTGCTGGATGGCCAAAAGCTGGTCGTGGAGTGACCCAGCTTGCTGCGGTAATTGCGCGGAGCTCCTGGTGGCTGGCCTGCGTCCAGGCACAGCTGGATCCAGGGCAGCGTGCGCGCGGGAGCAGCAGCGGAGTGCTGCTGCTAGCTACTGCTACAGCCCCGCCTTGTGGGGCTGATAAGTGTGCAGACCCGCCTTTTGGGCCTGCAGTGAGTGCTGCCCCGCCTTGTGGGGCAGGCTTAGTGCTGTGGTGCTGGACCTATCCTGAAGCAAGGAACACAGTCATCCCCTGCCTCCCCCCTAACCCATGACACAGCCGCCTAGGCTGCGCTGTTAGCCTAGACAGGCCCTTTTTGCTACGGTGAGTCGCTGTCCCTGTGTCAACAGACAAGCGCACACTGCTACTGCAAGAATTGCCCTCACGGTGATGCTGACCGAACCCACCTAGCTCTACGCCCTGTTACGCCAGTCGCTCTCCTGCTACTGAAGCTATCCTAACCCTCTGCTCGCCAAGGGCTGCACCTATGCCCACTCGGGCAGTTCCAGCCTGTCTGCAGGTCGATGTGTATCAATTGAGAGGAAGATGTACTTACATCGACGTGTATACATGCCAGAAGGCGAGCAAAAAGGGCGAGGACTCAACCCACTGCCGAGCCCAAAGCCACGAAGCACGAAACTCCAAACCTCGACACAACCCCTGCACTCTGAGGGGCAACACTGCAACTCGGACTCAAATAGCATAACTTATCATGCATATATGATGTAAAGACGACCAGAAACAAGCAATCACTACACAACTGGTCAATGCTGGTTTGACCAGGCTGTTCATGAAGCAAAGAATGATCACAACACACCCCATCGGGCGGCTACATGTTCGGGCGCGACAGTGGCACCATTACAGCATGCAGTGAATGCAAAGTGCAAGCATCTGACTGATTACACACTACAGCTGCCTCGGACCAACCACTGCAGTGGCAGCTGCTGTCTGCAGCTGCGCTCACAGGTCCCCTCCACTCACCTCGTACACGTCCATGCCATGAGCCAGCTCGAATGCAATCTTGCCCTCCTTCACAGCCTGAAAGGATAGGCAGCAAAGGCCTGGTGAATGGCCATGCTATGTCATACCAAATATGGGTCAAGATAAGCTGGTTCTTAGACAGCAAGAGGGTGTGGGACAGACACCAGGTGTGCGTCCAAGTGGACCTGCTGCTAAGGTACTCTTTCCAAAATGGACTGTGTCCAAAATCCGTGCGAGAAACTAGCCATCCTTCCCCTGTCAAGGACAGTGCAAGTGCAGCTGCGGCCAATTGGGATTGCAAGGCCGCCACGATATCATCAACCAGCCTGTCCCCCTCACCTGTGGCAGGTGCTTCCATGCGTCCCACTTGGGCAGGTTGATGAGGTGGTGAGCCATGTGGCCCAGGCTGGGGGTGTCAGTGTCCTGCAGCACCAGCAGCAGCAGCAGCAGTCGTGGGAGTACGTATCGTCTACAAAACATGCTCTGCTCAACCAAGTTGCTTGCACACCCAAGTTGAAGCCTCACCTGCTGCAGCTCCTGCAATGCGTTGTTGGGTGTGACGAGCTTGTTACTTGCCAGCGCTACTTTTCAAGTGTCAAGTCTGTCAAGCTTGCAAGTGGGTTCTGACCAGCCCCCCCCCCCCTAAGTTCTGACTCTGTGGCACACAACCCTGGCATAGCGAACCCCGGGTTGGCAAGCTACCCCCCCCCCCTCACCTGCTGCAGCTCCCGTGTTGCCTCGTTGGGTGTGAAGTGCTTGCCCAGCAGCTCATCCAGCATCTCATGCTGTGCCAGCACCCGCAGCACCTTGTACAGGTGGGGGGACGACGCACCACACGCCTGCGCAATCTGTAAGTCAAGCAGCAATGCAGCAGGATCAAGGGGGGGGGGGGGCAGGGAGGGGTAGGGGACAGTTGGCAACAGCCTCATGCGTACGTAGGCAGCACCTTTTCTGAACTGCGCATTCAAGCAGCAGTGCAGCACTACTATGCCTCTTGGCCCTGTTGAATAGACATCCAGACTTTGCCGGAGCAGCGGCCGGGTTCATCCTGCGCAGGCCCCTACCTCGTCGATGTGCATGCCTTGTTGCCCAGCGGTGCTGCTGTGTCTGATGAGCACATCCGCCACCCGCAACTCCAGCATGACGTGCATGCAGGCACTCAACCAGTGAGCCTGGACAGCCATGAACACCTTGCCTGTAAAGGGGGGGGATAGTTGATGTGGTGGTGGGGGGACATGTGCAAGGCAGGGGGAATGTTGGTGGGGCAATTGGCATGGAGTGCATTGCAGGTGCATTGGCTCACAAATAAGGGTTATGTGTGTGGCCACAGAGGCTATTGATCTGCACTCCAATCAGGAAAGCAGGGAAGGGGCAGACATCTTGGGGCTTACGTGTTGCAGACATCTTGGGGCTCAGTGCAGCACCCGAAGCCTTGCTGGGCTTGGCCGCAGTGTCTCTGTGGGCAGTGACATCGCTGTCGGCATTGCTGCTGGTGCCTTTGCTGCTGTGGGGCACTGCTTGCTTGATGGCATCCACAGCTGCAGTACCGATCTGCTTCAAGGATTGCATGCCACCGTCCATGATGCCTGCTGCTTGCTGCAGTGCAGTACTGCACTAGTGATGAATGCAGGCAAGAGACTCCAGAAAACAATTGGACACCCCTCGTTTGCAAATTTACACGTACATCAAGGATTTTGGCCGATTCGCAATCCTTTTTTGTGGTCTGCCGCAAACTTTGGATCCTATGACTAACAGGTCCGAGGGTCACGAGTGGCTGAGCGTTCGCGGGGGTTGGATGCGCTTCACCCTCCGTCGCGCAGAAGATGCGCACAACAGATAAGATGGAAAACCGTATAGAGCAAGTTCTTGTTCCAGCAACGCAGCCACTCGACCGGCAGCAGCAAAAGTCCAAAATGACCAATGACACAGCCCCTGCTGGGGCAGCAGATGTCAGCGACATCCACGCAACAGGACAGCCAGACACCCCAGTGGAGGTGCTGACGCACCTTTTGACAACGGCCCTGAAGCAGAGCAACTTGCAGGACACCCACAGCATCGTGCAGCAAGCACTGGACATTGTTGGTGGTGCGTAGGGCGCTTGGTGGTGACCCTACCCCTGCGCTGGTGGTTTGCAGCACAGGGCTGTTGCCGAAGCAGCAGTGCCAATGTCATGAGCAGCATTGCAGAACTTGCGCTCCCAGCAGCTGGACACATTGGCACACACAATGCACGCGTGGTTGTGGGTGCACTGTAGCCTTCAGGGGATGCGGGTGTCGACATCAGTGTGTGTACACACCTGTGCTGCTGCTGCTGCTGTCGCTGCAGGTCTGGACCCGTACCTGGAGTCGTTGAGCAGCCCTCCCCCCCAGGTGGTGCATGACCTTATCCAGGCCTCACTAGAACATGACTGGAAGGCAGTGCACGCACAGGTGGGCAGGTGCAGACGCGCCGAGAGTGTGAGTAGCACACAGGTCCTGCCTGATTTTGTATGGTACATGATCGCCCTTATAAGGATTACCCGCCACAGGCTCCTACTGGTCTGGCTAATTGAGTGTTGCACCCGTCGAGTTGCCTTGATCGTTGTCATGACACGTGCATTGGTCGTCTTTTTGTGTGTGTCCGTCTGCTGTAGGGCAAGACCATCTACCAGCAGAAGAAGGAGTGCTGTGCTGGGGCCCTGGAGGGCAGGTTCCTCAAGATGCTGGTGGCAGCAACAGGTAGGCACTGCTGCTGTAAAGAATGGCAGCCCCTTCCAGCCTAGTGGGGGCGGGCCTCTCAGGAAATGATTAGAGGTTGGGTGCTACTGTGGAAGGGAGCTGTCATCCTGCTGGATGCTTGCGCCACGCCCTGACAGGCAGTGCCCAAGAGCATGTAGGTTCACAGCGCTGTAATGCACTTTGACTGAGCCTTCAAATGGCTGGACTGTGATCGCGAGGAAGGAAAAAGGCAATCCCACCGTACCGCAGTACCATTTGGACTTGATGTACCTGCCTCATTGCTGCTGCTGTGGTGGCTGTGTAGGTGCCAAGCGCGTGCTGGAGGTTGGCATGTTCACAGGCACCAGCAGCTTAGCCATGGCTGAGGCCCTGCCTGACGATGGAGAGGTGAGCAACCTAGTTTGCAAGCAGCTTTACAAATGCAGTTGTAGAGCACTGGCTGTTGTTTGTCTGATCGACCAGAACACGCTGACTGACAGCAGGACGATGCTGGCGTGCTTGCTGCACGTTGTCCCACTGATGTCCAACCAAGAGTGCAAGAAGGGAAGATTACACTTGCCAACAGCACCTGAGCTTGAGCGCAAACCGCTGACTGCACAGCCCCCTCCCCCCCCCCCCCCCCCCGCGGGTGCCTCCCGTAGGTTGTGTGTCTGGATCTGGAGGCTTACATGGTTGAGTTTTCCCGGCCCTTTTTTGAGTCATCAGGTCTGTCTGGTCGCATCAGGCCCGTCATCGGCCCAGCAGGTGACACAATGCAGGAGCTGGCCAAGCAGGGGGAGAGGTGAGCTGTTTTGGGGGGGGGGGGGGCGTGGGGGGCGTGAGAAATTGATGTTGCAACATCCAGGGGGGGGGGGGTAGAAGAGCCTGTTGGACCAAGCAGGGGGTGGGAGGGCAGCATGAACTTGCTGTTGGCTGTGCTGTCTTGAAGACACATGGAAACATGGTGCTGTGTGTCAGCTTGCCGTGGTAGTTTGTGCTAGCTGCGGCCACATGGTACAGCAGGATACACAATGCGGGGTCTGGCCAAGCAAGGGCAGAGTTATGGGATGTGTGCTTCCGTTCATGCAGCTATAGTGCTGTAGCTACAGCATCCACACTGCACTTAATGAACCCCCATGTTTCCACTGCTGCTGCAGCTTTGACCTGATTTTCCTAGATGCGAATAAGGATGGCTACCAGTCCTACTACAACACAATCATGGACCAGCACCTGCTGGCAGCAGGGGGACTGCTGGTGGTGGACAACACACTCATGAAGGTGGGTGGGTGGGTGGGGTGGGGTGGGGTGGGGTGGGGGGGGGGGGGCTCCGAAGCCCGGGGGGGGGGGGGGAGGGGGGCTGATAGGGTTACCATTGTATGCAGCATGGGTGTGGCACACCCATGCTGCATACCATGGTAATGCGGCCGCCGTATAGTATGCGTGCGTGCATAGTACATGACACGGGGCATGCAGCCCGTGTTTTGCATGGTCTCTAAGAGACACGGGGTCAGCCGATGGTGAGCCTGATGCAAACGTGCTAGTGGCTCGAGCTCAGGGCGTTCGTTGAAGCTGAGTTACTGAGGGGGCAAACCCAGGGAAACCCCACACTGCATGAAATTCTGACGTCCAAACCCCAAGACCTTTCCCTGGGAGAGGAGTATCTCAACAATTGGTGGGCTGGTTCTGAATCGAGTGAGAGGTGGCAAAACCACGCCACGCGATGCTTTGTGTCGTGTTGTCGTACGCAGGGTCGTGTGTATGCCCCCGGGTCTGTGGCTGACAGTTCTGCTGATGCTGTTCGGTCATTCAACAAGGCGCTGCTGGGTGACCCTCGTGTGGAGGTGGTGCACGTACCCTTCAGGGACGGGGTGGGACTGGTGCGCAGGAGGTGAGGGGGGGGGGCAGGTGAAGCTCGGGGGGGGGGGGGGGGCGCAGCCTGAAGGGGGGGGGGCGTGTGTGAGGTTTGTAAGACAGAGAATCATTCATGATGGCTGTGTGCGTGTGTGTGTGTGTGTGTGTGTGTGTGTGTGTGTGTGTGTGTGTGTGGAGGGGGGGGGGGGGGCGAGGGGGTTGTCTGAAGAGGGTGTGTCTGTGGGTTGTGTGCACCGTGGTGGCACCACCATGTGTGTATGTGTGTGTTTGTGTGTGTGGGGGGGGGGGTTGTCTTGAAGGGGTTGCATGCGGTGTGAGTGGGGCAACTGCGGCGGGATCTGGGTCATGCATGTGGGGGTGTGGAGCGTGGGTACAGGGGAGACGTCAGAACGGGGAGCAGCAACATGGCCAACATGACACGGGAGGGTACTACCCTCGTCATGTGCTGCCCTCGTAGGTACTACCCTCGTAGTACGAAGGAGGCGTGTGGGTGAAAGGTGTGACAAGGGCATGAAGTTACCGCCTTGCTGCTGTACTGCATCAGAATGGGATGCTGAGCCTGCTGTCCGCTGGGAAAGCTGCTTGCCTGGGGTAAATTCGTCACTCCTGTGCTGCTTTTTGCTGCCTGTCAGGCCCCCTAGCCCTTCAGCTGGTGTTGACCCTGTTGTGCGTGGCTACCAGGGCAACAGTGTGCTGCAGCGGTTCAAGCTGACGGGCAAGGCAGCACTCATCACAGGTCAGGCGGCGGGCTGTTGCAGATCAAGCTGACAAAGGCGTTCATAAGATTGGCGCTTGCCAGTGCCATACTGTAGATGCCAACTTGAAATTTTCACCCAGCGGGGCACTGCACTATGGTGCAGTATACCGTGTATTGAACTTCAATGCGCAAGTCCGCACCGTATCCAACTTCCCGTCAGTACTATTAGTGAGCAGTGCTCACTACTACCCTAGTAGGGGCCCTTGATCCGAGCTCAGCCTGTTGTGTGCTGCCCCCCCCCCCCCCCACCCCCTGCTGCAGGTGCTGGTCAGGGTATTGGGCGGGCCTGGGCACATGCCCTGGCAGAGGCAGGGGCTGCAGTAGCAGGTGGGTGGCACTGCCATGGACCGTGAACTGCCATGAACATTGTGAATGCTGGCCAGTGGTTTGTTGCCACAGCTGTCAATTGGCCATGTGTCCACACTGTGGACAAGCGGCTTGACATTATGGCGCCCCCATGATGGCCATGCTCCGGCGTGTAGCTGTCACTACGGTAGCAGCGGCACTTTGTTTTAACCATGTCAGACCACTGCTGGTAGCATGGTGTCGGACCCAATTGTTGACTGCAGACAGCTGACCATCAGGGGTGCTTCCCTCGCATGTAGTTTTGCGCTTGCTTGCTGTTGCTGTTGTACTGCTGACCTGGCGCTGCTGCGGTGCTGCCGTCAGTGGTGAATGGATGTTGCTGAGTGAATGATTGATGTGTGCACGTACCATGACAGCAAGACTGTTGCTGCTGACCTGTTGCTGCTGTGGTGTTGCCATGGCAGTTCAACAAGTTGTTCATGTAGGTGCCTTTGAATGCATGTCTTGGTGTGCCATGTTACGTCACGTAACAAGTTGTTTCTGCTGCTGACCTGCCGTTGACCTGCTGCTGCTGTTGTGCTGTCATGTCAGTTGCTGATGTGGATGCCTCTAAGGCTCAGCAGGTGGCTGAGGAGCTGCAGCTCAAGGGAGCCAGGGCACTGGCCATACAGGCAGACGTTAGCAGCAAGAAGGACTGCCAACGGTACGCATGGGGTGCCTGCTGCTTACTGTACTACATGTGCAGCCAACTTTTATGCGATGCACTGAAGGGTTGAATCGCAGCACGTCGTAAGGCTTGGTCTTGACCAGTCAACTCTTCCGTTGACATATGGCTGACTCATGTACTGTGAAGGTGTTGTGCGCCGCGATCAAGTTGTTGCAATTGGTCGTTGCGTTTGAAGAAAGTGTGAGACTGTCATGGCTGCTGCCTGTGGTTGTGGCCATCTGCCGGCCCGGGGCTGGGTAGGTTGCACAACGGCACACAGCCATACTATGCTGGGCTTTTGCTGGGGCTGCCATGTCATGCCATGCTGTGCTGCGCTCTGCTGTGCTGCAGGATGGTAGCTGACGCTGTGGCTGGCCTGGGCCGCCTCGACATCGCTATCAACAACGCAGGTATGTACTGGGCCCAGGGGTTGACAATTTCCACATCGACATTTTGGACATCAATACGCAACACGCAACACCAAGGACACGTAAGATGTTGCGCGTACCTCAATGCTGTCACAGCCCACATCTCCTCTGACCCATGGGTTGGCAGCATACACATCTCCAACAAGATGTCAATCATCAGCGTATGCCAACCGTGATGAGCCACCGCAACATTCAGCTATCATGGTGTGTCACTGTCTGGCTCCCTGGTGCCGTGCAGGCATCAACAAGAACAGTGCTGCGGAGGACACTGAGGAGCAGGACTGGGATGCTACATTCGCCATCAACACCAAGGGGGTCTTCCTCTGCTGCCAGGTATGTGTGTGTTTTTTGGGGGGGGGGGGCGTGTGGGTCTGGCAGGCATCATCGTGCCGTAGTGGTGAACCAGCAATGGTAGCATTTCCGCTCCAAACACAGGATGCAGGGGGCTGTAGGAATCCGCACTACAACAGGCCTAGGTCCAGGGCATGCCCTGCGCAGGCATCGACGGAGCTGTTGCATCATGTCCGTCAGACATCAGGGCTGCTATAGCTGGCAATCTGTGCAGCTGGCCATGCTGCAGCTAAGTGTTTTTACCTGTTCCCGCCACATTTTCCTGCAGGCTGAGGCTCAGCACATGCTGGCACAGGGGTGTGGCAAGATCATCAACACTGCCAGCATGGCGTCACTGCTGGTGCCACACCCACAGAAGCAGGCAGCGTACAACACATCCAAGGCGGCAGGTGGGTGAACCCTGGAGTCCAGCAGCACCGTGGTGACCATTTGTCAAACCTGCCATTGCCCGGCATGCTAAACAGTCGCGCCTGTTGCCTATATTGTGAGTTCGCAAGCAGCTAGTCAAACGTGGTCTGTAGCACCTGCCATCATGATGATTATTCAGTCCCACAACCCACCTCAGGTCGGACAATGCCAGGCTGGTTCGTAGGCTTTCTATCCGTGAGCTATGGAACCGCACTGATGAATGAACGCGCGGTGGGCCTGTTTGCTGTCTTACGTGTATGTCTGCTGCTGCGTCTGGTTGCAGTTGTGAAGCTGACACAGAGCCTGGCCACGGAGTGGGCTGACAGGGGTGTGCAGGTCAACTGCGTGTCACCGGGCATTGTCAACACAGCACTCATTCAGGTGGGCCCAGGGCGTATGTAGAATCACCACCACAACCCTCTTTTCCTAGAAAACAGATTCGATCCATGTGTCACACCAGTGGAGGAGTCCTTTTCGTTTAGTTACAGCAACATCCGTCACCATGCTGTATAGCCAATGGTGCATGGCCTTCCATCATGCATAAAGCGTCTGGCATAGGGTTCAGCTGCAATACACACGTAGATTGCGTGCTTGCTGCTACATGCCAGCCTACTGCTGCTGCAACTGGTAGTAGCTGGCACTGCCAACCTTGGCAAGGCTTCAAGCCATCAATCAGCCGCAATGCTGCACTGCTGCACCGTATAGCCTGGCTGTACTGTATCTTGATTGCGCCATAAGTCTGTCGGCATCATATGTCTTGACTGCAGGAGTCTCCTGCGCTGAAGCCTCTGGTGGGTGAGTGGCTGCAGCAGATTCCTGCTGGGCGGCTGGCTGAGGTCTCAGACCTGCAGGCCGCCATTGTGTTCCTGGCCAGCGAGGCAAGCAGCTACATGACGGGGCACAACCTGGTGCTGGAGGGGGGGCAGAGCCTGTGGTGAAGCAGTGATGGTACAATCATACAGTGTGTGATATGGTGTTAGCTTTTTTGCTACTGTAGCTGCGGCATAGATGTAGGTGGTTGCATGGCGGTATGTAGCGTGGTACTGGAGGGTAGAATTGGTGGTGAATCGCCACAGTGCCAGTGCCAGCTACGCCTGCTAGTGGAATGCGTTGCTGCACACACTGCGCTGCTGCCAGTTGAGGGGGGCCAATCCATTGCCCATGGCCATATGGCATGTGATGTGCTATGCTGATGTTGAGTTGTACTGAGGTTGTGAGGTTGTGTGTGCAATACAACAGCTTGGGAGGATTTGTTGGTCACCTGTGAGCAATGCTGTGTATGGGGGTTCGTGTTGGTGACCACTGATCAGTGACATTGCCTGCAAGAAGGGAGCTAGGTGCTGGCTGCTGCCAGCTGGCTTTGAGGCATGTAGGACAGATATGCATGTCGACGACACTTGGCATGGTTTGGACTGCTTGCTCCCGCCTTGAGCTGCAGCTGTGTGCTCCCTTGATCTCCGCCCCTGGGGACTTGCCTCCCCTGAAACATCAGGGTGTGTGCTCAAGCATAATGTGGACTCTCATCAGCTTCCGTGTCCAGCGTTGCACTGTTGCTGCCGGGCGACAACATGATTCCCCGGGATTTTCCAGTGGTCTTTTCAGTTGTAAATGAGCAAGTCCAATGATCTCTGCGCCGCTTGTGTGCGGTTGGGAATTTGATGAAGAGGGTGTTGTGGTGTGGACAGTTGCATTCAGACTGCCAGAGGTTGCTCCTACCATGTTGCAATGCATGTGGGCTCTCCAATCAGGGGACCTGCAGCTCAGCTGTCACCCAGGCAGGCCACAGCTACAGAGTGGAAAAGAGTTCTGCACATGGTATGCAGGAGCTGCTGCCACCAAGTTGGTGTCACTGATCAGTGTCCAAGATTGCCAGGAAAGTGGCTCTTGTCCGTGCAATTCAAGCACAGCATAACATCTGCTTGTGGTAGGTAACCTACAAGGCTTGTAACCTTGCCACTTGGGCCAAAACCATGCGTCCACTATGAGAACTGACCCGTGGCAGTAAGTTGTCCACCCGTGCATGTAACAGCTTCAATCATTGAACTGAATGCAGTGCCCCAACAGCAGCACTAGCGCTGAGTGACTCAGCGCTAGTGCTGCTGTTGGGCACCTGCAGGGGCAGGAAGCGCTCCTTACTACCCTTGGGCACCTTAACTACGCTCAAGGTTTGAACATAGGAAATCTTTGAACATTTACTGTTTCAGGCACGGCTGATGATGGCTGGCATTGCTGTCCACCCGGTACATGTACTGCTGCTGTATCGCAGCGCGAATCTTGGCTGGCTAGATATATTGCAGGGGAAAATGAGCTTGAAATATAGCTGCAGGGTGGAAGGTGAGCTGAGTGCCATCAACCCTGATGAACGGCACCAACGGTGAGCTTGGACGCAGCGAGGCAGGAGGAAAGGAACCTATACGATTTTGCACATTCGTAGACCGCTGCACATTATGATCACTTCCCTTCCCTTTCCTTGCCCAGCCACGTAACCTCCAACCTGTATTCTCCGAGGCCGAAGGCATCACCCATCCTTTCCTTCCACTTGTCACGCATCATCGCAGCACAACATCAAACTTGCATACTACCTGCGTGTCAGCCGTGTAACGCGCGCAGCAAGGGAGCAATAACCTCAACAACCCCAGCACTGAACCGGACTCCTGACACCACAGGTGATCGCGGAAACTACTTCAACACAGCAGCAGTATGTGCCTATACCAGTACTGGCCATCTGCATACAGCTGCTGCACTCAGAGCCCAAAACAGCCCGCTGGTCAGCTGTCTGTCCCAACCCAGCTTTGCCACCGGGGTCCTGCTAGAGCAGATCAGAAGCTGCTTGATGCTTCCATGCACTGATATACATCTGAATCGTGCTAAGGCACGGTGCTGTAGCTTCGGTCGAAGATGCTGCAGTGCCTGTCGAGCCAAGTGGCACACTCAGCAGAGTGACAGCTCAGCATTTCATCACTCCCCAAATAGCTGCTCCTGATGTCACATAAGTTCCACTCCACGCAGCAGGTACTGTTCTTTGCTTAAACCTTACCTGCCATGCCTTTGCTGCCCCCGGCCCCCCTGCAGGCTCGCCCCTCCAACACCTGCAGTGTGTCTCCACAAACCCCAGCACACCAAACCCTATACCCTTCAGGCACTCCACACCGCCAGCATGAACCGCCTCCCAATGCCACTGGCATATGCCTGCGCACGCTTCGCCAACGGCTGCCTACTGCAGCTGCAAACAACAGTGGATCGTGTTGCAGCGCGCCCTGTGGAACACCTGCGCAAGCCTGTGCGGCGCCACCCTGCCTCCTCCCACATCAGCATGCGCTCAGCAGATGTACAGCACACCTCTCGCTGCCTGGTGGCAGAGCCCCTGATTAGGGTGAGAGGGCTTTGGCATGTGTGACTGTCACGTCATTTTGAAGTTGCAGTGTCATGGGGTTTAGGGTGATGACTAGTTTGGGGCATGTGCTGGATGCCTGTTGGCAGGTGCTTAGGCACCTGCTACTGTGTGTACACATGTTGAACGTTTATGCTTTGATATCTTATGCGTCATAGCTTTGTAGGTCAAGCTGTGAATGCAACACGCAACAGAGTCACATGGTGCTAGTCTGCCTTCGTATTCAATGCAGCCAGGTTCAACCACGGCTTTATCTCACCCTCTGTCACCCTATCACTGCTGCTGTGCAGGCCACCTGTGTCTCACACCCAATAGAGGTGGACTGGCTGAGCGAGGCATGAAGAGCCCTGGCTGGCTGGCTGCCAGCTGGAACCTGCCTCCCCCCCCCCCAAAAGGGAGCCCGGGCCCTACTGAGTCAGCTGCGCACAGGAAGCTTGTGTGATGCGCAAAGGAAGCATGTGTGATGTGCAGCCTCCCACAGCTGCATACACTACAACGGTTTCCAGGCCTGGCGCTTTGGCAGCAGCTTGGGGCTCTCCTGTGGCAGAGCTTCTCTTGGTTTTCAACTTGCATGGGATGCATCATATGATGGGCTGAGCCAGGCGTGAGAAGCAGCAGCAGCAGCCATGTTGACCCCTGCTGCTGCCATGTGCTGCTGCTGCATCATAGCTGGGAGGATGTTGCAAAGAGTTATTGGCACATGGGTCGGCACGTGAGAATGCTGCATTGGGTGAAGTTGTGCTTGGGGCAAGTGCCCTTCAGGCGGTATCAGCATACATGCTCTTGTGCCGACCTGGTGAGGAGAAACAATGCTTTTGCAGTTTTGTGTAAGGGCTGATTGGCGGTGCATTGCTGACCGAGAAGGGGCCTGGGAAGGAGTCTGCAGGTGTGTGGGAGCCAGAAGCAAACCCGTCTGTGTTGATCGTGCTGCGCTGTTCGGTGTTTTTGCTGCTGCTGAGTCTGCCTTGGTGCGAGTGCTGCTGTGTTGTCCAAATGTTGGGGTGGAGGGGTGGGTCAGGGTTGATTGGAGTTGAGGTTCAGGGTTCAAACCCCCCTTGAGCCAGGAGTTGTGTGTGACTGATTGACTGGGTGGTGCCTGTTTGCCAAGGTGTTGGCGTTTTTGTGTTCCCAGGTGCCAGCATCTGTGTGCTGTGCTGTGCTGTGCGTTCAGTGTGTCTTGGTTGGTGTCTGCTTTGTGTTACTGTGGTTTGTCTTGTGATGTGTTGGCTGGGATGCCTCATGCACCATTTGAACGGAACATGCATACATGGTGCTGTGTGGATGCATGTACAAGGCAGATGCTTTGTTGCACTGCAAGGCATGTCATGTATGTGCATGGGTGCTACTTACTCCCTAGGCCCTGGCTGAGGGGTGTGGACTTGATTTTCTTTTAGAGTAGCGATTTGTGCACCACTGACATGACAGCTGTTGCACTGATAGGGTGTGTACAAGCCTTTCTGTTGTACCATAAGCAAATTCACCTCCTCACATATGTCAAAGTTTCGATCAAGGCATCAGCATTGAAGCATGAACTGTGTAACAAGCACCAGTGCCGGTCAATGTGCAGGGGAATTGTTCAACAAAACATGCGCATGCCAGTGCTCCATACGAGCATGGTGTTGGGGCGCATTACAACAGGCCAGTCCCTGTAGCCTGTTTCATACTAAACATCCCTGGAAGGCCCTGAAATCTGGTTGATGGTCATGCACGGGCCTCAAACACATGGTAGGGTAGGCCTGCACACACATGTCACACTTGATGCAACACACTTGCGGCAATGCAGCCCATCAGCGAGCGCATATACCAGCCGTTGACTGAAAGATTGAGCAAGTCCTCAAGATGTATGATATCATGGAGGTTCCATGCTGATATGCACACACAACAAAGCGCATGTCGACATACGATAAGGGCCATATCACAAGCTCGGTGGGTATGGCCCATGCATAACCTAGTGCATTGGAGGCGCGCAAGGCCCTGAAGTAGACACTGTGATTCATAGGAGTGGGGTGTATGTTGAACCCAGAACTACTATGTCCTAAAAAAACAGCTAGCCAGCAGCTAGCGAGCAGCTTGCTAGAGAGCAGTACTGTACAGGTTGCCGGCACGGGGTGCCCCATGACTGTTTGGGACAAAGTCATTGCCTCTACGATCAACACCCATGCAACGCTTCTGCAACACAAGGTAGCGAGCAATGCCATGCAGACACGAAACCACGACACAGTGTGCAGAGCGCACACCATGTTGCTGGAACACCTTGTGTATGCCGTCACACAATACCCTTCAATTAATGGGCCTGGCCCCTCCAACACTGCCTCCACCCCTGCCACGTCCGCTCCCTCCCCGTGCACCACCCCCACGCCGCCGCCCACCCCTATCCCCGCCACCCTCGCTTGGTTGCTGCTCTGCCGCATGGCTAGGTGCCCCAGGCAGGTCATCCACCCACTCATCCTCATCACTATCACCTGAGCTCCCACTGCCACTGTCACTGCTGGTCCCGCTGTCACTCCCAGTCCCCGTGCTGACAAGGCGACCCTGCCCATCCTCATCCGCCTGACCGTCCCCATCACCACTGCCAGTTCCATCACCACCTTCCTTCGGCTCCACAGCAGCAGCAGCGGCACTACTAGCTACACCAAGAGCAGACACACGAGCAGCTACACTGCGCGGCACAGCAGCAGCAGCAGCAGCAGTAGCACCTCCTGCAATCCCAAGAGAGGAGCCTCCATGCTTGGTTTCAAGGGCAACCTCCTCAGCAGCTGCTGCCAACAGGGCCGACACCTCATCATCTCCTGGGCCAGGGTTTTGCGGTGGGTCCAGGCCAGGGTTTTGAGGCATCAGAGAGGCAGCAACTGCGGGCAAGGAGACTGGATAGCCCCCTGCTGTTGAGTTGGCAGTGTGGCTGGAAACGACCGCCGCAGCAGCATGGATGCCTGCGTCTCCGGCACTGTCCTGTGCTGCTGGTGCTGCTGCTGGTGCTGGTGCTAGTGCTGCATCATCACCTGAAGCCCCAGCAGCAGCTGCACCGCGGATGGATGCACTGAGGTCTGTGAGGTCTGGGGTTCGAACTTCTGGCACTGCATGCTTAGCTGCCAGGGCTGCTTCCTCTCCAGCAGCTGCCAGCAGATCCTGAACATCACCCCCACTGCTCCTGTTGCTGCTGCTGCCACTGCTATCGTCAAGGTCAATCAAGTTGGTGATATGGTCTGCGTGTGCTGCAAACGTGGCTGCAGCAGCAGCATCAGGTGCACTCGAATGCAGCACACGTTCAGCAGCAGCAGCTGCTGCTGCTGCTGCTGCTGCTGCTTGGGACGCTTCCTCACTGCTGCTTGCACCTTGCACCCCTCCTGCTGCTGCTGCTGCTGCTGCTGGGGGTGCTGGCTGCTGTGTAGGGGTGTCCTCTTCCCGCACCTCTTGCTCAGCAGCAGCAAACACCTCCTGCAGCAACCGATCAAGGTCTTCCTGCTGCTGCTGCTGCTGCTGCTGCTGCTGCTGCTGCTGTCCCGGCCCCTCCTGCTGCTGCTGTTCCTGCGCCTGCAGCAGCCGTTCGAGGTCCCCCTGCTGTTGCAACTCCTGCTGCTCCTGGCCCTGCTGCTGCTGCTGCTGCTGCTGCTGACTACCGTCTGGCCGTTCCACAGCTTCCCCATGCTCTTCATCAGGACTCAGCAGGCAAGCCGTGACCCAGTCCGGCACCCCACCCGCTGCTGCTGCTGCTGCCCCAGCACCCCCTGCTGCAAGCAAACTGAGGCTCAGGTCCAACGCATCACCCTCACTGCTGGTGGGGCTGCTAAAGCCACCCAACAGGGCCTTGCTGCCCTGACCTCCTCCTGCTGCTGCTGCTGCTGCTGCTGCTGCTGCTGGGCTTTGTGCTGGGCCAGGCTGGTGTGCTGCTGCTGGAGAACTCGTTGCAGTAGCAGATGTTACTGGCAAGTCCCCTCCCCTCTGCTGCTGCTGCTGCGTGTGGTGCTGTGTCTGTGGTTGTTGTATGGCTGTGGTTGCCGTCTGTGCAGGCGTGCCACCAGGGTGAGGGTCAGGGTCAGGGTTCTGCTGTTGCCAGGGGGTGAGCACCCCATGCTGCTGCTCCTGCTGCTGCTGTGGCATGCTCATCTCCTGCTGCTGCTGCTGCTGCTGCTGCTGTGTTGTTGCAGCTGCCGGGTGCTTCAGCCAGTCGCTGAGGGCCTCAGCAGCAGCAGCAGCAGCAGCGGCCTGGGAACCGCCCCTGCCTGTGCTGGGGCCTCCATTGCTGTGGTCTGCTGCTGGGGCCCTGGGCCTGACCACTGCCCTGATCACACCCCTCTCCTTGAGCTCCGTGTCATCACACACACGCACCAGGCCACAGAAACCTGAAAGACAATGAAGGCAGGCGAGCGTGCGGTGTGTGTGTGGGTGTGGGTGGGTGGAGAGTTGAGAGAAGGGGAAGGAGGGTGGGGATTGGGGGTTTGGGGGGGGGGGGGGGAAGCAAGGAAGGGGCAGCACAATACAGGGCATTGTTACAAGGCTTGGACTTACAGAAGCTGGTGGTGGTGGTGGTGTACAAGAGCACACACACAAGGCCATCGCCCCTGGATAAAGGACAGTATAAAACAGCAGGCCACAATGCAGTGGGGCACCAGCACACTGCCCTATGAGTGGACTGCATAACAGCTTGTAATAATGACCTTGGCTGTTGGTAGTGTGGCGTTGCAACACGTTAAAGAAGGGGAGCACAACACAGACAGGGCACCGGCACACGACTCTAGGCGGGAGAGCATGACCTCGACAGCTGCTAGTGATTTGAGCCGGAATGCCAGCCCCTGCTTACCATCCCAAGGAGGCTCGTATGCGGCCTGCTCCGCCGTCCGTGTGTTTTGTTCAGCAGCTGCCATCACTGCCTCCGCCTTCCTGTCTATGTCCCACCACATAGGTGCGGGCTCAGTGAGCAGTACTGCTCACTACTGATGTGGGGTGGACTGGAAGCAGACTCAGTGACTGAGGGCGGGTTCAGAGTGTTGGATGTAACACACGTCTTACTCCAATGCATGCATGTTGTTTTGCCGATTTCTCATCGGTTCTGTGGATTGGTTGCTAACTGCTGATCTAGATCACAGAATCTATCCCAGGTAGTGGCTCCTTGTGTCGGAAAGCTCCGCTGTCGTAGTCAATGTCCTTATGTACTTTTATGTCGCCACCAAACGCACACGAGTGACGTTCTCTTGTGATAAACTGCTGCTTACAGTACACTCAGCCAAGCTGCCCGTGGCTTTGACAAAAACAAGCACTAAGAGGACTCAGCTGTCTGCTGCCATATGCAGCGATGCCAGCACAAACTGCTGCTAGCATTGCTCATATGCAGCCGCTCCTGCATGAACTCTGCAACAGCTGCGGCAGCCACTTCACAGTCAGCACAAGCAGCATCAGCAACACCAGCAGCAGCTCCTGCAGCAGCAGCAGCAGAAGCACCAGCAGAAGCAGGACCTCCGCTATTTTGCAAGCTCGCAGATGCAGTCGCAGATGCAGCAAATACAGCAGACAGCACAACAGCATGTGCTGGCCCCATCAGCATGGTGTGGGGAGGCAACACGCTCAAAGTATACCACAACCTGTACTTCCACAACAAGTGAGCTTGATCAGTGTACTTGATAGTTATGGGAATGTATCCTGGCTCCCCCAGCATGGGCTTGATTGCATACATGCAATCACAAGGCAGTTTCCTGCGCAGTGTGTCGAAAGGGCCCCTTGTCAACCCCGTGCATAACACCAGGGGGTGGCATTGCTGGTGGGGGTGTGAGGTGTGGGGGGAGGAGCTGCCTATGTCCTGTGTATGCATGTTCGGCACTTCTGGAGGGTACACCAGGCTGCAAGCTAACCAACAGTAGTTGTTGAGGCAGGTGCTGACAAGGGTGCATGCTGCCACCCCTGCTGCACTGCCGCTGCTCCTCCGTCTGTTCCTGCCATTGTGCTTGTTCTGCAGGAAATGGTTTGCAGTGCTGGACGCCAGCAGCAACAGCAGCAGCATAGACGCAGGCATCTCCCTCAACGCACAGCTCATCAAGTTGCCAACCACAGACAGCAACAGCTTCCAACACAACCTGAAGGTAAGTTGACCTGTCACGCAGGCGCCAGGTGGGCTGACGGGGTGGTGGGCAGGCGGGTGGGCGAGTGAATGGGTGGGCTGGGAGGCAAGCGGGCAAGTGAGCGTGTGGACAGGCAGGGCAGGCCAGGCAACAGACAGGCAGGCGAGCAGGCAGGCACGCAGGTACGTAAGCGGGTGAGCGGCAGCATGCATGGCTTGTGTGTGTCTGGCAAACACTTCTGCTTCCCGTCTGAAGTGCATGATCCTGCTTTAGCTGGTCCATGTTGCGCCAGCAGGAACAGCAGCAGCAGCGGCGGCACCACCACAGCAGCCGTAGCAGTCCCCATAGACCTCCTTACTCCTCAACTTGCGCCCGGCTTGGCCCTGCTGACCCAGCTGCTGACCCACTGCATGTTGGTTGTGTGGCTCCTGTGATTTACTAGGTGCTACACTTTGCCACCCTGCTGCTGCTTTTTCCTTCCTGTGCAGGTGTGTCAGGTCACTGGATGGCCCTAGCAAGTCACTATTCCATCGTTCTCCAACCCTGCTGCTTCCCCTTCCCCCACGTGAAACCTTGGTTGAAATTGCAACGCCACAGCTTTTTCTCTTTTTAATGCAGGTATGTACGGTCCCATGTGTGACCCTGCTGGTTGACTTCCCCTTTCCCTTGCTCCAAGCATTTTGATGCAACTGCAACCTTGCTGCTGCCTCTCTTGCCCATGCAGGTGTGTACGGTCCCAGGTGTGACCCTACTCGTTGACTTCGCCTTCCCAGCCTTCCCAGACAACCTGGGCCACTGGGCAGAGCTGCTGCTGCCTCTCTACAGTGCACTCAGCAGCGGCCAACTGCCACAGCTGCTGCAGGGCCAGCAGCGGCAGTACATAGACCGGCTGCTGCTGCTGAACGTCAGGCAGCAGCTGCTGTACAGCTGGCCCAAAGAGGTTTTGGGACTGGCACTGACCCCTGCCTTGCCGCCGTGGCCAGTGCCTAAGGACAGCAGTGAAAGCAGCAGCAGCAGTGGCGGCAGCAGCAGCAGCAGCAGCAAGTCCTCATGGGATGAGATGCTACCTTGGGAGCGGCCCCTGCCCCCCATCATCAATCCTGTTGACTATGAGGCCTGGTCAGCGAGCGGGTGGATGCTGTTTGAGAATGTGGTGGTGCTGCAGGATAGGTGCGCGTGGCTGACGGGGTTGCGGGTGGGGGGTTGGGGGTGGGGGGCCCGATGGGGGGGGGGGGATGAGGTGGGGGGGGGGAGGAGGAGGAGCGTGCCAGAGTATATGCTCAAGAGCATGCTTGCAGTGTGGTCGTCGAACTTGTTGGGGGTGGTGTTTGGGATTGTGGTAGCGCTGCAGGAGAGGTGTGCTTGGTCCTGACGCTAGCCTGCCAGCCAATCTTCACGGCGATGTTGGCAGCGTCGACCACTGCTTCAGGCAGCGGGCTGCTAGGATGCAGCAAGTGGGTCCTGATGGCAGCACCCTGGCATCTGCTGCAGTTACGCGTGCCTCTCTACACACTGGACACTGGACAACAAAAACGCCTGTTGTGTCCAATGTCTGTCCCCAGGTACCCTATTGTATCTATGCCGGATGCGACACGCCCACCACGACCAACACGAGAAGCAGCAGCAACAGCAGCACCAGCAGCACCTGCAGCAGCAGCAGCAGCAGCAGCAGGGACAGCTGATACGGGTGACCTGTGGGGCAACAGCTGGGTGGTGGGGTTCTCCACACCACACCTCGCAGCAAAGTTCAGGAGGGAGGCACTCGCCAGACACTTCTGGGATAGGCCACTACACAAGAATGCTGGACACAGCAGCAGCAGCAGCAGCAGCAGCAGCAGCAGCAGCAGCAGCAGCAGCAGCAGCAGCCAGCAGCAATGTGAGTCTGGGGGTGGTGTGTGTGCAGATGCCGCAGCAGGCGCAGCAGCAGCTGTTGCTGGTGGTGGTCCTGTTGATAAGGATGGCAGCAATGTACCCCGTACTGTCACAGTGTTGTGGTACCCTGAGGACTACCCGCCTGTGACCAACCACTTGGAGTTGGTGCGCATGCTGGAGGAGCTCACAGAACCTTATGGCTTCAAGGTGAGTGCGGGGTGCATATCCCACATGCACTGCACTTGCTTGTTGTGTGCATTGCAGATATCTTTCTTGAAGCTGTCAGCTTTCCACGCGCACAGAGGTTCACAACAGGTACTGAACAAGCTGTACACCAGGTGTCCATTAGCACAGGAGTGCCCTTCCGTTTCCCACACCGCCACCAGAATCCTGACACGCATTTGCGTGATCACTGAATCAATAGTGGCATGGTATTTTGCTGATGCAATCTTTATCGTTTCCTGTTGCGGCTGCACCAGGTGCGTGTGGTGTCCCTTACCATGGGTGCCCCCTTCCTCTCCCACATGGCCACTATGGCAGACACTGGGCTGCTAGTGGGCCGCCACGGTCCACTGCTTGCATCAGCAGTGCTGCTGCCCCCTGGCGCTGCTGTGCTGGAGCTGCTGCCCTACAAGTGGGAGTGGCGGGGGGTGAGCCGGCTGTACTACAACATGACACAGAGCACGGGGCGGCTGCACCATTGGGCTTGGAGACCACTGGACGCAAAGTGGTGCAGGTGAGGGGTCAGTATATGGCAACGGTGACAGGAGCATGCTGCTGCGGGTGGGATATTGGGCGCCGTCTGTCGTTGTTTTTCCATCATTCCCTCTGGTCCTGAACATTTGTCTCTGTTGTGCTGGAGCTGCTGCCCCACAAGTGGGGGGTGAGACGGCTGTATACAAGTGGAACGCAGGGCATGGGGCAGCTGCACCACTGGACGTGAGGTGGTGCAGGTCAGTAGCTTGGCACAGGGCGAAGTTGACAGAGGCTTGGTCTTTGATGTTTATCACTGAGGGGTGTTGCACGTTTGCTTCTCCCTGCTAGTCGTGGCAATCTGGGTGCTGTTGTTGAGGGTGCTGTTGTGTTTGAGCTGCTGACCTACAAGAGGCGGCTTGAGAGTGCAATTTGAAAATATGCAGAGCACAGTACAGCTGCACCACTGGGCATAAAAACCATCTGGCAACGCAACATGGGGCAAATGCAGTGTATGAGCATGGCGTGGAGGCGCCAGGTGCGTCCTGATTTGATTGCAGCAGGTGAGTGCATTGCTTGGGGGAAGCGCTGGGTTGCTGGTTTCTGGGGCCTGTTGGCCTAGGTTTTTGAGTAAGCCACGACTGTGCTGTGCTGTGACGTGCTGTGGCGTGCAGGTACAAGGAGCCCTCTGACGCACGCTATGCTGGCTGGCTGCCAACCGAGTGTCAGGGGCGTGACTGTCTACTGGTGCATGCGCGGGCTGGCCTTGAGGTTGACCTGGCTGCTGTCAAGCAGCTGCTGGCTAGGAAGCTACCTGGCCTGCTGGCTGGGCACACGGTGGAGCAGCTGCATGAGCCGTGGCCTGCTGCGGACTGACTTCTTGGACTGCTGTTGCTTGGAATGATGTCATCATCGTGATCACGTGCTGTGTCTGGAAATATACCTGTCTTGACAAGCTTATCAAGCCTGGTGGACAGGCTGGCGGGTGTGCTGTGGCCTTATAAGCAATTCGAAAAGCAGATTACTGCTATGAATGTGATCATTCCAGCAATCTGGCTGCTGCTGCAGCCAACAAGCCAGCATTGACAGGGGTGAAGAGCCAGCTGGACATGTGCCACCTGTCTGCCTCATTTGAGCCAGACCCCAGCGGCCAACGCCCCCACCCCGTGCAGACCACCGTCCACTTGCATTCAGGCCATCCCTGGCGTCATACTGTGCTCTACGTGAGCTGACCCCTCAAAGGCATGCAGTCAGCAAGTTGACAAAGTTCGTTCAAGCAGTGCTTCTTCCTCGCTCCTGATCACTTATAACACTACTGGTGATCTAAAAATCCTTTTGCGACAGCTCAGGCCTCTCGTTGAGTCATGTCAGGTCAGTTCTGTCCCGTGGTCTGCAGCTCTGTGCATTGTTGGCCCCAGCTGCCTTGTGTTTGCAAAATATTGCCAAATACTAGTCCTCTTACTCTTGTGTATCGCAAACCGGCCCCCGGCATCCTTTCTGCTTGTCTGACACTCTCCTGCTGTTGTTCTGCTGTTGCTGGTGTGGCCTGTGCCCTGCCGCGCAGCCCCTCCTCCCAAGCCTTGGGAGCGAGCTGGTGCCACCACAAACACGGCTGATCCGTCAGCACCAAAGCCATGGGAGCAGGGCCAGCCAGGCGACAGCGCAGCATGCTGCCCCACCAGCACGGGCACGACAGCAGCAGCACGGCCCTGGGAGCGCCAGGGCGTGACCAGCAACGGCTATGCCAGCACGTCAGCACCGTATGCCAACAACACCTACGGCAGCAGCTACGGCAACAGCTATGGCAGCACGTACGGCACTACTGGCTATGGTGCTGGCACCTATGGCAGTAGCAGCTATGCCAGCCCGTATGCTTCCCGCTACGGTGCAGGAGGCGGGGGTCTTTATGGCAGCAGCTATGGCAGCGGCCTCTATGGGGGCGGCATGTACGGCAGCAGTGGCATGTACGGCAGCAGTGGCATGTACGGTGGTGCAGGAGGGATGTACGGCAGCGGGGGCATGTACGGCAGCGGGGGCATGTACGGTGGTGCAGGGGGAGGGATGTATGGTAGCAGCATGTATGGTGCAGGGGGCATGTACGGAGGGGGCATGGGCGGCGGGTACATGCGGCCTGGGGGTATGATGGGGGGACCAGGGGCCGGGCCCTTCGACCCCAACCAGCCACCCCCAGCCCCACCCACCGCCTGGCAAGCCCTTCTCGCCGGCATCAACGGCGTGATGATGTTTTTTGGGCGGCTGTCGTTCCTCGTGGACGAAAACGCGCACGCCGTGCACTTCTTTATCAGTGCGCTGCTGCAGCTGCTGGACCGCGCAGGGTCCCTTTACGGGGAGATTGCGCGGTTCATCCTGCGGGTGGTGTTCAGGCGCAAACGCAAGCCGCACGGGCTGCCGATGCCCCCAGGTGCAGCAGCAAAGCAGCTGGCGCTGCCAGCACCAGGGGGTGCTGGTGGAGGTATGCTTGCATTGCCAGCGCCTCACTCAGCAGCAGCATCACCAGCAGCAGGGATGCAGCCAGGCAGCAGGGGTGGCTGGACGCCGCCGCCGCTGCCGACAGGACAGATGCCAGCCGGTGCAGGGGGACCCTGGGACAACTTGTGGAGTGACAGCTGAGCAGCACAAGTTGCATCAGGGTAGGGTCGGTTGTCAGGCCCCGGCAGCGGGTCCAGGGGTGTGGGTGGCTTGCAATGTTGGCCCCTCGCGTAGCAGCAGCAGCAGCGCCAGCAGCAGGGTTTCACCAGGCAGCGCAAATGTCAGGACACCCCCCCTGCCTTCGCGCTGCCATCAGGTCAGCTGCCTGCTGGTGCAGGGGCACCCTGGGGCCACTTGCAGGGTGACAGCTGAGCAAGGCAAGGCGGCAGGGCTGGCAGTGCCGACAGCAGCAGAACAGCTGGTGCTGCCAGCGCCTGGAGGTGCCTCTGGTCGGCCGACAGGCAGCAGTACGGGTGTTAGTGGCGGCCTAAATGCGCTGCTGTGTTAGTGGCTTGTCACCAGCAGCAGGGGCCCAGGCAGGCAGTGGGGGTGGCTGGACGCTGGCCTGGTTGCTAGCAGGGCAGCTGCCAGCTGGTGCAGGGGGCTCTGCGACAACCTATGGAGTGCCAGCTGGGCAGCAGCAGCCGCGAATGCCATTTTCGGCATAGTCGGCTATAGGCAGCAGCAGCAGGTGCAGGGTTGTGGGTGGCTTGCGGTGCTGGACCTGCAATTAGCAGCAGCAACAGCAGCAGTGTCACCAGCTTTTCTAGGGGTCCAGCCAGGCAATAGGGTTGGCTGCACTGCACCCCCGCGACCAGGCAGCTGCTGGCTGGTGCAGGGGGACGCTGGACAATGTGTGGAATGACAGCTGCAGGGCATCAGCAGTCCCGCTGGGGGAGCAGCCGCCTGCACCAACCCAGCGGCTTTGGGGATAGTCTGTTGGGTGGCAGCTGAGCCACAGCATCGCTCAACAGGGCTGCAGCAGCGGCTGCAGCAGCATGTTGTTAGCTGCAGTGAGCAATGCTGCTACAGTATTTTCTTCAGCAGCAGGGCTTGTTTTCTCTATTGCTGCATGGGTGAGGATGGTGTAGGTAGTATGTGTTGTGTGCCTGTTTGCCCAGAGGCTAGGGCATCAGCCTTCTGTTGGCCCTGGCAGCTGAGAGGGTGGGGGCTGGGGGCAGCCGCAGAAGCATTTGGAGTGGGTGTGTTTACAGCAGCAGCCCTTTTGCCGCCTGCACAGGCTGCCGCTGGCGAAGGGGCGTGGCTTGTGCTGCAACATGTGAACGTGATTGTGCTGTAGTGTGTTGATGTATATGCTCCACCTGTGGGGCACAGACCGTGTCGCAGGAGCTTGTATCATAGTGGTATGCATTTGTTTTATGGATGTTTGCTTCTATGTTGTGGGTAGGACAGGGCTGAGCAGCATCAGCACACCAGCAGTGCTGCCCTGCAGCATGGTTGACAGTCTGCATGTACTGCAGCTCTGTGACTGTTGCCAACCGGCCTTTATTCTGCCCTTCCTGTTCCAACCGCCCTTTGATGCTTCCCTGGTGGAGGCAGGGTAGGGGGTGCTGTGTATGGCAGATGTTCGTGCTCGATTGCGGCAACTTCAAATGAATCTTATCTAGGCGGCGACTGGTTGGCATGGATTGTGCCTAGAGGGCATGCCTTCATTCGTTGGGCAGCTGTCAGTCACACGCCACATGCAAGTGACACTTGTGGTAGCAGCATGTACTGGTTTGCAAAGCACTCACACAGCTCTTCAAACAGCAGCGATCCTAGTCATCTGAGCCAGGGCTGCTGCCCTACATGCAGTTGCACACATAGACCAAGCTCCATGTGCAGCACAGTCTGGCGGCAGCCAACCTGGCAATATCAGGTTTTCACTCACACACCTACATGCGTGTGTTACATCTGCCGCAATCAAGCCTCACACAATGGGAAGCCTGGGTAGCAGCCAAACTTGAACAGCTCATTCAGATATGCCCTGATACTATGCGAGCATCAATCACAAACAAGTTAGAAAGGCAATACACCCCAACACTCTCATCACACTTGCAACAACCCCAGCAAGCCATCAGCACCATTCCTCGGTACACATTTTGGTACTGCTCAAGTCGGCGGCCTCGTGTAACGCGACACCTGACAGGTCCCACCTGCAAGGCCATTGGCCATTGTCAGCACAGGAGGCAAGTCGGGCCTCAAGTGTGTAACCCCGACAGCATGTGCTGACAACACAGTGACAGACTCCACATGCGCTTGGAGGGAGCAGGGCTGCCAGCGTCACAAGTTTGTTGGTATGTGTCATACCTTGCTCCACATGATTGGCATGCCTCACAAGGAGCTGCTTCCTGTTGCTGCCTTCCCTTGCTGACGAGGCACCAACACCAATACAGCAACAGTATGTACACCAGCTTCCTGCTGCTCCTGACATCCACATACAGCTGTCATGCTGGGTGTGCGATAACTCAATACCAAAGCATGCACTATCTTACAGACGATACAGCAAACAGTAGACTCACTTGGAGTTGATGCTGCTGCATCAGTGCGTGTCTCAGACTCACTGGGCCAGTGCTGCAGCCGCTTGCTGTGCCACTTCAGGGTCAGGGTGGTCGAGGTGCAGCTGTAGGAGCTGCCGCCACACTGGCTCGAGCTTTCTCCCATGACAGCCACCTGCCAAGCAGTCAAGGCAGCGCTTCTCATATAGTATACTCACTGATGCCGTATTGCTGGGGTGCATGCAACCTAGCCACACTCAAGTGATGCATGTGTGCAATCAACCCATGCTTGCTTACCCAATTCCCAGGCCACACCAAACATGCCTCAGAATCAGTGGCTGGGATGCATGCTGTAAGACACCATCAGCTGTTGACATAGCAGGCAAGGCCCAAGATCAGTTTGGTCCTGTTGACCTGTCTGGATAGCAACGCCCAGACGCAATAGGCAGGCAGAGAGACAAGTCAGAAGTGACCCCACTCACCCTGCATGTGAATGCCATGTGCATGATTGCAGATGCGGCCATCATACTCAAGCATGGTCAGCTGCTGCAGCTCTGTTAGTTGCAGCAACGAGCCCTGCTCCTGGAGGTGTGATGAGGCAGCCACGCCCAGCTCCCTCAGCCCTGTCAGCTGACACACCGCCTGCACAAACTCTGCTGTGCCGTAGTTCCAGTCACAATGCAGTCTCTGCAGCCCGCTCAGCCCCTGCAGTGGGGCCAGCAGCTCTGCACTGCACTGCAGGCACCACATCTTTATGGACCGCAGGCCAGGGCAGCAGCTGACAAGGCGGCTGCCTTCAGGAGCTAGGGCACATTCGCCTATTGGCTCCAGAGCCCCTGTGATACTAAGTGACTGCAGGTTTGACAGCTGCCTGCCAGTAGGGAACAGGTGCTGCCACACACCTGCTGGCAGTGTGCAGTTGCTGATGTCGAGGTGCTGCAGCTTGCTGCTGGCTGTCAGGGCTGCATAGGCTGATGCAGGAGTGTAGCTCTTGTGCAACATGCCATACACGCTGAGGTGTGTCAGCTGCTGCAGGGGCTGCAGGTGGGACAGCAGCTGTGCCACCCCTGCCGCACCCCCAAGTACCTGACAGCCGAGCAAAGCCAGGTGCTGCAGCTGGGTCTTGCCAGCCAGGGCACCTGGCTCTACCTCCATACTGTACAGCACCTCCAGCAGTGTGAGGTGCTGCATGCCCGACAGTATGCTGGAGGTAACCACTGCTTGCTCCAGCCAGCCAAGCCGGAGACCGACTAGACGGGTCAAGGCCTGCAGCGGCTGCAGGGCAAGGCTGGCCTCATCAGGGCGCACTACCTCGATACAACACAACTCAAGATAAGTGAGATGCTGCAGCTGCTGCAACACCCCAGAAGGAAACTGTACAGACTCACCACCATCCAAGAGGCCGCTGATGCTGAGGTGCTCCAGCCCAGCAGGCAGCTGCGACAGCGCTGCAGCCAGAGCCTCAGCCGCCCCACTGTCAAGCACCACACAGTCAATGAGACGCAGCTGCTTGAGGGCTGCTAGTGCAGCAGCAGCCCCCAGCACGCCCTGGCAGCCATTGCCCGGCTGCAGCTGCAGGCTGAGGTAGCGAAGCTGCAGGCTGCTGAGCTGCAGCTGTGGAGGCAGCTGGCGCAGGTGGGGCCGAGGGCGCAGAATTCCCGTGAGCTCAAGGCTGTCAAGAAGCTGACCATGCTTGCCCAGGTACACCGTCATGCCGTCCATCTGCTGCTGAGGCCGCTGTCCAGACAAACGCAAGGTGATGCTGCGCAGCACCATCACAGCTGCCTGATGCAGCTTGCTGTGGGCCCTGGCGGCACTGAACAAGCTGCGCTGGTCGTGTGCTGCACAGCACTGCAGCACCTGCAGCAGGCAGGGGTCCGGCAGTGCCAGCAGCGAGGACCCCTCATCTGCCATTCCTGTGAGGACAGCATGGTAACAAAACAGCAGCGAAAAATGTGTACTTATGTTGCCAAGCCACCTCTGAGGTGAAGTGAGCTCACTGTCTTAAGCGATTGGAAGGAAGAGCAGCATGCTAGCAGCACTGTGCTGCCACTATGATTGGCCATGCTAACCACAGGGGCCTCTGCCTTCGCCGCTGCCAATTACCTGTGAAAGTCCCGTATCAAACTTGCAGTCTCAGATCCACTGTTCGTGGACACAACAGCTGCTGCAGATCCACTCAGATCACAAAATCAACCAGAAGACAGCAACTTTGTCAGACGACGGTGGACTTGTGGGTTAAACATTCATTCGTCGAATTCTTTGTTTGGTGTGGCATTCATGCGGTTTTACAGGACCGCCATGGATCCTGGGGTATGATGTGTCGTGCTGGGCCCAAGACTGCTGTGTCAAAGCAGCTGCGACCATATAAGGAAAACGTCAAAGCCTCCCCAATTGGCAGCGTGTCACCAAGGCACCTAGAAAGAGAGAGCAGCACTGTGCTGACAGTGTCATTGGATGACAGGGGTCCCTGCATGTTCTGCTGTTGCCTCCCTGTTGCAGCACAGTGGTCTCGGAATCACTGCTTGTGGAGACATGTTGAGTTCGAGTGCGTGGTGTCACATCAATTCACACCAACAAAGCAAAATTGTACGTGAATGTAGATAGCTGTCAGGCATTCTCATCGCTTGGCACAACATATGTGCGCCCCAGTCACTGGCAGTGTGATGTTACTGGCCAGTTTGGTCCGGACCAGGATCCTGACAGAAGGTGTGGGTGTGGCGCTGTCGCCCAAGTGCTCAAAAGCTGTGACCCTGCTGCAGGCAGACTGACAGCATGGTGGCGTCTTGATGTGCAATGAATCCTCAGGCTAGGAAGAGACGTCTGACTGCCATAGCAGCACTACAGGGCTACCACTGGTAAAACTCATACACCTGGGTATGGTCCAGGTGTGGCAACCAAGCCCAGCATCCCAGCCATTCCCAGGCAACGTGGAGAGAGATGCGTGTTACCTGAAGCTGGTCATACGGCTGTAAACACAAACACTCTCAGCACCACAATCAAAGCTGTCGGCAGCTGCCAGCACTGTCCTGCACGCCCATGTTCACACACCACCGCTGCAATGGCTTGCCCATTGCTCAGCCTGATGCTACTACTGCTGCTGCTCCTCCTGCCCTAGTGGTATGTCAAGACATGGGTGGGTGCACGCCATCGTCCTCAGGCACATCGTCAGCACACACCATACCACCTGCACATCAGGTGACAGAAAAGAGCAGAAGGCATATGGCACATGCATGTCAGATCAGACTCAGCACACAGACAGCATTGGCCCACGTAAACATTTGAAACCAAGGTATGCAATGGCTGGTGTAAGTCACAGGACAACTAGTACCACGCGCATATGCTACAGCATGCAACAGCTGAGGATGCCTCCGATTATCCCGCCACCTTTCACTGCCGTCCACACGGTGTTGTGGGTCCCAATAGGTCAACAGAAACAGGATGGATGCACACAATGCAACTGTGTTGGTGTTGGTGCTGGAGATTGGTTGTTGCTGTCTGTCTATGCTAGGAGGTGGCCAAACTTGGGGTTGGACCCCAACACAGTCAGTGAGTGCTGCATATCATGCATGCTTCACACAGAACCCAAACCATGCTGCATCCCCAGGGTTAGAAAGCCCAGCACAGCCATACCATTACAAGACTTGTTCATGGCCAGGTGCTGCTGGTGACCCATACTGTGCTGGTAAACAGGACCATGTGCCACTGCCAGATTTTCCCATAGTGCCACATGCCGGTGTACGCATCATAGCCGCTTGATCACATGACACCCACCTGCTGCTTGTGCACAGTCTGATCACTGCAAGTCTTCCAGTGCTGCAGCCACCTGCTGTGCCACTCCAGGATCAGGGTGATCAAGGTGGAGCTGTAGAAGCTGCCGCCACACCGGCTCATCACCACCTGCCAACAACCATAGCAGCAGTCAAGGCAACAGCAGCCACAGACTCCTGATAACTGTGCCACTTGATCATTGTGCCACTTGGCTGAACGGTGGAGTTACCCCATGCATGCAACACATCTAAAAGTACAAGCAAGTGACGCACCATGCGCCGATGTCGTGAAGCAGAATGCCCCCCAAGCACACAGGGGGCCACAGTGGGGCTGCACCTTTGTCAGACACCAACACGCAGAGACATGCAGGGCGAGGCACACACAGCCTGGTTGTCATGGTGATGTTGTCCCTGTCAGGAAAAGGCACGCAAACGGTGGTCAAACAAGGATACCACCTGAAGTGACTGGCACCTCACCTGACAATTGGACATCATCCCAGTAATGCCCTGTTGGGGTGGTGTAAATCAGCTTGGTCAGCTGCTTCAGCTGCGTCAGTGGCAGCAACCCCTCATGCCTCATGCGCGGAGGACCCCACACGACCAGCTCCCTCAGCCCTATCAGCTGACACACCGCCTGCACAACCCCTTCGTCTGCTGTGACATAGTCCCACTGACAGTGCAGTGCCTGCAGCCCGCTTAGCCCCTGCAGTGGGGCCAGCAGCTCCGCACTGCACCGCAGAAACCGGACGTTCAACGACTGCAGGCCAGGGCAGCAGCTGACAAGGCGGCTGCCCTCAGGAGCTGGGGCAGCCCCTGACGGCTGCGTGACACCTGTGAATATGAGAGTGTGCAGGTTTGGTAGCTGCCTGCCAGCTGGAAACAGGTGCCACGCACCTGCTGGCAGTGTGCAACTGCTGATGTCAAGGTGCTGCAGCTTGCTGCTTGCTGTCAGGGATGCGTAGGCTGATGCAGAAGGGTTGCCCCCCTCTACAACCCGCAAGCTGGCGTTCAGGCTGAGGTGTGTCAGCTGCTGCATGGGCTGCAGATGAGACAGCAGCTGTGCCACCCCTGCTGCACCCCCAGCTAACTCACAGCGCAAACTCAGGTGCTGCATCTGGGTCTTACCAGCAAGAGCACCGTGCCCTAGCTGCATATCGTATGTCAGCTCCAGGCGCGTGAAATGCTGCATGCCTGACAACATGCTGGGGGTCACTACCTCCCGCAGACCGTTGAGCTTGAGACTTGCTAGCGCAGTCATTGCCTGCAGCGGCTGCAGGGCAGGGCTGGCTGCGTCCGGACCTACAACCCGAACAAACCCAAGCTCAAGGCAGGTGACGCGCTGCAGCTGCTCCAACACACCCGTTGAAAACCGCACCAGATCCCTTGATTTGGTGTACAAACTATTGATGCTGAGGTGCTCCAGCCCAGCAGGCAGCTGCGACAGTGCTGCAGACAGCGCCTCAGCTGGACCATCGTCAAGCACCTTGACCGTGGTGAGCCGCAGCTGCTTGAGGGCCGCTAGTGCAGCAGCACCACCCAGCACGCCCTGCAAGCCTGAGCCTGGCTGCAACTGCAAGGCAAGGTGTTGAAGCTGCAGGCTGCTAAGCTGCAGCTATTGCGGCAGCTGGCAAAGAGACACTGGCTGATCAGTAACCTCATCTCCTTTGAGCTCAAGGCTGTTCACAAGCTGACCATGCTTGCCCAGGTACACCATCACGCCTCCCATCTGCTGCTGTTTGGACACATGCGCTTTGATGCTGTGCAGCACCAACACAGCTGCCTGGTGCAGCCTGCTGTGGGCCCTGGCGGCACTGAACAAACTGCGCTGGTCGTGTGCTGCACAGAACTGCAGCACCAGCAGCAGGCAGGGGTCTGGCAGCGCCAGCAGCAATGACACCGCACCTGCCATCACCTGTGGAGACAGCAACACACGGAAGAACGTGTTTGTGTGGCCTAGTTGGTTCAAATTCAATACCTTCTCGAATTGTAGCCTGACTGTCGCTGTCTCGGTGTCCAAGGCAAGGGAGAGTAAGCTTGCAAACAGCAGCAGCACTGAGCTGACATGTCCCTGGACAGGGCTGATCACGGGAGGCCGTTGCCTGTGTTAATAACGCTCACCTTTGATGAGGTGCGACTAGCTAAGCACTTGGAGTTGGACGGCTACGTCAGAGTGCACTTGCCTCAAGTGGCAGATCGATGCTTACCCAGCAGGTACGACACTGTGCTTATTTCACAACGGAACGGATCAAAAATCATACCTTCAGACGTTCAACAAGTTACCGCCAATGTCCTTGCTGGGACAACTTTGGGTTTCACTGGTAGGCTTTGGCCAAGGTGTGATGCGTTGTGCTGTGGCTCAACTGCGCAGTATATATGCAGCATGCTACACCCCCCTCCCCCATCAAATCGTATGGGGCCTCGAACAATTCCTACTGATCTCATTTTGTAATGAACATGGGAACATTGTATGCTTCATAGGGCTCTGGTTACGCAATGTGTTCCAATCACACTCAGTGCCTGGAGGGTGACGACTTGTTTACATTCAATGTAATGTCAATGATTGGCAACATTATCCAGACTCTTCAGCATGCGCAACAGGACAAGGTGCATGAACAGCACTGACTCGTTGCCACCACTTCATTCATAGCTACATTGATCATCAGAATAGTGCCTTGCCGTGCATGGCAGTATGGGAGCAGCTCAACTGCAATGCAGCAACTTGCTAGTAGAGGGTTTTCAATACAGAAACACACGAACTCTGTAGCAGCCACGCCCATCCAGAAATGCAAGCCGTCACGTGACGCCGTAGTTACACCCATACCAGGGGGAGAGATGCATATCATCTGCAGCTGGCCTCAAGCTGCACATCACAACAACTTCCACCTGCACTAGTGGTGCAGTACTGCCCAACAGCTCCCAGCCAGAACTGCCCGACACGCTGATACACACAGGTCACTGCTGCTGTGACGTGCCCCCCGCCCCCCCCCCCCTGGTGGGCTGGTGCTGACCATCATTCCGCTGTAGTAAGTCAAACGGCTACATTTGGGTCCACCCCCATCATCGTTTAGTCAAAAGCTCAACCAAAGCTCAACCAAAGCTCAACCGAGCCTCTCAGGTGGCCACCTGCAGACAGCACATAGCAGGGGGAAACAAAGTGTTGCGGAATAATCAAGTGGAGGCGTGTTCAGCAACGGTTTTGTCAGCGACGGGCTTCACGTTTGTCGAGGATAGAGTGGGGCTGCCTGGCACTGGCTGGCTGTCACACCTAGCGACCAAGCACATGGCATGCCTCCAAAAGCCGCAACCCAGCGACATGCACCTGGGCACAAGCCTGGTGAACCTGAGGTTCAGGGGTCCCAGCCTGGCTACAACAGCAGCACAATCACCTGCTGTCCGATGTTGCTGTACTCCTAGAGCGATACTGATCTGCAACAGGACCTGGCCTGAGCTGTGTGCTGTCGTCTCACCAACAGCCAATGCATCAAACCACGTTGCCAACAGTGCTGTCACACCCACCTTGGTGCTGCTGTCCAATCACTGTGAGTCTGCCAGTGCTGCCTGCTGTGCCACTCCAGGGTCACGATGGTCAAGGTGGAGCCGCGCCAGCTGCCGCCACACAGGCTCATCGCCACCTGCCAACAACAGCAGCATCCAAGGCACGCCTCAGTCAAACAGCAACATGGTGGTGTTATCTCATGCATGCGGCATGCAACACATCCACATCGCAATTATACATGGCGCCATCAGGCCGCTGATGGTACCAGGGACTGTCGGAGGTAGTGGCTCAGGCATTCACCTGTTGGAAACCAACAGGGACATGGCAGGCAAGGCACAAAACCAGCCTGCTGCCAGCACCAGTGGTGCTGTTGATTGGTCAGCAAACAACACCCAGACCTGCCATACGAGCAAAGACGTAACCTGAATATGTTCAACGTACCTGACAAGTCCATACACTTTCCTGTTGAACCCCAATACTGCAGGCTGCTCAGCCGCTTCAGCTGCGTGAGTTGAAGCAACGACCCTTCCTCCTTCAGGTGTGCAGAGCCACGCACCTCCAGCTCCCTCAGCCCTGTCAGATGACACACCGCCTGCACAATAGCTGCTGTGGCATCGCCCCAACTGCAGTCCAGTGTGTGCAGCCGGCTCAGCCCCTGCAGTGGGGCCAGCAGCTCTGCACTGTAATGCAGAAAGCATGCCTTCAACGACTGCAGGCCAGGGCAGCAGCTGACAAGGCGGCTGCTTTCAGGAATTGGGGCATACTCGCCTGTCGGCAGCACAACACCTGTGACATCAAGTAGGTGCAGTTGCGGCAGCTGCCTGCCAGTAGGGAACAGGTGCTGCCACACACCTGCCGGCAGTGTGCAATGACTGATGTCGAGGTGCTGCAGTTTGCTGCTGGCTGTCACAGCTGCATAGGCTGCTGCAGGAGGGTTGCTGCCCTCAACAGCCCGCAGGCTGCGATCCACGCTGAGGTGTGTCAGCTGCTGCAGAAGCTGCAGGTGGGACAGCAGCTGTGCCACCCCTGCTGCACCCCCACTCATCACAAGGTCGTTCAAACACAGGTGCTGCAGCCGCGTCTTACCAGCCAGGGCAGCTGGCTCCACTGCACCTGAAAGCTCCAGGCATGTCAGGCGCTGCATGCCCGACAACATAGCAGAGGTGATGTCAGCAAGCTGGAAGCCTTTGACCCGCAACTCGCCCAGCTTGAGACCCACTAGCCGAGTCAAGGCCTGCAGCGGCTGCAGCGCAGGGCTGGCTTCGTCAAAGCCCGCTATCCCAAAATCACGAAGCTCAAGATAGGTGAGGTGCGGCAGCTGTTGCAACACGCCAGCCGGAAATGCAAATGGCCCATCACTATACAGGTCAATGATGCTGAGATGCTTCAGCCCAGCTGACAGCTGCGACAGTGCTGCAGCCAGCGCAGCCGCCGCCCTGCCGGCAGGCAGATTGCATCGATGCAGCCGCAGTTGCTTGAGGGCTGCTACTGTGGCAGCAGCCCCCAGCACGCCCTGGGCGCCAGAGCCTGGCAGCAACTGCAAGCGGAGGCCCTCAAGCTGAAGGCTGCCGAGCTGCAGCTGTGGGGGCAGCTGACGGAGGGCCTTGAGGAGATGCCTATAACCACGAATCACCCTGAGGTCAAGGCTGTTCACGTGCTGACTGTGCAGGCCCAGATACACCATCACGCCATCCATCTGCTGTTGTTGGGACACCTGCGCTGTGATGCTGCCCAGCGCCACCACGGCTGCCTGGTGCAGTCTGCTGTGGGCCCTGGAGGCATTAAACAGGCTGCATTGGTCGTCTGCTGCACAGTACTGCAGCACTAGGAGCAGGCAGGGGTCTGGCAGTGCCAGAAGCAATGACACCCCTGCCATCACCTGTGGAGACAGCAACACACGGCAGAACGTGTCCGTAAACAGATACTGCAAGTTAATTACATGTGAAGACGTCCACAAGTTGTAGCCTGGTTGCAGTTATCTCGGTGTCCAGGGGAGATAGCTTGCACACAACAGCAGCACTGTGCTGACAGTTTTAGTGGACAGGGCTGATCACAGGAGGCTGATTCCTGTGCCGATGCTGCTCACCTGTATTTTTGTGCGCCTATTTTAACCATTTGGAGTTGGACGGCTGCGTCAGAGTGCACTTGTCTTGAGTCAAGATGCTACTTTTGATAGATCGATCCTCACCTAGCCTAGCAGGTGCGATGAAGTGGGGTGCGACACTGTGCTTGATTCACTGGAACGGACCATACATCATACCATCACACAGTCAATACGCTTGCTGGCACAACCTGGGTAGGCTTTGGCCAAGGTGTGATGCGTTGTGCTGTGGCTCAACTGCTGCCCCCGCCAGCTCCCCCCCCCCCACCCCGGCCCCATCAAATCGTATGGGGCCTCATGTGCCCAACGGCCTGCTGATACTACTTCCTGTAGTGAACATGGGTGTTTTGTACGCTTCTTGGGGCTCTGCTGACGCATTGTGTTCCAATAACACTCGGTGCTCGGAGGTTGACAACTTGTTTACATTGACACCAGTGTCCCAACACTCCAGCATGAGCAACAGGCCAAGGTGCATAAACAGCACTGACACGCTGCTACGACTGCCCCGTGCAGTCTGCACGGGTAGCTACACTCAACTTCAGGATACGGTTTAGGTAGTGCCGTGCTGTGCATGGCAGTATGGAGCAGCTCAGCTGCAGTGCAGCAAATACAGGGCTACCAGTCACATCCCTAAGCACAGAAAACCTGCAGCAACCAATCCCAAACAGCTCATGCAGGGCGTTAACAGATACCACGGAGAAAGATGTGTGTCACATGCCGCTGGCCTCAAGTCGCACTTCACAGCTTCCAATTGCACTAGTGGTGCAATACTGTGCCACGCAACAGCTCCCAGCCAGCTGCCGGCACTGCCCAACACGCTGATATACACATGCCACTATGTAAATCTGCCACGCTCTGTAGGCTGCTGCTGCCCATCATCCCCCTGTAGTAACAAAATCAGCTCCACCAGGAGTGCACCCCATCACCATGCAGTCAGAAGCGCAACTGAAGGCTCAACCAAGCCTCCCAGGTGGCCACCTGCAGACAACACACAGCAGGGCATAGCCAGGTGTTGCAAATAAGTTGTTGTGGGCGTGCTCAGCAACGGTTGCATCAGTGACAGACTTAGAGCTAGAGCGGGGCTGCCCAGCGCTGGCTGTCACACCCAGCGACCAACCACATGGCATGCCTCTAAACGCTCCAACCCAGCCACATGCACCAGGGCACCAGGTTCAGGGGTCCCAGATGGCTACAACAGCACAGTCACCTGCTGCCTGGTGTTGCTGAACCCTTAGCGCTGATCATCAGACAAGGCTGGTCTGTAATTGGCCTGTGCCGGTGTGCTGTTGGCTCAGTAACAGCCACTGCAGCACTCCAAATTCAATAAAGTACACCCACCTGCTCCTTGGTGTTGCAGTCGAGTCACTTTGAGTCTGCCAGTGCTGCAACCGCCTGCTGTGCCACTCCAGGGTCGGGGTGATCAAGGTGGAGCCGCGCCAGCTGCCGCCACACAGGCTCATCACCACCTGCCGATAACAACAACAGCAGCAGCAGCAGCAGTCGACGCAGCACCTCAATCAAGGCCGCTTGCAAGCCAATTGGTGAGGTCGCCTCGGGCATGCATGATGCATTCAAAGATGCAACACAGCATCCGGGTGATGCATGGCAATATGCTCGTCCAGCCATCACAGGGGCCCTCAGAAATAGCTCTGGCATAGCAACCCTGTTGACCACCAGCACATAGTAGGGCAAGGCTCAGCGCCAGCCTGGTGCTGCCAATGGGTCGGAATTAAAATGTCAGACCTGACAGACAGACAAGCAGGGATTATCAGGCTGAGCTGAAAGGAAATCTGCAGGTTTGCACTGGGAATGTTTTATGCATCCTCTTCTGTTTAGCAAGGGGGTGAGAAAAGTCAGCAAAAAACTCACTGCTTTTCCAAGTCAAGATCCAGTTGCTGGTGAAATGTGTTTGATTGGCGCACAATTGTCTCCATCGAAGAACTTTGTTTACTGTATGAGTAACCCACAGTGTCCAATTCACCTGACAAACGGGTCTCATCTGCATGGTAGAAGCTGTAATAATTTAGCAGGGTCAGCCTCTTCAGCTGCGTCAGTTGCAGCAACGACCCCTCCTCCTTCAGGCGCGCAGAGCCCCGTATATCTAGCTCCCTCAGCCCTGTCAGCTGGCACACCGCCTGCACGACACCTGCCGGGGCATCGTCCCAGCCGCAGTGCAGTGTCTGCAGCTCGCTCAGCCCCTGCAGTGGGGCCAGCACCTCTGCACTGCACTCCAAGAACATCATCTTCAACGACTGCAGGCCAGGGCAGCAGCTGACAAGACCTCTGCTGTCAGGAGGTTGGGCATATTCGCCTGTTGGCTGCACAACCCCTGTGATATCAAGCGACTGCAGTTGCGCCAGCAGCCTGCCAGTAGGGAAGAGGTGCGCCCACACACCTGCCGGCAGTGTGCACTCACTGATAGTGAGGTGCTGCAGCTTGCTGCTGGCTGTCAGGGCTGTGTAGGCTGATGCAGGAGGGTTGCTGCCCTTGCCAGACCGCAAGCTGTGACGCACACTGAGATGGGTCAGCAGCTGGAGGGGCTGCAGGTGGGACAGCAGCTGTGCCTCCCCTGCTGCACCCCCAAGTACCTCACAGTTGCGTTGGGGGGGGGTAGCTCAGTGGTAGAGCATCCGGTTACACTCTGGAAGGTCGTGGGTTCGTCTCCCACCCCCCTCGCCTGGCCGTAGTGGGGCACCAGCCCTGTGTGGCGGGGTGGCAGCCCCCCACATGGAGCCACTACCAAGTGTGTCAGGCAAGCGCGAAGCTGGTACCGGGGACCCATATGCTCGGGTAGGAACGCGTGCGCCCACTCCAAACACACTAGTGCCTTCGGCGCCGAGATGTGTGGGGTTGGTGTTCCTATAGGTGATGGCTTCAGAGGAAGCCGACTGCACCTGGGACTATTCCTATTTCGTAAAGCCAGGTGCTGCAGCTGCGTCTTGCCAGCCAGGGCACCTGGCTCCATCGCACCCGACAGCTCAAGGCGCTTGAGGTGCTGCATGCCTGACAGCATGCTGTTGGTTGTGGCCTCACGCAGCCCGCCCAGCTGTAGAGTTACCAGGCGGGTCAAGGCCTGCAGCGGGTGCACGGCAGGGCTGGCCTCGCCGGGTCTCATGATGTCAACCTCGCCGAGCTCAAGGTGGGTGAGGTGCTGCAGCTGCTGCAACACGCCAGCTGGAAGCTGCACTATGTCCATCCCCTCGATGTACATGCAACGAATGCTGAGGTGCTCCAGCCCCGCAGGCAGCTGCGACAGTGCTGCAGCCCGCGGCTTGATCGCCCCGCCGTCAAGCAACTTGCATCTAGTCAGCCGCAGCTGCTTGAGGGCTCCTCCTGCAGCAGCAGCCCCCAGCACACCCTGGCAGCCAGGGCTAGGCTGCAGCTGCAGGCTGAGGCCTTGAAGCTGAAGGCTGGGGAGCTGCAGCTGTGGGGGCAGCTGGCGCAATTGGGAGGAACAACCAGCCCAGGTGAGCTCCAGGCTGTTGACGTAGTGCCCGTGCTTGCCCAGGTACACCATCACACCCTTTGTCTGCTGCTGTTGGGATACGCGTGCTGTGATGCTGCACAGTGCCACCACAGCTGCCTGGTGCAGCCTGCTGTGGGCCCTGGCGGCACTGAACAGGCTGCGTTGGTCATCTGCTGCACAGCACTGCAGCACCCGCAGCAGGCAGGGGTCCGGCAGGGCCACAAGCGATGGTGACTCAGCACCTGCCATCCTAGGATAGGCCTATGGGGGCAGCACCAGGACAACACCAGCAGAACACAAGGAGCAGTCATGTACGATAGTGAAATCTGGCATGTCAGGGCGGTGGCGACCTTGGTTTATCGAGATAGGCGATGGGGAGAAAGACCAACAGCGCAGAACAGTACCGTTGGACAGTGCTGATCACAAGGCCCCCCGCTTGTGTCCCTGATGCATACCTTGCAACGTTCCACAAAAGTATTGCTGTAAGCTTCAACTTGCGATGGCAGACACTCTACCACCGCTTGTGGACAAAGTGTGCTGACGCCTGCAGATCAACTCAGACAAAGAAAGTGCTACACGATAAACGACGTGCGGTTTGTAGGAGACGGTATTTCATGAACGTTATTTCCCTTTGGTATGGCATCCGTGCAATGTCGCTGGCAGGTTTTTGGTCCTGGCACAAGGTGTACATGTGATGCGTTGTGGGCTCAACTGCTGCCCACCAGCCCCCTGCATTGACCAGCAAGTCAGGTGAAGCCGCAAGTCCTCCACTATGATCTGCAACTTGCAATTCTTGATCTGCACTTCGGGTAGCTCATTTCATTACTGCTCAGCTCAGTGCTGCCGTGCTTCTGTCCTGCTGGTGACTGATCATGGATATCCATGCCTGGTACTGCAACCAGTATCATATGGGTGTCTGTGCTGCTGACCTGGCTGCAGCAATTGTGTGATATTCAGCTTATGACTGCTTTCTGCTGTTTGTTGTGGCCATCTGCCTTGTGGTGAGCCAAGGAAGGTATTGGCAGCCTTACTGTGGCATGCATGACTGGAACAGCAGCAGGACCCACTGGGAGTCCCTGCCAATCAAAACGATGGCTGCAGCCGTGCTGAGGCATCTACCCAACACAGCACCCATTGACGGATTTGAAATGCTTGGCATGTCTGAGCCAAGACAGTGTGTTTGCTTTGGTTGGGCACCTGTTCGTCACTAGTGACTGTGTTCAACTGGCATTCCTGCTGATGATATTACACTGGCGCTCCCAATGTCAGCAGTACCCAGAAGGACACTTCAGCATGAGCAGCGCACCATGGTGCATGTTACAGCACTGCCGCCTGCCACGGTTGTTGAAATAGCTGGTTGCAACAGCAAAGTGATGCCCCAATGTGTAATGCAGTTTGGCAACCGCTGTGCAACTGCCGTAGCCAGCTGGCAGCACTAGAAGATTGCCACTCACAAACCTACAATCACAGTTTTAGACAACCTGCAGAAGCCAAGCCTGATCGACACATGCCAACCATCCCTCTGATACCATGGACATCCCTGAAAAAGATGCAAAAGCTGGCCTCAAACCATCATGACACAAAGACTCCCAGCTGCACTGTGTACCTGCAGAACCTCCCAGCCAGCTGCCACCACTGCCTGACAAACTCACGTTCACCCGTCACTGCTGCTGTGGCTGCGAGGCCCCTCCCTCTGTTAGGCTGCTGCTGACAAGCGTGCTCCAGAGCAATTCAGGCAGTTGTGGGTCTAACCCGTCCCTGTCAAGTCAAAAGCTCAAGTGATACATCTAGCCTGCAGACAGATGTGACAGCACACAGCAGGGGGCACGCCATCTCTTTACATCTGTGGATATGCTGTTGTCTGAGTGCGCTGATAACAAAACATGGCAGGCTTCATGTGCACTGGGTTAGGGGGGGGGGGGCTAACGCTAGCTGGCTGTCACATTTACGTCCCACCACCCTGCATTTCTCACAGGGAGCCCGATCCTGCTGCTTACCCCAGTTTGCGGGTCACCCACATGGTCACAACAGCAGCACAATCACATGCCAGCTGGTAATGCTGAACTCCTTGTAGTGCAGAATTTGGGCATGTGCGGGTGTGGTATCATCAGAAATCCAAGATTAGTGATCAGTCTGTACAAGACCTCAGTAAAATATGCATGCATCGCGGTGAGTTGACGATGCTACACCCACCTGCTGCTTGCTGCTGCACCATTACTTTAAGTCTGCCAGTGCTGCGGCCGCCTGCTGGGCCACTCCAGGGTCAGGGTGGTCAAGGTGGAGCCGTGCCAGCCGCAGCCACACGGGCTCATCACCACCTGCCGAAGCCACAGCAGCAGCAGCAGTGAAGCCAGCACTTTGAAGGAACCAAACTGTTGACGGTGGCACTCTGCGGCATTTACAATGCGGCACAGCCGACATCAAGTGATGCATCTGAAACAACACCAAGAATTGCAGACAAGCAACACAACCAGCATGGCGTTGTCAACTGTGTCATGCAAAACGTCGCAGCGTCTGCAGGCGGGCAAGGACGCAAATGACACACGCCATGGCTCACCTTCCCAGTCAATTCCATAAGGAGCCCCAGCAATTGGGCTGTTGTACTGCAGCGCGCTCAGCTGTCTCAGCTGTGTCAGTTGCAGCAGCGACCCCGCATTGTCGCCACACGCAGAGCATGACACATTTAGGCCATTCAGCCCTGTCAGGTGACACACAGCCTGCAAACCCTCAGCTGCGTAATCAGTGCAGCTGAAGAACAGTGTGCGCAGCGCGCTCAGCGCCTGAACAAGTGCCAGCTCAGGGTTGCGCAGGCCCCACATGTAAAGAGACTGCAGGGCAGGGCAGCAGCTGACAAGGCAGCTGCCTGCAGGAGCTTGGGCAGGCTCGCTGTCTGGCTGCATGACACCCGAGATATGAACTGACTGCAGGTGCGGCAGCTGCCTGCCAGTAGGGAACAGGTGCTGCCACAAACCTGGCAGTTTGCAGTGACTGATGTCGAGGTGCTGCAGCTTGCTGCTTGCTGTCAGGGCTGCGTAGGCTGATGCAGGAGGGTTGCTGCCCTCAACAGCCTGCAAGCTGTAATCCATCCTGAGGTGTGTCAGCTGCTGTAGGGGCTGCAGGTGGGACAACAGTTGTGCCACCCCTGCTGCACCACCGCGTATGTGACAGCTGCCCAAAAGTAGGTGCTGCAGCTGCGTCAAACCAGCAAGGGCATCTGGCTCTAGCTCCATCACAACTTCCAGCTCTAGGCGCGTGAGGTGCTGCATGCCTGACAGCATGCTGGGGGTGATAACCTCACGCAGGCTGACAAGTTTAAGCTCTACTAGCTGAGTCAAGGCCTGCAGTGGCTGCAGGGCAAGGCTGGCCCCATCAGGGCCGGCAACCGTAACATACCCCAACTCAAGGTGGGTGAGGTGGGGCAGCAGCTGCAACACGCCAGCAGGGAAATGCACCAGCTCCCCTGAAACATACAGGTCGCAAATGCTGAGGTGCTCCAGCCCAGCAGGCAGCTGCGACAGTGCCTCAGACGCCCCGTCGTCAAGCAGCTTGCAATGATCCAGCCGCAGCTGCTTGAGGGCTGCTACTGCAGCAGCAGCCCCCAGCACGCCCTGGCAGCCATTGCCTGGCTGCAGCTGCAGCTTCAGGTAGGTGAGCTGAAGGCTGCTGAGCTGCAGCTGTGGGGGCAGCTGGCGAAGGGACACTGCATAATCATCAGGGTCATTCCAAGTGAGCTCAAGGCTGTTCACGTGCTGGCCGTGCTTGCCTAAGTACACCATCACGCCGTCCATCTGTTGCTGGTGGGACACCCATGCTGTGACGCAGCGCAGTGCCACCACAGCTGCCTGTTGCAGCCTGCTGTGGGCCCTGGCGGCACTGAACAGGCTGCGCTGGTCGTCTGCTGCAAGGCACTGCAGCACCCGCAGCAGGCAGGGGTCCGGCAGTGCCAGCAGCAAGAACCCCTGAACTGCCATCCTGCGGGGGCAGCAACACACACAGCAACAACATCACACATAACCATACGTACTTGAACAGCGTGAGCAACAAGCATGAACATGTGTCTGTGTTCTAGGGGACTGACATACAGCAGCACCGCCCTACTGTCCTCCTTAGAGCAGGGCTGATCTCAGGCGCCCATGCATGTTGCCGACCTTTGGTGCTCCCGTTTTCTATCCGTCCAAATCACTGGATGTGAACACAGGCTCGGCCAGGCCTAGGCACTTGTGGGATCACAACGATCAATCACGAACGATTTTCGGGCGACGATGAGGATTTAATCACTGTGCTATATGCCCGATCAACAGCTTAGTATACTTGTAAAACAGATCTGATTCGTTGCAGGGGTTCATCATCAAGGCACACGGCGTGTTGTGTTGTGCTGTGGCTCTACCCTGAAACCCAGGTCACTCTCAGGCCTTGGCTGGAAGCATGCTCTGCCTTTAACTCTAAACGTCCTTGCCTTGTGGCCAAAATTCAAGCTGTCATTCAAACATTCAACGAGTAGGGCAGGTAGCATGCCTCTCCACCTTTGCCACGTGTGCACATTAAAGCTCCTCAATCACAGCTGGCCATGGCATGGCCTGCTGTGCCCACTGGGCAGCCCAGCCTTGTGTCACTACCAGCAGGGAGCACTGGCCATATGCTACACCTTCACCACACCGTGTGTATCAAGCAGCCATCACAACACCACGCAAAGGAGCAGTCGGGACCTGCTGTTGCAGGTTGCACTACTCAGCCCGTTCCACCCCAAACTGACTCAGTTCGGAATCGGCCCCTGTTGAGCGCCACCCAAGACCCTTCACGCCAACAGGACCAAACAGGCTGCTTGGTCAACAGCTGCTATCGCTGCTGCAAGCACAGCGTCTGCTGCTGCTAGCAGCCCTGTGCTGTTCCTGTCAAGCCCCCATCGCAACTGCAGGGCAGACATGTTCATGTCACCCTCTCGACTCGGTATGCTGTGGGTAGCCCTGCATGCATAGGAGTGGAGGCTTTCCTGCCCACACCCTGCTAGTTGGCCCTGCCCTGCCGCAGAGTGGCTGTGCAGTTCTCACATCATCAACACAACCCACACAGCGTCTGCAACACAAACGGCAGCAGCCAATAGGGCTGAACTAGCTGCCGCCATCCCAACAGGGTCCGGCACCATGGCTAGTTGTGCCATCCTGCCGCAGGATGGCAGCTGCAATGATTGCAGCTGCCCAGTCTTCACCACCCACTCCCTCTACAGCCCGGCCCAGCCCTACATGCATGAGCACAGCGGCTGCCGGCCCACCCTCTGGCTGCTGCCGCCGGCACTTCTGCTGGCTGCCATACCCTGCTGTCCTGCTACAGAGGTCCTTGGTCAAGGCCTCAAGCACAGGCTAGCTAAACTGCAAAGGGGCCCACCCACTCCTGCAGCTGCCGCTGTGCCCTGCCGTCCTTACGGCAATGCTGCAACCCTCTCACCCCCCAGCCTCAAGGCCTAGGCCAGCCCTGCATGCCCAGGTGCGGTGGCTGCCTGCCCACCCACTGGTGCTGCACAGCAGTGTATGCGGCCCCAGGGGGTGCATACTGTGCAGCAGGAGGGGGCACAGGTCTCACTGGCTGAGGCAGAGCAGGACCCCCACCCCCCGCTGCTGCTGCTGGTGGTCCTGCTGCTGGCCCCCACCCCCCTGACACCATATGAGGGCCCTGCCCTTGGGGGGCAGCCATGATGGGGCCTGCTGGGGGGATGACAGGAGCAGCAGCAGGGTAGCCGCTGCTGTACTGCCAGGGGTTGTACTGCTGCTTGGTGGTGTAGCTGCCAGGGTCAGGGCTATACGGTAGGTATAGCTGCTACTGCCACATGGTAACAATTCAGACTGCTACAGACTGCAGGCTAGGGCAGCAGCTGGCCAGGAGGCTGCCTTCTAGCCCTGAACAACCGGGCTGTGCATCGTCGCCAGGTGGCTGCTGGACACCTCGAATATCAAGTGACAGCAGCTTTGGCAGCTGTCTGCCAGAAGGGAATAGGTGTGGCCACACACCTGCTGGCAGTGTGCACTGGCTGATGTCAAGGTGCTGCAGCTTGGTGCTGGCTGTCAAGGCTGCATAGGCTGATGCAGGAGGGACGCCGCCGTCAACAGCCCGCAAGCTGCGAGCCACGCTGAGGTGTGTCAGCTGTTGTAGGGGCTGCAGGTGAGACAACAGCTGTGCCGCCCCTGCTGCACCCCCGCCATCCCAAAGACACCTCAAACTCAGGTGCTGCAGCTTGCTCTTGCCAGCCAGGGCACCTGGCTGTAGCTTCATACCATCTAGCTCCAGGTGTGTTAGGTGCTGCATGCCTGACAACATGCTGGAGGTGACTACTTCACAACTGCCCCAGAGGTTCACTGCGCGCTCGAGCTTGAGACCCAGCAGCCGTGTCAAGGCCTGCAGCGGCTGCAGGGCAGGGCTAGCCTCATCAGGGCCTGCAACCTCGACCTCGCCCAGCTCAAGGTAGGTGAGGTGCGGCAGCTGCTGCAACACGCTGGCTGGAAACTGCACCACGTCCGTCCCATCACAGTTCAGAGATCGAATGCTGAGGTGCTCCAGCCTTGCCGGCAGTTGCGACAGTGCTGCAGCCCGTGCCTCAGCTGGTCCATTCTCAAGCAGCATGCAATGATTGAGCTGCAGCTGCTTGAGGGCTGCTGTCACGGCAGCAGCCCCCAGCACGCCCTGGGAACCATTGCCCGGCTGCAGCTGCAGGCCAAGGTTTCCAAGCTGAAGGCTGCTGAGCTGCAGCTGTGGGGGCAGCTCGCTGAGAGACAGTTGCAGACGATCGCTGCCCATCAGCGCAAGGCTGTTCAGGTGCTGACTGTGCTTGTCCATGTATGCCATAAGGCCCTCAATCTGCTGCTGCTGGGACACATGCGCTGTGATGCTGTGCAGCACCAACACAGCTGCCTGGTGCAGCCTGCTGTGGGCCCTAGCGGCACTGAACAGGCTGCGCTGGTCGTCTGCTGCGCAGCACTGCAGCACCCGCATCAGGCAGGGGTCCGGCAGGTCCACCAGTGAAAATGACTCTGCACCTTCCATCCTGTGGGGGCAGCACCACGGCAACAGTTGCAGCACATGTCAAACGCTGTCACATACGCAACAAGCGCATGTGTCCTAGGCAACGGCAAGACAGAACAGCAGCAATGCTGAGCCACGGGTTGAATGCCCAAGGTACCTGTTGTGCTGCAGTGTGTCAAACAGCTGTTGCTCCTAAGGCCCTGGCTGAGCTCAGAACTCTTCTTCTCATAGTAATGATGTGTATTTTCTCCGCTTAGTTCAGGTACAGCGCCTATTGAACGCCTGATGAACGCCACCTGCCACCTAACTCAGTTACGGAACGCCACGCGCCGATGATTGATGACTGTGAGCGTTTGACGCTAGTGAGGAGGCTGACTGCACAAGTTGTGGCGCGTTTACTTTGCACGACAACGTTAAGGGCGTTATGTTCATGCCTCGAAGGGGCTGCCACCCCAAACACGATTATGACAAGTCACACCGACGTCATACTCCGACACAACAGATGAGTCAGCTGTATTTCTGGTGGTCTGCTGAAGACTTAGACAGAGTCGAGATATGTAGGCAGTAGGTGACTCCTGAAAAGTGGCTGGGCTGGGATGGACACTTGGCATGTAGTAAATTGATCATGGGTGCACACAGCGCAGCAATGTGCTTCAGGCTGGCAGTGCAGGCTGCTTTCAGTGTCCGGGGGAACTAAGCATTCACAGGTTCCAGCGTCCCACAATGTGCAATGCAACGGGACCCTAGGTGACCTCAAAGGCGCACACACCTACGCCACAAGCCCGAGGCTGTCAACACTGTACAGTGCTGAGCCGTGCCAGTCGCGCACACGCACGCACACGCACACACGCACACGCGCACGCGCATGCTGAGCCGTGCCAGTCGCGCACACGCACGCACACGCACACGCGCGCGCGCGCGCGCGCACGCGCACGCGCACGCGCACGCGCACGCGCACGCGCACGCGCACGCGCACGCGCACGCGCACGCGCACGCGCACGCGCACGCGCACGCGCACGCGCACACACACACACACACACACACACACACACACACACACACACACACACACCACACACACACACACACACACACACACACACACACACCACACACACACACACACACACACACACACACACACACACACACACACACACACACACACACACACACACACACACACACACACACACACACACACACTCACTGTGAAGAAACTTTGCGCAGCTGCAATCCTTGCGCTGCTATGCTTCAGATGCCCACAGCTGCCTGAGCTGCTGAAAACAACACAGCAGCTGTGCGCAATTCCAAGTGACATAACATGCGTGCCCACATGCACATGCAGAGTTAATGCTGCTCAGGCTCAGCCCCTTCCTCAACTTGCTGCTGCTGCTCCTCCACTTTGGGTGACTCTGGCATGGGTGGATCCACCCCGTCATCCTCAGGCACATACTCAACACACACATCCCACCTGCACGACACGTGACAGCACACAGCGCGGGACAAGTTGTTGACCGTGGCACTCACTGCTGCGTTGCAGCCACAGCCCAGGCCTAGGCTGCAACCTGGGTTCACAGACAGGCTCCAGGTTCACAAAGATGCACAGCCGCCTGGCAACGCCCTGAACGTCCCCCCCCCACCTTACAGCCCTGTCCACACCTTGTCCCCGTCCCCATCCCCATCACACAATGTCCATGCATGTCCAGCACACACACCTGCTGCCCTTCCCACAACTGCCCATGAGGGCCCCCATCTCTATTCAACTGCTTCGAGCAGCTCCCGTTCTAAGGAGAAAATGGACCCTAACCCCTCAGCACCACCCAGTGATTGGCTATGCCATAGCTTTGGTGGAGATGCATCTACCGGGGTACTCATCACCCCAGCAACCACCTACCTGCTGCCTGGTGCTGCTGCGCTGACATACTTGACAAACTTCATCAGCCCTGCATCCCGCATCAACAGGCTCAGGCAGTTTGACACAGCAGGGATGTTGATCACACCGCTGTCATTGCCATCCTGCAGGTGACAGCAGCAGAACCAGCAGCAGCAGCAGAAGCAGAGACAGGAGGGTAAAGCTACAGGATGGCAACAGCAGCGGGGCTCTACCCACAGGGGTCAAGGTAGTACTTTGTTGAGGTTTTGAGTGCTCTGCTGCTGGTTGTGCTGCTGGCGAGGCTGTCAAAGGAAGCAAGGGCTCAGCTTGCGGTTCTTGCCTGCCAATGTAGCAACATGCTTGCCTCGCCTGTAGCTTGTCCCCACCTGCACGAGTTTACTGTGTCTGCTGCTATCATTGCTGACACGCACACGATGACTGTGCACAGAAGTCTACACACAACCAGCTTCCTAACAGGCCAACCAGACATGTTTGATGCAGCCGAAGTTGAAAACGTCTGGTCATGCATCTGCCCCACCTGTCTGTACACTGCTGCTGCCCCTGACTGCTCCTCCTCCTCATCTGCAAGCAGGTACGCCTCAAATCCACCAACCTGAGGGACACACAGGCAGGCAGACACTTTTTGAGTGTCACTGATATGGCATTGACTTAATGCAAGCTCAACATGCACGCGGTTCATTTCAAAATTCCAGGTCCACACATGACGCTGCCCATATGTCAACTTTTGACTGTCCCACCATACATACTGCCAGTTCGACTTTGCCACCTCCAGCTGCACATCCAGGGCGGAGGGCTCTCACTTGCATGACTGCATGACTGCATCCAGTGGAGTTTCCAAATTCCATGGTGTTTTATGCACAAGAGCAAAGGCATATACCATCAATACTTGGAAGGCCGACTCCTACTTCAGCCCCCCCCCCCCCACACACACACCACTACAACAGTGTTTTTCCCCGCTTTCCTCACCCCCTCCCCCCTCAGCTGAGTGCCTCACCTCCCCCACTGCCCAGTTGTCAGCAGCGTCGGGTGTTGCGTCATCCACAAACGTCAGCACAGCATCCAGCCTTGGCGACGAGGTGATAATGCCGTAGTGCGCCACTGTGTAGTCAAGACCTGCAGCAAACACATATACACCAGCGTCCTCAGATGGCGGCTTCAAACGTTTGCGTGCAGCAACACACTCCACGCACTTCATGGTGGTGCGATCGTCCTTGAGCCATGTCATCCCACATCCTCACCCAACCTCACGCTTCACATGCATGCCTGTCTGCCTCACAAGCATACCCGCCCTACCGGGGGCCAGTCCCCCCCCCCCCCCCCCCCCCCCGCGATTCTCTCACCTGCCCTGAAGCGCCGCACCTCTCCCGCATGCTTCAGTATCTGCACATCCAGCATCGCCCGCAGCAGCCGCGCAAACGCACCAGACTCAAACACCTGGCGCTGAACCGCACACAGCAGGGAGCCAGCAGAGGGGCCAGACAACGGGCCCTCCTCTGAACCAGCAGCAGCAGCACCCTCAGCAGCCTCGGCAGCAGCAGCAGGAGTGCCAGGCACAGCTGCTGCTGGCTGCCCAGTGAACTGCAGGTAGCGCTGCTTGTGTGGGGGACCGACAGCCTGCCAGTCTGCAGGGGCAGACACACAACCACATGGCACAGTACGTAGGAAATGGTGTTAGTACTGTTGACAATAGAGTGTTGAGCGGCACAGGGCCTGTCAAGGCAGAGGCCAGCAGGTAGGAAACAGCCAAGCGTGAAATGCACCGTATCAAATGCAAGGCAGAGGCTGTTACCAGTGTGCACTACAAGCAATACTCGCAACAGTTGCGTGGCGCTTTCTTTTTGACCTGGGTAGCCAGATTGATCAAACACAGGTGTCAAGAATCACACCAACCCAAAAGCGCTCTACTGTTGCACCTACCCACCTGGCCCATAGCCGGTCCTGAAGTCCGGTAGCTTCCCTCCCCCCACCCCCTCAGCCACATCTTGCGCCTTAGCAGCAGCAGCAACAGCAGCAGCAACCTCAGGCTTGAGGAAGGCCTTCAGCTGCACACTGCCATCAGCCTCCATTGCTGATGAAACCTTGGACCAGTTGTCGGGTTTGAGGTAAGCGGGGTTCAGCCAGGCCCTGAGCAGGGTGAGGTCTGATTCACTGAGCTCGCCATCTGTGTTGTTGCCTGGAGAGGGGGGGGGGGAGGCAGCAGCAGCAGCAGCAGCAGCAGCAGCAGCATCTTGCTGACGATGCGTTGAGGTAAGCGGGGTTCAGCCAGGCCCTTAGCAGCGTAAGGTCTGTTTCACTGAGCTCACCATCTGTGTTGTTGCCTGGGGAGCAGCAGCAGCAGCAGCACGGGCACCACAACCACCATCTGAGTGATGTTGACAATGGTGGTGTCTCACAAGTCGAAGTCATTGCAGCCCACAACTACGCATTGCACGGAAGCAACACATACACAAAACTGCTCAGCCTGCCATAGGATATTGTTGGTGATAATGCCCTCTCATCCCCTGCCTGTGTGCTGCTGGGCCCCCTCCCAACCGGCCAGCTTGCTGCTGCTGCTGCTGCTGCTGCTTGCCACCCACCCAGTCAGTCCTGGTGTTTCCTGCCACTGCCTCGTCCCTCCCAACATTTGACCACCGCCCCCCTATTCGTCCGCTGGCCCCCCACCCCCCATGGCCGCCTGCCGTCTGGGACATGTGTTTTGGCACCCACCCTCAAATTCCTGGTGTTCCTGTCTCTGGTCTGCCCCCGCCTTCATCTGCAGCTGCTGCAGTGATGCGTTGCTGGAGCCCTCCTGTGGCACATCCCTGTGGTACCAACCACTGATGCTGAAACGGGGCTTGTCAGCAGTCACAACCTCCTGCAGGGCGGATGACATGACACACACGTGGCATATAGCGATACTCGCAGGACACGGCACAGCGCAGCATGTTGCATGCGGGCTTGTTGCAGCGACATAGGACGGGACAACAAGGTTTTCAGCACAACATCAACCCAGCAGGCAGCATGACAAGCATGTCACGATCACAACACCTCACTCGGTCTGTCAAGCAGAGTCACCCTCGAACACCCGGCCTCCCTACCTGCACTGAGTGGAAGCTCTTGCCCGGCTGCACCACAAACATGGCCATGCTGTTCCACACGGGAAGGTGGGACACAGTGGGGACCACGTCAGGGGTGTGGGGCTGGCCTGTTGACAGTATATGACACGGGGGGTGGGGGGTGGGGGGCAACAGAGGTGGCAAGGAAGGTGTATGTGTCAACGGGGTGAGGGTGTGACACAGTGGGGATCAGTTTTGTTCCCCACTGCAGCGTTGGAGGTGTGGCGCTGGCTTGGAGAGGGGCGGGGGCAGGACATGCATAAGGCTGCTTTCAAGAGGGTGTGAATGGTCAAGGATGTGAGGAGGAAGGGGGGCGGGCAAGGGTGTGTAACAAACAGTGCCACTGGCAGGAGGTCAACTAAGGAACCTGTTCAGCCGTCTGACACCTGCCCATGCAGTATTTTCCCTTTCACTAAGACATGCACAACACCAAACACCCATTGTACGTCTGATGCTACTGCTACTGCTACTACTCCTGCTGGACTGGGTCAGGGCCACGCCTATGCACTCCCCCCCCCCCCTGCCCCCCCCCCCTCCTCACCCTCCACCAGTGGGTACAGCTCCAGCGCGCCCCCGTCTTCTGCTGTCCAGGGTTCATCAGGGTCTGTGAGGTATATGATGAAGGACACGGCCCTGGTGCCAATCACGTCATCATGGTTCAACAGGTGACCACCCTGCAACACCGGCCGGGGGTGGGGTGGGGTGGTGGGGGGGGGGGGGGCAAACTGCATGAACGGCTGGAAGACTTTTCGACTACATTTCAGCCCGTGCCCATGTACCTGCTGAGACAGCATGTGTGAGGTACCCTGAGCCATCCCATGCACAGAGGATGTTTTTGACCAGTGAATGACATGTTCTGTGTGTGGTGCCAAACTGCTGCACCCCTGCTCCTACCTGTGCGTATACATTGCAGGACAGGTCTGTCTTGGTGGACAGGTCTGTCACGCCAGTGATGCCCTCAACCAGCCTACAGGCACCACGCAAAAACAGCAGCAGCGGCAGCAGATTGGAAACATACACACGCATTCACCCCCACCCATCACAGCAACAACTTGCGATTCCTTTGACGATGGCATTCAGGTAATAACATGTTGGCTGTACTGGTCAACACTGGCCCATATGCCAGTGTTGATGGCAGCAACCCCCATGTGGGTGAAATGTGTTATGCCTCACTTCCCCCTCAACTGCGCTAGGGGGGCCTTGACCATGCACCAAAGGCAGCAGTAACAATGCCAGCATGACAAACAGGTGGCTTGTGCGCTGTCCGTGTCTCACTCACTTCCTGAACTGTGTTGAGTATATTGCGTCCCTCAGTGCCATCAGGTTGGGCAGCTTGGCCGCCTGTTCAGGGTCAAGGGAGTCCATGTTGGCCAGGTCACCTGAGGACACACAGCAGGGGATAGGAGGGGGGCGGGGACAGGGGGAGTGTGTTAACATACTTACTATGTTGTACATACAAACTGTGTTGCAGTAGAACCCGAAAAATGCGAACCATGCCAGCAGTCCTAGTAGGCGCATGTGTGTGGTGGAGGGGAGGGGATGGAGGATTCTGATGCGAGCCTCTTGAGGATGCATCGGCATGACTGAAGAAATGGGGTTGAAGCATGCAAGGGCATGACTGGTGGAGAGGGGGATCGGCAGAGCAGCTGGGCATCTACTGCACGGCGCATGGCCTCATGACTCCAACGCGGACAGAAGGCGACCAACTACACAGCCAGCACCAGCTGTCGTGCCAAGCCTGCCCCCCTGTCACTGACCAACTGAAGCAGCGCATTGGGGTGCTTGCCACTGCTGTTGCCACTGCAAACCACTGCTTTGCAGATAGCTGCATGTGTCCCCCCCCCCCCCCCCGGGGTGCAAGGCACCACCAGAAGGAACGGTGTCAGAATAGTCCAGCAGCAAGCACATGCGCCCTACATGTAAGAATGAAACACATGAACACAGTCAACCTGGTATCAGCATAAGAGCATACAGCCTACCTGTCTGGAAGACCTTGAACAGGTCAGTCTCCTTGTATGTTGCTGATATGTTATGGATAACCTCCTCCCGCACAGCACGCAGCACTGTAGGGTCACACAGGTCCTTGATGACAACATGCGTATACGGCTGCGCGTTGTGGAGGTCGTCATGCAGCTGCTTGCGGGACTCATCAGAGAACAGGGTCTGCCGGATGACTTTGCTGCTGCTGCTGCTGTTGTCACTGCTGCCGTTAGCTGCAACCTTCTGCTTCTTCATGGCTGGTTCACCCGCTTGTACAGTCTTTTCATGCGCCTCCGAACCATTTGCGACCTCTGGAATCACGCAAACAGAACAGCAGCAAGTTGGACACCAGCAGCACAGCAGTAGCTACGTGATCGATCGCCGACACTGCTGCACGAGTGTCGGAGCGACTAAGGACCTTGAAACAGGCTGTTGTAAGGCCTTACCGTCCGTCATGACAGCTGCTTGCGCCGTAAACTGCCGGGTTGCCAAGAGGGGCGTTGCAGTACACGTATCAGTTTTGCCGCACATACAACTGCAGCACAAAGAAGGCAGGCGAAGCAGGGAAGGTCTGGTTCACAAACCTTTGACGCTGGGGCCGCACTGCAAGCACCGTTGTGGCGTGTTGAGACGCATGTGTTATGTTACATGACAACTGCTACAGCCAGCCCAGCGCACACCTTTGCGGGTAACAAGACACCCAGCTGCAGCAGCATGCAAGCCAACTGACTTTCCAAGTGGCATTGACACCTGCCCCAATGGTCCACACAAGGTGCCATGACCTTCAGCCCTGCCATCATGGCATGCAAGCACGCCATGCAAACTGTGCTGCCCATGTTGCTGAGGATGGGTCAACCAAAGACACGAACCAAACATAGACCAGTCCAGATGCACACACCTGCACAAGATCCTCATGCTTGTATATGTCCCCCACCATAATCTCAACTGGGCTGAAAGCAGACAGAGCGGCACGCTGCAGCAAGGTGCATTGTTGAGCGGCCACCACCACCTGCGATGGGGACGAGCATCGTGGTGCACAAGCACACATGACATCCTGATACCTACAGATATCACCCCTGCACCTCGTAAGCACCTCGTAACACCTGTGTGGCCTCACAACGGATGCACACCAAAACCGGATGCTGGCTCATCAACCAACTGCCGGCCGACCCAACAGTCGCGCATGCACCCGAGTAGCAGCAAGAGGAAACTGCACACACAGACAGTTCAAGCCACATGACTGCATGTGCATGCGACGCACAGGGTCCTTACTGTGTGACATGCACGGCACCAAGGCTGCGCACGCAAAACCACAACACCTCCTGAACCCCAGCATGCCATCACCAGCTCTGGACCAAAAGCTGCTAAGTATAGAGATGCACTGCTGCAACTGCCAGGCCAGCAGCACAACAAGCAGGCGCCACCGGCTCACACCTCAGCTGCGCTGGACACCACCAGCATGCATGCATGCATGCCGGCACATCAGCACCATGCCTAGCTGCAAGCTGCCTGTGAACTCACAGCACAGCCGGGCCAGCACAACAGGCGGCGGAACCAGTGTCCTGCTCACCCTTGCAGGACAGCAAGCAACAGCCTCCATGCATGCACATGCCAGCACACCACCCTGGCTCCTAGCTGCACAGTCATGTGCAGCAGGGTACCTTGCCGTGCTTCCAGCTGACACTGAGACTGCATTGGATTGCACCCCTAAGTGTGTGAGGTGTGGCAAATTGCTGCCTCAGCAGTTAACTCTGCAGGAGAGCCGTACGATTAGAGGGGCCGCACAGTCACAGCAGCACACCCACAGTGGGAGGCACACCAGGGACGACAGGGGACAAAGGGAACAACAGGGGCCACAACTGTGAGACGTACATATCATGTCCAACCTGGCAGACGCTCGCGGGCAACCGCTACAGCTCACACCTGATTGTTCCATCAAGCTCGAGTGCACATGCATGGCTGAGGGCCAGCGGTGCCACACGCTTTGACGCTCTGGTTGCTGGGCTGACCTGGGCTGACCGCAAGTGGTGCCGTGCAGGTGGGTCACGCTGACCCACAACCACCATGCCTGAAGCACCAGCGAAAGCCGCAACACCAACATGCCGTGGCACCATTCTTAGCCAACCCAAACAGCACAGCCTTGGAAAACGGCACAACAGTGACCCAGGCACAGCCGCAACCTTTGGCAAACGGTGCTGATCCAGGCAGCACAGCCGCACGCGGCCTGGCTGGGCAACAGGGTGGGCCTGGCAACACGCTGCGAAACAACCGCAGCTAAAGGCTTCTCCATGCGAACACGGCACAGCTGCAACATGCGACACGGCACAGCTGCAAACCTCAGCACAGCCAGGCTTTGAGGAACTGTGCTGGATCAGACGGCCACACCACAGGGCTTGTCGCCAGGCGCAAGCTTTTGAGGCCCTTGGATTAGCCTCAACAGGTGCGGTGGGGACGTGTGTCGAGTACAAGAGGTCGCGTGCAAAGCTGCACTGTGACAACCCCAGCAACAACTCAGGACTTAGGAACATGGCCCGCGATCTCACAGAGCGGGACATGCGGCATCTTTACGCAATCGCCAGCCCTGCCATGCTTGCTGTGACTGCATGCAGGCCCTGACCAGCGCCAGCTGGCTGGGCCGAACCCCCAGCAGCATCCCCTGTAGCTGCTGCTGTGGGCCGGCGGCGGCCATAACGCCTTGAGGATCCAGACCCGCCAACAGCAGGGCCTGGACCCGGCCTGCTGTTGCTAGACTCTGCTGCAGGACCGGCACCCCCACCCGCTGCTGAGGCCTCCCCAGGGGTAGCAGCTGCTGCTGCTGCAGCTGTGCTAGCCCCGCCACCACCAGACTCGGGAACTGCTGCAGCTTGGGACCCAGCCTTGGGCCTCCACATCACACGCACCTGCGGCCCTGCTGCAGCAGCATCTGCAGACCCTCTGCCACTGCCACGACCGCGGCCCCTTCCACGCCCCCTGCTGCCCCTGCTGCCGCGCTCTCCGGATGTGTCAGTCGCCCCAGCCTCAGTCCCAGCCTCAGCAGCAGCTTGTGAGCCTGCTGTGCTGACACTGTGCGGTGCTGCTGCTGGTGTGCCAGCCGAGCTGCCAACAGCAGCTGCTGCTGTTGCTTCCTGTGGTGCTGCTGTTGACAATTTGCCCTTGCTCCTCACCCTGCTGCGCCGCCTGCTGCCGCTGCTGGCAGCAGCAGCCTCCCCATCGCCTACACCGCTGCCTACTGCTGCTGTTGCCTCTCCACCTGCCTCGGCAGCTGCAGCTGCAGTCCTGGGTGCCCTTCCCTCCCTGCTGCCGCTGGCACCCCGACGCTCCCTGCCCCTGCCCTTGCCCCGCCCCCTGCTGCGCCCGCTTGAACCGCCAGGTGTCGCCTCACCCTCACCCTCCTCCGCTGCTGCTGCTGTTGATTCAGCCGCAGCATCTGCACCTTGCTGTGGTGCATCCGGCAGCTGCCGGCGCCGCCTGCGCTGCTGGCCACGCTTGCTGCTCCCTGCCTGGACCTGGGGTCCCTCCTGTGCTGGGGCTCCTGCTGCTGCTGGTGCTGTGCCCTCAGCGCCGTCAGCTGCAGACTCTGCTGCTGCTGCTGGGGCACTGGGTGAAGCTGGTAGCATGGGGTGCCCCTCAGAGGAGGCCTCAGAGGCCGCAGCCGCAGGGCGCCTCAGCAGCGTCACCTTAGCACCCCGTGCACCTGCGCCGCAAGCAAACCGCAGGCATGCACGATAATTGTGTTGAGTGTGGAACTTCAGTGACTTGATAATTGTGTTGAGTGTGGAACTTCAGCGACTTGCAGGGGGTGCACCCACACATGGTGACCTGCACAATCAAACGTCTAAGGCAAACACAGGGGTACGGTTGCATCAACTTGCTGCAGAGCTGGACAACCCAGAAGGGAGCCAGACGGTCATGAGTGACGAGGAAAGAGCCCCAGGGATGAGGTGTGCCTGAAAGGCAAGGTCCAACTTTTCTGGACGGTCTCACCCACCTGGTGTGGGCTTCCTGGTAGGCACCCACAGCTCCTGCACAGCATGCTTGGCTGCATTCAAAGCGTCATCAACATGCAGCCCATTGGCCAGTGCTGGCACACCTGCTGCGCTGCCATCACCCTCTGATGCAGCTGCTGGTGCCTCTGAAACAGCAGGAGCAGCTGCGGTCCCCTTGCTGCCACGACGGCGGGGGGCCTTGCTGCGCTTGCTGGTGCCTGGTGCTGCAGCTGCATCTGCTGGGGTGGTGTGTGAGCTGTCTTGTCCTGCAGCTGCTGTGCTGTACTCAGCTGTGTGGCTGTTGCTGTGGTGCTGGCTGGTAGCTTGACCTGCAGCTTTCTTGCCACGGTTGCGTGGCCGCTGCCCTCTGCGCGCTGCCTTCTGACCATCTGCTGCTGCTGCTGTAGAAGCAGCCTCTGCGTCAGATGCGTCCTCCTCCTCCTCATCGCTCTGTGCCAGATTGTTTGCCTGATGCACAGTCTCCTGCATGGTGTGGTTCATAGAACCAGACAGAGGTTCACCAGACAGACAGAGCTAAGGAGGAAAGCCGGTCCTGATGGTGTGATGCGCCTCTGGCCCAAGCATGCTGTCGGTGTGAGGGGCGTGAGGTGGGCCTGATACACTTACCTGGTGAGTTTTGAACTCATCACGTGTGCTCAGGACCTCTCCACACTCAGCACAGAAGAAAATGCCAGCTGGTCTGGCCTCATCAGGAGCTGGAGCAGCAGCAGGCACGGTGGCAGACCCACGGCCTTGGGGCACACTCCTGCGCCTTCCCGACATGACTATAATCCTTCAGTAATCAGAGAAAGAAGCGACGGTTCGTTCGTCCCGTCATTCCAACTCAGGACATCGCACAGGTGATGTCGTTCTCAGCTCGGATAGGCTTATTGCAGCCTCATCACACCGATGGTGTTGTTGTGAACAACGTATGGCAGCTGCGGTGGTCAGCCAGTGCCGTTGTTGCCTCCATGTTTTTAAGCAGTCCTAAACCATCAGGCTACCTGCCTGCAGCATGCTTTCCGTTTGTTGAGGCCTTGTCGAGGCCCACAAAGCACTGGCCTGTGTATGTAGCCAGACCTTTACTTCAGCAGCACTGCACTTGATCACCAGCCTACAGTAGCATGACAGCTGACTCTGAACGAGCCCAAGGGCGTTGAAACATGGCGCCTTCAACCGTTCTTTTGCTCTGAGCAGACTTGCTCCGCGCTGCTGGCTCTGTTCTTGAAGCAATGTGCCTTGAAGCAACATCAACCTAGGACAGCAGAACAGTACTGGGGACGGGGACCTCATCAGCTTGCCCTTCAGCCTTTTCGTAGCAGCAGTTGTCTTGCTGGTGCACCCGCTTCGGTCAGATTCAGTGTAAGCCAGCAGCAGCAGCAGCAGCAGCAGCAGCACTCACCCACAGGCACGACCAGTGCAGTGACCAGCCACCAGCCTACCCTCCATCATGGGGATACCAGGCTTCAACACCTGGTTCTATGAGACCAACAAGCAGGCATATGTGCCTATGAACACAGTCAAGGTTGACCACCTGTACGTGGACATGAACAGCCTACTGCACAATGTGAGTGGCTGAGGCGCAAGGGGGAGGGGTGCCTTGGCCGTGTGGCTCAAGCCAGGGGGCCGGGCGGGGGGTGGGGGGGGGGGGGGCTCCATGGCTTTAATTCTGGTGCAGCTAAGTCTGGCTGGTGCTGGTGGCAGCGGTGATGGGGCTCATGAAGCGGGTTCACGGAGAGGGAGGGGCGGGGGAGGGCGGCAACCAGAGGCCAGGAAGTGGACGCCACCCCGCTGATTGTGCGGACCTGGGAGGCTGTGGCCATTACTGGTGTGCAGCACCTCTGCAGGGGAGGGGGGGTGCGCAGCAGTGGGCCGTGCTTGCCTCTGCTTGAACACCCCACAGGGGCAAGCTGCAGGACCAACACAGTAGGCAGCTTGCAATGTGGCTTGACTGGCTGGCTGGCTGGCTGGCTGCCTGGGTGGCTTGTTTGACTAGCGCCGCCTTTGACTGATTTAGCAGCTGCAGACAGGACTCCCTGCGGTGACAGGCAACGACACCACCTGACAGGTTTGCATGCGCCGCCTGCTGCTGTTGTTGCTGTGCACCATGTTTGCTGCTGCGCTGCGGCGTTTACATTCCTGGTCTCTGCAGGCGCTGAGGAACGGTGAGCAGCGATGCCAATCAGATGTCATTGACCAGGCATTTGGGGGTTACAGTGGCCAGGCAGCAAAAATTGACCAGACACCCAACAACCAGGAGTGACCAGGGTGCATAAGGAGTGACCAGGCAGCAGCGGGGTGCACTGCCACACGCAAGTGTCTAGGCAGCAGCTGGATTATATGCACTCCTTGACTTGAGCAACTTGGCCTTGCCAAACATACCAAACCCTTATGCAGCAGCATCAACAGCAGCAGTGCATGCCTGCAAGATATATATCTGTCCTGACGCCACTGTTCATCCCCCCCCCCTCTCCCCCCTCCAGCGCGCAACCTTGACGGCTACCATGAGGTGCTGTACAAGCGGCTGGACAAGCTGCTCAACATCACACAGCCACGCAAAAGCGTCATGCTGGCCATTGACGGGCCCGCACCCCTCGCCAAGCTCATGACACAGAGGGAGAGGCGCAAGGTGCGAAGGGGGGTGTGCGCTTCCAGCTACGCGGTAGTTTGTAGGGTGAGCTGCAATAAGTGCCAGGCCATGCTGCGCCATGTCATGGCATATTGCGCCATCTGCTGCGCCATGCCCAGCCATGCTTTGTGCTGTGTTCCATGTCATCCCTTCAATGACAACAGGATTCCATGTCATTTGACAAATTCCAGCATGTTGCATAGCAGTGTCGTGTCATGTCAAGACGTGTCATGCTGTGCTATGCTTTGCGCCCTGCAGAAATCGTTTGTGTCTGAGGAGCGCAAGAAGGCAGGTGGCGGCAGCAGCAGCCAGCAGTCAGCTGGTGATGTCAGGAAGTACAAGCGGCCGGGCTCCTTCACCTCCAGTACTGCCCTCACACCCGGTACACCTTTCATGCACGATGTGTGTGTCAGCATCAGCCACTTTGTGTGCGCAAAGCTGGGCCAGGACAAGTGGAGGCATGTGAGTGCATGCAGTGGCGGGAGAGGGCGGGGGGGGGGATGTGTGTTTGTCAGCATCAGCCCCCTTGGGTGTGCAAAGCTGGCCCACAACTGGGGTGTGTGCAAGTGCATACTGTGGCTGTTTGAGGGGGGGGGGGAGATGGAGGGTGTGAGGCTGTAGCTTGCACAATGTGCATCAGCATCAACCACCTCGTGTTTCAACAACAGCCACCATCTTTCCCCATTGCATGGGGAACATCAGGTGATGTGTGGCCTTGAAGTGCACCGAGCTGGCAGGGCCCCAGGCACCTTTCCTCATTTGTTTGGTGCCTGAGGTACATCCTCAGCCCACAATCGTATGTGCATGTGTTCTCTTGCATACGCAGTTGGAGTTTGAGGTGTCTGGCCCCACTGTGGCTGGTGAGGGAGAGGTGAAGGTGCTGGGCCGCCTTGCACGCCCACGACACCCACACGCAGTCACTCCAGAGGACACACACAGTGAGTGAGAGGTGGCACTGAGTGTGAGGGGGCCAGTGAGTGTGTGTAGACACAGGGATTGCATCCAGCCAATGCATCAACCATTCAAAGTTGTCACATTCCAAAGCTGGGTATAATTGTGTGGGGATGCACAGTAAAAATACATTCAATGTGTGTGTGTGTGGGGGGGGGGGGCACTCAGTGAGTGAGGAGGGGTGAGGAGTGCACATACAGTGGCTGGCCAGGTTTGCAAAGTGGGGGGCATACACGTTGTCTCAACAGTTTACAGCTGTTTTGGAGGCGATTCATCTCAGGTGGGCGTTGTGCAAGGCATCAGCTGTGTTGTAGGGGCTGTGCTCACACTGCAGTTGTCACGTTGCAGCTGCTGACCACCCTTGCTTTTGCTTTTGCTGCTGCTTTTGCTGCTGCTGCTGTGTCGTCCCTGCTGCCCAGTGATTGTTGGTGATGATGCTGACCTCATCCTGATGGCCCTGGTCAGCAGCACCCCCAGGCTACACATCCTCAACGCAAGGTAAGATTTATAACATAATAACAACAATAATAACGACACCATGACGCATGCCAGATTGTGGAAAACCCTGTAGGATACTCTTCATAGCATTGTATCACCTGCCCTAGTGATCCATGTGATGCATCCACTGAGCCTCATGTGGTCATGATGTCAGAAACTGTGTGGGTTGTGCTCACACTCACCACCCGCTTTGGCAAGTCAGCCAAGTGCTTCATGAAGCACCCTTGACGTTAGGGGGCATGATCTTGACAACCCAAAAAGTTTGAAGCCTCGAAGTGAGCAAAAGGGCCTGAATTACTTTGAATGATGATAGATGTTGTTGTTGAGTAATGACAGCATGTGCACCTCACTGTGGCTGACAGTGTCACCTCACTGTTGGTGTTGGCCCTCATGTGCATGCACACAGATTTGGTTTTACTGAACCTGCTGTTGGAATTTTTGTGGCTGGCTTTCGTTTTGTTCTCCTTCTCCTCTCACTCCTCTTTTGTTATCACTCACTCTTGCAACAGTCTGAGTGAACAGGCGGGCCGCAAGGCGTCAGCAGTGTCAGCAAACTCTGCAGTGCTCTCTGTCGACCGGCTGCACTCTGTGTGGCTGGCAGCAGGAGTGACAGGACAGCAGCAGCAGCAGCACAAGCAGCACCACGGGCAGCAGCAGCAGCAGCAGCAGCAGCAGTTGGAGGTGTTGGGGCGTGAGCAGCTGCTTGAGCTGCTTGGGTCCAAGGCTGACATGGCGCTGCTGGCGATCCTGTCCAACGGCAATGACTACCTGCCGGCTGTGAGGGGCTGCCCTAAGCTGGAGGACCTGTGGGCCAGGTGAGGGCGGGATGGGGGGGGGGATGAGAAGGTTTCGAATGTGAAAATTCGAAAGATGAATTGCCAAGGAGGTGGCAAACAGAGGACTGTCCTCGTAGAGGTGTGAGTCAGTCCCCAGCTGCCCGCATGTGCGTGTGTGTGCGTGCGGGGGGGGGGGGGGGTTAGGGGCACATGCAACTGCTTATTGTTGGCAGATATATCACTGACAGATTCATCACCCAGCTTCAATGCAGACAGGACGCGCAGTTGGTGTGTTCTGAGTGGCACTTTAGGTGGTGGTTGCGCGGGGGGGGGGGGGGGGGGTAGGGATTGTGAAGGGGCACAGGGTAAATAGAGGGGGGGGTGTGCCCCAAGGTTTGGCAGCTGTGGGCCAGGTAAGGAAGGGAGGGAGAGGGAAGGGGCTGAAAGGGGTGCGCTGGTGTGGGATGGTAACTGTATGGAGCAGGCAACAACCTGCACCCCTCTGCTCTACAGTCATTGGTCTGATGGGTGTTGCTGTGTGTCACCTCGCCGTTCTGGACTCTTGCAACTGTAGCTCCTCAACCCCCCCTCCATCCGGTGCTTTTGGCGTCCCCGCATATAGCAGTCGAGATTGCAATGCAACTCTTTCATCAACCCCCCCTCCCTTGCCACCTGTGCTGTCTGCACCCTGCAGCTACAAGCAGGTGCGGCAGCGGCCCGAGTTTGCCGGCCGCTCCATCATCACCATGGTGGTCACACAGGACCCCACCGACACTGGTGCTGATGCTGCCGGCAGCAATGGCAGCAATGGCAGCAGCCGCCAGCTGGCAGCATCTGCTGAGCTGGACCCCTTCATGCTGGCAGAGGTGGTGGCAGCAGCACAGCAGGGGTACAGCAGGTGAGTCTGACTGAGGGCTGAGGCTATCTCAGCCAGTATTGGTGATGCCAGCAGCCATGGCAGTGCTGGCGGCGGGGTGTTGGGTATACATGTCCAAAGTAGATGCACACTAGTGGCACGCGCTTGCCTTGGTGCTTCAGACAGACAAAGAGACACAGATGGATACAAGCTATGACAGACATTACTTGGCCGCGGGGTGTGTGTAGCGGGAAGGGATGCAAGTTTTCGTGTGTCAAGATATGTGTGCGGGTGCAAAGGAAGGGTGCGTGTGTGTGTTGTGTTGGGTTGCTGGCGTGGTTGGTGCGGTCCGTGGGGCCCTGAGGCGCCTAAAACCAGTCAGCCGGAACAACTGACCAGATGACCTTGTCAATGCCCAGGAAGCGATGCGGCTTTTCAGGCCATTTCCTGGTTTTTCTGCGGCCACCTGAGAATCACCATCACCCCTCTCACCCCCGTCCTCACTGCTGCAGTGAGGACGGGGATGAGGGGGATGATGGTGATTCTCAGGTGGCCGCAGCCGTTGATGCTGCTGCTGCTGCTGCTGCTGGTGCTGCGGCGGCGGTGGTGCCGCTCGTTGTTGACCAGCAGCACCAGTGCCTGCCGCCGAACCTGCAACTAGCCCCGCCTGTCGGCGGCATCCCGCAGCTGCAGGCAGCCACTCTGGTGCCCACTGCTGCTCTGTGTCCTCAAATCTCCCAGGACCCCAGTTTACTAAATGTTAGTTATAATGACATTGTAAGATCCTGTCAACATGTGTCATGCGTGCACCGACAGCAATGTGCGGGAGTTTTACTACGGGGCGCACATGCCCGATGCAGCTTTGCACGCTTGCTATGATGTGGAGCCTGTCCTCATGCACAACCACCCTGTGCCTGACAATGTGACAGCTCAGATGCCGTAACAACACAGTGCCTGCTGTGCTGTTACAGCAGGCACTGCAGGATAGCAAGGAAAAGAAGGTGCGACACACTGATTGTATGGCTGTGTGTCCTGTCTGCAGGTACTATGGCTTGCTGCAAGGGGGCAAGAAGAAGCGACGCAAGCAGGCAGCCCTCCAGCAGCAGCAGGGGCAGGAGGAGGAGGACACAGAGCAGCTCAACACAGGAGCAGTAGCAGCGGCGGCGGCTGCGGCGGCTGGCAGCAGCAGTGGTGTGGGTGTGTCGCTGAGCCGTGACGCGTGTGAGAGCCTGCAGTGGATCAAGGGCATGCTGTGGACCATGAGCATGTACTTTGCAGGTGGGGGGGGGGGCACACATCACACATGTGGTCGCACGTGTCTTGATATGCCGCAGGACATAGTGAAGTGGGGAATGAGTGTTGTTTTCTTGTGTGGTCTGGCTGACTCTCCAAGCCACATCTATGTCATGATGTGTCCACTTGTTTTCTTCCTACCGCCTTAAATTGCCAGGAGATCCTTTTGTCCCCGCCTCTTTGTAGCAGTCTGCAGCACCACACATTCAACAGACGTTGTCTCTTACGTGCTCACAGGTGACTGCCCAGACTACCGCTGGTGCTTTGCTGGTCCTGCACCCAACACCACTGGCCTCACAGACCTTGCAGTCACAGCAGCAGCAGCAGCAGCAGCAGCTGACAGCAGCCCGGTGACACCACACTCCACTGCATTGGCCAGTGCCCACCTACGCATCCGCCTCTCAGACTTCGCAGCAGCAGTAGCCGCAGCCGCCGGCAGCAATGGCAGCAGCAGTAGCACATCGCTGACCGCATTCTCTGCTGCTGTTGCTGCTGCTTTCGAGCGTGAGGCAGCAAAGGGTGGCAAGATGGGCCGATCAGCAGCAGCTGCAGCAGCAGCAGCGGGGGGTGCAGGGGGGCTAGAGGCCCTGGCCCCCCACGTGTGTAGCTTGGCGCTGCTGCCGCCTGGTGCCCTGGAGCATGTGCCCTCTGCAGTACAGCACCTGATGGTGGAGGGCAGTGCTGTGTATGACATGTATGCCAGCTGCTCAGGTGGGTGGGTAGAAGGGATGAGCTACCCCCCATGGGGTGAAGGTGATGTCCCCTCCCATGGGGAGGGTGGTCACTCCTCAGAGATACCGCCACACATGCTGGCCTTTTGATCTGCCATTTGTGTGTTATGTCTGTCAGTGTACAGGATCATGGAAGTCTCTGTGTGCCTGCTATGCTGGGCAGGCAAAGTGTTGGTGGTAGTGGAAGTCTTGCAGCACAGTTACTGCCACCGCCGCTGCTGCTGCTGACATGCGCAACCTGTGCCTGCTGGTTCTGCATGTGTGCCTACCCAAAACAGGGTGTGATGAGGTGGGTAAGACTGTTTATGAGGCCACCCAAGCCCATCAGGCAGCCATCAACAAACTCACAGACATCCAAAGGGCCATAGCTCTGCTGGCTCGCAAGGAGGCAGCAGCAGCAGGCGGTACAGCAGCAGCAGCAGCAAACGGACGCGCCACAGCAGCAGCAGGTGCTGCTGCTACTGTAGCCGCCAGCAATCTGGATGGAGATGATGACAGTGTTACAATTACGTCATCACAGGAAATGGAGTGTGAGGATGCAGGGGATGAGTCAGCAGCAGCAGCAGCAGCGGGTGACGCTGTGTCACCGGAGATGGCAGCGCTGCTGCAGCAGCGGGCGGCAGCGACGGCTCAGCGGCAGCAGTTGAAGGAGGCAATGATGGCGGCACAGGACACAAAACGGCGCCACGAGGACAGGGAGCACCCGGATGGTGAGGAGGGGACGGGCGAGGGGGGGGGGGCAAATGAGGGGGGAGGGTGTTGGGGAGGGTGTCGCAAGTGTTTCTGGTGATCACACAGTCACGGCGGGACAGGAAGCACGCCCAGATGGTGAGGACAGACCCGGGGGTGCGGGGTGGGGGATAGGGAAGAGGGTTGAGGGACAGACCGGGGGTGGGGGGTGGGAGAGGACAAGGGGTTTTGGTGGGGATGTTGTTTCAAGTATTATCGCACCACCCAGTCATTGCATCGTCTGAACATCTTGGGGCGGGGCGAGTGCACCCCTGGGGTTGTCTGGTGGTTATGAGGCTGGGAGGGTTGGGGTGTATGATGGTGGATGTAGAGTGATGATGCTCACAGACAAGCTGTGACTGCTGTCACCTGTCCCCCCCCCCCACACACACACCCCACCCTCATAAGAACACTGTCCATCTACACGTTCCACGCCTCCACTTTCACCCGCAACCACTCACCCCCTTCCTCTCAGACACACACATCCCATCGTTTGGACCTGCTTGGTATCTTACACACTGTTGACGCACACTCCTTGCTAAGCCATGCGCCAACCCCACCTTCTCGCCGGCAGGTGTAGATACCTTTGACCTTGCCCTGGAGTCTGCTATGTCCTGCACCCTGCTTTCCCAACCAAATTACCACACACACATCCGCACCCTTCCCTCATTTGTTGCTGCCCCCCCCCCCCCCCAAATCCAACATCGCAGGTGTTGACACCTTTGACCTTGCCCGCCTTGAGTCTGCTGTGTCAGCCATCCCCCCAGTGCCTACAAGGGGGAGCAGCAGGCACTCACACAGTCATCACAGAGCATGATGTTCAGGGCAGCAGCACAGCAGCAGTACAACCAGCAGCAGCAGCAGTACGGCCAGCAGTATGGAGGGGGCCAGCAGTACAGGGGCTACAGCCAGCAGGGTGCTGTTGTGGGGGTGGTGTTCAGGCCGCCACCCCCTGGCTGCAGGAATTCATATACAGCACCAAGCGTGCGCAATGCACAGGTGTGTACGGGGGGGGGGGGGGTAGGGGAAATTGTTTGGTGCATAATGTGTTCAAGGGGTCATAGAGCACCGAGCGTGCGCAATGTGCAAGTGTGCACGGGGTGAGGGATCCGGGCCAGGGTGGGATGCATGTGCGCGTGTCTGATGATGTTGAAGTTTCATCAGAAGTGCATGGGATCCCACACATCACAGTCTGTGCGCAATGTATATGTGTGCGACCGGGGGTGAGGGGGCAGGGGAGGAAGTGCGAAGTAGGGCATGTTTAGGCGGATGGCAGTGGCATCCGGTAGCTTCCCAGCTGTGTTGGCATAGTTGCAGGAGTGACGATAATGAAAGCCTGCTGCTGCTGCTTCTGCGTTGTAGCATGAACCCAAGCTCCCTGTTCTGTGTTCCCATGAACACGACATGTTCAACTGGTTGTTTGAGTTTCCCCGCCCGCTTCTCCGGACCCGACAAGCTGACCTGTGACGAATGTGCTGACCGTATTTTGCTGCTGCTGCTGCTGCTCCTGTCGCTGCTGCTGGCTGCAGGTGTTGCGTTGTGTGTTGGATGAGGACGCCTTCAGCTGCAGCCTGCAGGAGGACAGGCACCTCTGGCGCTACAGCAAGTACATCGCACTCGGCAACAACAGCTTCAACCGGAACCCCACCAGCAGCAGCGGCAACAGCAGACAACAGCCGCAGCCTAGCGGCAAGGGCCCCCAGCAGACGGCAGCCGGCCTGATCAGGACTGGTAGTGGCACCGGAGGTCCCGGGGGAGGTGGGCCGGGTAAGGCGTGGGCTAAACCTGGCCCAGCTGCCAAGGCGGGAGCAGCAGCAGCAGCTGGTGCAGCAGCAGCACAGGCGGCACTCAGGGGCGGTGTCGATGAAGCAGCACCAATGGATGTCGATGCAGCGACAGAAGCATTCCAACGGACCGGTCTGCACCAGCAGCAGCAGCAGCAGCAAGGACAGCAGCAGCAGGGGCGGCGTGCGCGGTCACCCAAGCCCAAACGTGGACGCGAGGCAGCAGCTGCTGGCAGCAATGACGCACAGGCAGCAGCAGCAGCGGCCGCAGCAGCCGCCGCTGCTGCCACTGCTGCTGCTGCTGCCGCTCAGTACCTCCCTCCCCCCGTAACAGCAGTCGCCAGGCTGGGGGTACCTCCTCCCCCCAACGCAAGCGGCAGGACCGCACACGCAACAGCGGCAGCGGTGCTGCTGCTGCTGCTGCTAGTGCCATGGGCAGTGGGTATGGTTTGTACGCAGTGGGGCTACCCCCACCCCCTGCCCCCAAGAACCTGCCCCTTCCTGGGGGACTGTTGGGCAGGAGGGCAGCTGGGGGTGGGTCCTCTGGGGGGTTGGCAGGAGCTGGTGGCAGCAGCAGTAGCATCCTGGGGGGTGGTGGTGCTGGTGGTGCATCCACTCAGTCACAAGGGGGTGGTGTGCAAGGCAGCAGCAGCCATGGCACTGGGGGTGGGGGTGGATGGGAGGCACCAGCACCCCCACAGCAGCAGCAGCAGCAGGAGCAGGGTGAGGCAGCAGGGTATCCTGGCAGTTACTCGGACAACTACTATAACGGGCCAGGGAGCTCTTACGACCAGGGGCAACAGCAGGGGCAGCGGGCCGGGTATGCTGGGCAGGGTGACTATCAGGGGGCCAGCTATGCTGGGCCAGGTGATGCATGGGACCAGGGGGGACAGCAGGGCCAGGGGGTGGGTGGGCCAGGAGGATACCAGGCCAGCTACCAGGCGGGATCTGCAGGCTACCAGCAGCAGCAGCAGCAGCAGCAGCCAGGGGCCCAGTGGGGAGGGTATGGGGAGGCAGCTGCTCAGGGGAGCTATGGTGGCTACAACAGCCAGCCTGGCAACTATGACAACAGTTATGCCAGTTATGACAGACAGCCTGCCAGCTATCCCAGCCAGCCTGGCAGTAGCAGCTACACCTACCCTGACAGCTACAACCCACAACAGCAGCACACCCAGCAGCAGTACACCCCCCGCAGTACAGCAGCGGCGGCTACCCTCCTGCTGCTCCTGTCATCCCCCCAGCAGGCCCCATCATGGCTCCCCCTCAGGGGCAGGGCCCGCATATGGTGTCAGGGGGGTGGGGGCCAGCAGCAGGTCCAGCATCAGCAGCAGCAGGGGTTGGGGGTCCTGCTCTGCCTCAGCCTGTGAGGCCTGTGCCCCCTCCTGCTGCCCAGTATGCTCCCCCTGGGGCCGCCTACACTGCTGTGCAGCACCAGTGGGTGGGTAGGCAGCCACCACACTTAGGCATGCAGGGCTGGCCCAGGCCTTGAGGTTGGGTGGTGAGAGGGTTGCAGCCCTGCCAGAAAACGGCACGGCACAGCGGCAGGTGCAAGAGGGAAGGGGTACCCGCCACAGCTGAATCAGCCTGTGCCTGAGGCTTTGTTTGGGACCAAGGAAATCTGTAGCAGGGCAGCAGGGTACGGCAGCCAGCAGCACTGCCGCCAGCAGCGGCCAGAGGGTGGGCAGGCAGCCACTGTACTCAAAGCATGCCGGGCTGGCCCAGTCTATCTAGGGAGTGGGTGAGGGGGACTGGGCAGCTGCGAAAGCAGGATGGCACTACTAGCCATGGTGCCGGACCCTGTAGGGATCGCGGCAGCTACTTCAGCCCTATTGGCTGCTGCCATCTGCGTTGCAGACGCTGTGTGGGGTGTGTTGATGATGTGAGAACTGTACAGCCACTCTGCGGCAGGGCACGGCCCACTAGCAGGGGGTGGGCAGGAAGCCATCACACCTATGCATGCAGGGCTACCCACAGCATACTCCACAGCATAGTCGAGAGGGTGACATGTACATGTCTGCCCTGCAGTTGCGATGGGGGCTTGACAGGAACAGTGCAGGGCTGCCAGCAGCAGCAGGCGCTGTGCTTGCAGCCGCGATAGTAGCTGTTGACCAAGCAGCCTGCTTGGTCCTGTTGGCGTGAAAAGTCTTGGGTGGCGCACAACAGGGGCCGATCCACCGTTCCGAACTGAGTCTGTTTGGGGTGGAACGTGCTGAGTAGTGCAATCTGCAACAGGTCCCGACTGCTCCTTTGCGTCGTTGTGTGATGGCTGCTTGGTACACACGGTGTGGTGAAGGTGTGGCATATGGCCAGTGCTACCTGCTGGTAGTGACACAAGGCTGGGCTGCCCAGTGGGCACAGCAGGCTATGGCCAGCTGTGATTGTTGAGCTTTGATGTGCACACGTGACAAAGGTGGAGAAGCATGCTACCTGCCCTACTCGTTGAATGTTTAAATGACAGCTTGAAATTTGGCAATGAGGTAAGGACGTTTAGAGTTATCGGCAGAGCATGCTTCCAGCCAAGGTCCTGAGAGTGACCTGGGTTTCAGGGTAGAGCCACAGCACAACACAACACGCCGTGTGCCTTGATGAACAACCCCTGCAACGAATCAGATCTGTTTTACCACTACTCCAAGCTATTGAACGGGCATATTCGACAGTGATCCAATCCTCATCGTCGCCCGAAAATTGTTCTTGATTGACGCTGTGATTCAACAAGTGCCTAGGCCTGGCCGAGCCTGTGTTCACATCCAGTGATTTGAACGGATAGAAACCGGGAGCACCAAAGGTCGGCAACATGCATGGGCGCCTGAGATCAGCACTGCTCTAGGAGGACAGTAGGACACTGATGCTGTATGTCAGTCCCCTAAAACACAGAGACCTGTGCATACTTGTTGCTCATGCTCTTCAATTACGTATGATTATGTGTGATGTTGTTGCTGTGTGTGTTGCTGCCCCTGCAGGATGGCAGGTCAGGGGCTCTTGCTGCTGGCACTGCCGGATCCCTGCCTGCTGCGGGTGCTGCAGTGCCTTGCATCAGAAGACGTCCGCAGCCTGTTCAGTGCCGCCAGGGCCCATATCAGGCTGCACCAGGCAGCTGTGGTGGCGCTGCGCAGCATCACAGCACGGGTGTTTCAACAGCAGCAGATGAGCGACGTAATGGGGTACGTGGGCAAGCACTGTCAGCACGTGAACAGCCTTGAGCTCAAGGGGAATGAGGACTCTGAGGACCCTGAGGATGATGCCCTAGTGTCCCTTCGCCAGCTGCCCCCACAGCTGCAGCTCAGCAGCCTGCAGCTTAACTACCTCAGCCTGCAGCTGCAGCCGGGTAATGGCTGCCAGGGCGTGCTGGGGGAAACTGCGACAGTAGCAGACCTCAAGCAGCTGCGGCTGGGTGGTTGCGAGATGCTTGACAGCGGGGCGTCTGGGGCACTGTCGCAGCTGCCTGCTGGGCTGGAGCACCTCAGCATCTGCGACCTGTATGTTGATTCAGGGGAGCAGGTGCATTTCCCGGCTGGCGTTTTGCAGCAGCTGCAGCACCTCACCCACCTTGAGTTGGGGCTTGTGTCAGTTGCCGGCCCTGATGAGGCCAGCCCTGCCCTGCAGCCACTGCAGGCTTTGACTCAGCTAGCAGTGCTTGAACTTGACCGATTGCGTGAGGCGATCACCTCCAGCATGCTGTCAGGCATGCAGCACCTCACACGCCTGGAGCTGTCAGTGATTGAGCTAGAGCCAGGTGCACTGGCTGGCAAGACCAAGGTACAGCACCTGTGTATAGACGGCTGTGAGATACGTGGGGGTGCAGCAGGGGAGGCACAGCTTCTGTCGCACCTGCAGCCGCTGCAGCAGCTGACACACCTCTGTGTGCGTAACAGCTTGCGGGATGTTGAGGGCAGCAGCCCTCCTGCGGGGTTGTGTGCAGCCCTGACAGCAAGCAGCAAGCTGCAGTTGCTTGACTTCAGCCATTGCACACTACCAGCAGGTGTGTGGCAGCACATGTTCCCGGCTGGCAGGCAGCTGCCACACCTGCAGTCACTTGATGTCACAGGCGTCAGGCAGCCGAACGGCAAGTTTGCCCAACCACCTGAATGCAGCCGCCTTGTCAGTTGCTGCCCTGGCCTGCAATTTGTGTCGATGTGGTTGCTGCAGTGCAGTGCAGAGCTGCTGGCCCCATTGCAGGGGCTGACCGGGCTGCAGAAACTGTGGTGCGATTGGGAAGATGCCACAGCAGAGGTTGTGCAGGCGGTGTGTCAGCTGACAGGGCTGAGGGAGCTGGTTGTGCATGTGATGCGGCCGGGCTCTGCACGCCTGAAGGATGAGGGGATGTTGCTGCAACTGACACAGCTGAAGCGGTTGACCAGGCTGCAGTGTTGGGCCTCAGCTGGCACTGCCCTGAGCATCCATTTGGCAGGTGAGGTGAACTCTGTCAGGCGGTATCCTTGCTTTTTGGTCACTGACAGACCAGGTGACCTGGGTGGTGCATCTTGTTGAATCTACAGCACCAGACTGGTTGTCCCGCGTATCATTCCTGACATGGGTGCAGTATAAGAGCCACCGTGGCTTCAGTGATCCCTGTGGGTCTCCTCTGTAACAAGTGTACACCATCTCTGTTTTGATCCTCAGTATGTTGTTCCTTCTGGTTTGTTGTGCTATCTCCGTGATATCAGTGAATGGCTGGCATGAGCTATTGAGCTTCATAGCTACAGGTGTAACTTTAATTTGATTTGATTGATACATATGCATGCCAAGCAGGGGTTCATAGGACGCATGCATCACCTTGACTTTGGCTGTGTTGCATGCTGCATGCATAGAGTGCCCCACCGTGGGGCAACTTGAAGTTGCACTACATTTGAAGTGAGGAGCTGCCTGGACTTCTGGTGTTGTTGGTCGCAGGTGTTGAAGACCAGCCTGTGTGGCGGCAGTTGGCGCGGCTGCATTTGGACAACCGTGACCTTGAAGTGGCACAGCAGGCGGCTTTGGCACTGGCGGACTTGCAGTGAAGATGCAGCAGCAAGCAGCAGGTGGGTGTAGCATCGTCAGCTGACCGCGATGCATGCATATGTTACTAAGGTCCTGCACAGATCGCACACGGCTCTTGGAGTCTGATGATACCAAGCCCACACATGCCCAAATTTTGCACTGCAAGGAGTACAGCAGCACTAGCTGGACATGTGATTGCGCGGCTGTTGTGACCATGCTAGGACCCACAAACTGGGCGGGTAGCAGGATTGGGGCTTCCATAGCCTGTCACGCATGCGAGATGATGGGACGTAAGCTGTGACAGCAAGCTAGGGCTACGGCAACCCTCTGCGCGAATGCACATGAAGCCTACCATGCATGTCACTCAGTGCGCTCAGATTATAGCACACTCACAGATGTACAAAACAACCTGTCCCCTGCTGTCCCCTGCTGTGTGTTGTGACGGCTGTCTGCAGGTTGGGTGTGTCGGTTGAGCTTTCAAAACAGTGACGGGGTGGACCTACAACTGCCTAAATCTGCATGAATTGAAGGGCATGATTGCCAACCGTGCTGGCAGCAGCAGCCTGACAGGGCAGGGGCGGGGGGGGGGGGGTCCGGAGCCATAGCAGCAGTGACGGGCAAACGTGGCATGCCTGGCAGTGGTGGCAGCTGGCTGGGTGGTTCTGCAAGTACACAGTGCAGCTGGGAGTTGTTGTGTCATGCTGGTTTGAGGCCAGCTGTAGGCATCTTTGTTCAGGATATCAGGGATACCCATGGTGTGAGGGGGATGGTTGGCATGAGTTTATTAGGCTTGGCTGCTGCAGGTTGTATGTGGTACTTGTAGAGTTGTGAGTGGATGTAACAATTGAATTTTGGTATTTGAGGGACAGCCCTCTAGTGCTGCCAGCCTGGCTACGGCACTTGCACAGCTGCTGCCATTCTTTTCAACCGCGAGGAAGCTGGGGGGGGGGGGGCTCCCACGCTGCCAGATTGCTCTACACAGTGGGGCCTCACCTTGTTGCATCCAGCTGTGTGTGCACCCGTCGCAGGCGGCAGTGCTGTAACATGCACCAGGGTGTGCCGCCCATGTGAAGGGTCCATCTGGGCACTGCTGACATTGTGAACGTCAGTGTGATATCGTTGGCAGGAATGTCAGTTGAAAACAGTCAGTGAGGGGCGGGTGCCCAACCAGGCAAAGCACACACACTGTCGAGGCTCAAACATGCCAAGCAATTCAAACCCGTCAATGTGTGCTGTGTTTTTGGTAGATGCCTCAGCACTGCTGCAGCCAACACCATCATGATTGGCAGGGACTCCCAGGGTCCTGCTGATGTTCCAGTCATGCATGTCACAGTACGGCTGTACAGCAGAAAGCTGTCGTAAGCAGACTTTAACAAGAACCTGCTGCAGGGCTCACACACACCCATAAAAAAAATTGGGTTGCAAGCCAGGCATGGATATCCATGATCACTACCCCTGCAGGACAGAAGCACAGCAGCAGTAAGGAGATGAGCTACCCGACGTGCATGTCAAGGTCTGCAGGTTGCAGAGCATAGTGGAGGACTTGAGGCTGCTCCTGACTTGCTGGCCAATGCAGGGGGCTGGTGGGCAGCAGTTGCGCCCCAGCACAACGCATCACACCTTGTGCCAGGACCAAAACCCTCCAGATTCAGTGCACGGACGTCATACCAAAGGAAGATAAATACATGAAAGACCGTCTCCTACAAACCACGCGTCGTTATGGTGTAGCAGTTTCGCTTTCTCTGTCTGAGTTGATCTGCAGGCGTCAGCACACTTTGTCCACAAGCAGTGGTAGAGTGTCTGCCATCGCAAGTCAAAGCTTACAGAAACATTTATGTGGAAAGTTGCAAGGTATGCAACAGGGGCACAGGCGGGGGGCCTTGTGATCAGCACTGTCCAACGGTACTGTTCTGCGCTGTTGGTCTTTCTCTCCATCGCCTACATAGACACACCGAGGTCGCCACGGCCTGTACATGCCAGATATCACTATTTCACATGACTGTTCCTTGTGTGTTGCCATTGCTGTCCTCGTGCTGCCCCCATAGGCCTATCCTAGGATGGCAGGTGCTGAGTCACCATCGCTGGTGGCCCTGCCAGACCCCTGCCTGCTGCGAGTGCTGCAGTGCTGTGCAGCTGACGACCACCGCAGCCTGTTTAGTGCCGCCAGGGCCCACAGCAGGCTGCACCAGGCAGCTGTGCTGGCGCTGAACAGCATCACAGCGCGTGTGTCCCAACAGCAGCAGGTGGACAGCGTGCTGGTGTACTTGGGTAAGCACAGTCAGCATGTGAAGAGGCTTGAGCTAACGAAGGAAGATGGCTTCCTGAAGTCCACATCCACCAGCTGCCCACACAGCTCCAGCTCAGCAGCTTGCAGCTTGAGAGGCTCAGCATACAGCTGCAGCAAGGCAATGGCTTTCAGGGCGTGCTGGGGCCTGCTGCCGCAAGAGTAGCAGCCCTCAAGAAGCTGCGGCTAAAGAACTGCACGCTGCTTGACGATGAACCGGCTGAGGCTCTGGCTGCAGCACTGTTGCAGCTGCCTGCTGCGCTGGAGCACCTTGGCATCAGGGATGTGCACGTTGGTTGGGAGCGTGTGCAGTTCCCAGCTGGTGTGTTGCAGCAGCTGAAGCACCTCACGTACCTTGAGCTTGGTGTGAATATAATGGGCCCTGATAAGGCCAGCCCTGCTTTGCAGCCGTTGCAGGCCTTGACGCGGCTAGTGGAACTCCGGCTTGACTGGCTGCGGGAGGTTATCACCCCCAGCATCCTGTCGGGCATGCAGCGCCTCACACGCCTGGAGCTGTCAGGCGAGGTGGACCTAGAGCCAGGCGCCTTGGCTGATAAGACCCAGCTGCAGCACCTGTGCTTGCATGACTGCAGGATAGTTGGGCGTGCAGCAGGGGTGGCACAGCTGTTGTTCAACCTGCAGCCCCTGCAGCAGCTGACAAACCTGAACCTTCATTTGAGCTTGCGGGTTGTTGAGGGAAGCAACCCTCCTGCATCAGCCTATGGAGCCCTCACCTCAAGTAGCAAGCTGCAGCACCTTAATATCAGCTGGTGCACACTGCCAGCAGGTGCATGGCAGCACATGTTCCCTGCTGGCAGGCAGCTTCCCAGCCTGCAGTCACTCGATATCACAGGTGCACAACATTCACATGGCAAGTATGCCCAAGCTCCTGAAGGCAGCCGTCTTGTCAGCTGCTGCCCTGGCCTGCGGTCCCTCTCCATGGCAGCCCTGCACAACCCAGAGCCGGCCACTTTAAACCAGCTGCAGCTGCTTACCAGGCTGCAGAGTGTGGCCACAATCGGTGGGCTACCACGTAAGATCAACTTGTCAGGTGAGGTGGCTTTTGTTGTGTTTCCTTGTTGGTTTTGATCATTTTGAGCTGCTTTCTGACACAACAAGCAGCACCAGGTGGTTATGTGTGTTTGTGCCTTGCCCGCAGTGTCTTCTCGTGTTGCTTTCAGACAGAGATCCCAAGGCCCCGCGTGTGCTGGATTGCATCAGCAGCTGTCAAGCACAGCATGGGTTCATGATGGCATGTATCACTGAGTTGTGGCTGTGTCCGCATAAAGGGTACTTGTAAAAGACTTGCATGCAGTGCTAGCGTTCCTATCCCAAAATGTCCTACAGGTGTTGATTGCAAAGCCACATGCGTTGGGTAACTGCGCCATGAGGCACTGTCAAACGAGGTGCTGCCTTTTCTGCTATTGCGACTGCTGTTGGTACTTCTGCTGCTGTTGGCAGGTGGTGATGCACCTGTGTGGCAGCAGTTGCAGCAGCTCCTCCTTGACCATGTTGACCCTGGAGTGGCACAGCAGGCGGCTGCAGCACTTGCAGAGTCGCATTGACTGGACAGCAACACACGCAACAGGTGGGTGTACTGTGATCAACTTGCTGAGGCTGTTATGCACACAGATGTCGCTGATTTAATCACACCGGCACATACCCATGATTTTGCACTACACCCATGATTTTGCACTACATCAGCGCTCAATCAGCACTCAATCAGCAAGAATTCTTCTTCGAAGTGTCGAGGTACTTGTGCGGCTATTGTGACCATGCATCATGCATGATCACGATGCTGCCTGCGGGTCGGACATGCCACCCGGTGCAGGTAGCAAGAGTGGGGCGCTCTGTGAGGCATAAGGTCTGTGAGGCATGCATGGTGAATGTAGGGTGTGACAACCCGCTAGCCAGCCCTGCAGCTACGGGGCCCATTCCACCCCAATGCACATGCCGCCTGACGATAGACACTCACACCGCCGCTGAGCGCAACAGCAGGCCCCTTTTGTTGCAACCCAGCCTGTTGCAACCCAGCCTGTAACAACCCAGCCTGCCCCTACTGGTGTGCTCTGTCACCTGTATGCAGGTGGGATGTGTGCGTTGGGCTGTGATTGAAGGTAACGTGGTGGATGCACAACTGCATGGACAACCACTACAGGGGGTGGTTGGTCAGCACCGGCATGAGGAGGTGGAGATCGCCACAGGAGCAGTGATATGTAGCTTCATAGCTACAGGTGTAACTTTAATTTGATTTGATGTGTACGTGGGAGTGCCCAGTTGTGCTGGCAGCTGGCTGGGGGATGTCTTGCGTACAGTGCAGCTTGAGGTCAGCATGCAGTGTGCAGCTTTGTGACCAGATGCCTGTGACATGCATCTTGCTGCGTGGTGTGAGTGACTGGTGCCATGTGATGGTTTGGTTTGGCTGCTAGTTGTGGATGTAATTTGGTGTCTGGGACAGTCTGCGCTTTATGAAGCACCACCTTGATGTTGACTGCAGCACGTCATGCAACCGTATGAATGTTTTCACTTTGGTTGCTATAATTTGTACCTTGTGGGTTTTCTGCAGCTCCACCTGACTTGCTGGTGGCTGATGGGCAGCAGTTGGGCCACAGCACAACACATCACACATCGTGGCATGTCAGTAACCCGAAAACTTTTTGTGTCTAACAGATGGGATGTCTTATCGCATGCCACTTGCTTCAACCAACACCTATTTCGTCACCTCCCAACAGTTGCTGTCTTTCGAGATGATCTGCACTTCGACCCAATTGTGTGTCCACCAGCAGTGATTCAGTGACTGCTATAGTCAGATTCAACGTACAGTACCTCTTTGAGGTAAGCTTGAGCGGCAAATGAAGCGGCTGCTGTGATCAGCACTCTGCCATGTGAGGCATGCCTGTATCAGCACAGTGCTGTCCCTCTTCTGCCGTCCCCTTGGACACCGAGACTGCTCCAAGATTGAATGCATCGACGTGACAAAATGACGTGCGTAGCTGTGCTGTTGTTGCCGTGTGCTGCTGCCCCCCACAGGATGTCAGATGAGGGGTTCATGCTGCTGGCACTGCCGAAGCCCTGCCTGCTGCGGGTGCTGCAGTGCTGTGCAGCAGACGACCACAGCAGCCTGTTCAATGCCGCCAGGGCTCACAGCTGGCTGCACCAGGCAGCTGTGGTGGCGCTGCGCAGCATCACCCTGCAAGTGTCGCAACAGCAGCAGATCGATGGCGTGATGGTGTACCTGGGCAAGTACGGTCAGCATGTGAACGGCCTTGAGCTCATCGGAGATGACCCGTATGGCCTCGACATGTCTCCCAGCCAACTGCCCCAACAGCTGCAGCTCACCAGCCTGCAGCTTTCAGAGCTTAGCCTGCAGCTGCAGCCCGGCAATGGCTCCCAGGGCATGCTGGGGGCTGCTGCCACAATAGCAGCCCTTCCGCAGCTGCACCTGTCCGACTGCCAGCTGCTGGGCAATGGGGCGGCTGCGGTGCTTGGTGCAGAGCTGTCGCAGCTGCCTGCTGGGCTGGAGCACCTAACCATTCGTGACCTGTATGGTGAGGGGAGCATGGTGCCGTTTCCAGCTAGGGTTTTGCAGCAGCTGCCGCATCTCACCTACCTTGAGCTTTGTGGGGTCGAGGTTGTGGGCTCTGATGAGGCCGGCCCTGCACTGCAGCCCATGCAGGCCTTGACCCGGCTAGTAGGTCTCAAGCTTGAGTGCCTGGAAGGAGTAGCAGTCACATCCAGCATGCTGTTGGGTATGCAGCAGCTTACGTACTTGGAGACGTCAGATGGGGTGCAGCTAGAGCCATGTGCCCTGGCTGGCAAGACCAAGCTGCAGCACCTGTGTTTGAGCGACTGCAGCATATCTGGAGGTGCAGCAGGGGTGGCACAGCTGCTGATTAACATGCAGCCCCTGCAGCAGCTTACACACCTCAGCCTTGATTCGAGCTTGCCAGATGTCCAGGGCGGCAACCCTCCTGCATCGGCCTATGCAGCCCTCACGGCCAGCAGCAAGTTGCAGCACCTCGACATCAGCCACTGCGGACTGCCAGCAGGTGTGTGGCAGCACCTGTTCCCTATTGGCAGGCAGCTGCCAAACCTGCAGGCAGTCCGTCTCACAGGTGCCAGGCAGCCACCAGGTGACTATGCCCAGGCACCTGAAGGCAGCCGCCTTGTCAGCTGCTGCCCTGGCCTGCAGTCGTTGCAGATGGGGTTGTTACGGGGCAGTGCAGAGTCGCTCGCCCCACTGCAGGGGCTTAGCGGGCTGCAGACTCTGCATTGCGGCTGGGATGAAGCCACGGCAGAGATTGTGCAGGTGGTGTGTCAGCTAACAGGGCTGAGGGAGCTGGAGATGTGGGGCTCGGCGCGCATGCAGCAAGAGGGGTCGTTGCTGCAGCTGACGCAGCTGAAGCGGCTGACCATCCTGCAGTTCTGGGGCGATATTGGTCATCACATGTTTTTGCCAGGTGGGTTCAACACTTCATCTGGTTGTGTTGTTGACCCATCTATCGTGTGTGGGCGTGGTCTGCTGACAAACTAACAGCACCAGGTCTGGTGTGCCTGGCCCTCCTTGTCCCGGTATGCGAACTCTGACATGGGTGAACGCGAGAGCCACTAACCTAGAGGCTCACTGGTCTTGTCATCTGCCTGATTAGGGTGCTATGCATAAGTTGGATGAGGTTGTGCTGCATCTCGCGTGCATGAGGGGGATGCCACTAAGCTGCACTGTGGGTGAAGCGTGCCTTTGATGCTACTGTGTTTGTTTGCAGGTGGTCAGCAGCCCGTGAGGCGTGACCTACTGCAGCATCACCTTGACCACCCCAACCCTGGAGTGGCACGGCAGGCGGCTGCAGCACTGGCAAACTTGCACTGACACATCAACACAAGCACCAGGTGCGTGTACACACCCGCATGCTGATGTCATGACCTGGTTGGGCCCAAGTGTTGGAAGGAGGCTGCATAGGGTGGGTGTGACGCGTGTTCAGGTGTCAACGTGTGACAGCCAGCTAGCGTGCAGGAGCCGTGGGTGTTGGGGAGCTGTCGCATACAGGAGCATGACGCTGCCTTTGCAAGGCAATCGAACCAGCCACTTGTAAACTGAGATGACAAGGTGCCTGCAACAGTTTCAGGCACAGCGCGCAGTCACCCTGGTGTGCGCTGTCGCTTGTCTTGCAGGTGGGATGTGTTATTCGAGCAGCCTGAGCATGACAGGGTGGAGCCAGGACTGCCTGGGTCACTCCACTGGGACAATGAGCAGCAAGCTGAGGAGGGGTCGGTCTTGATGAGCAGCAGCTTGTACACATGTGGCCATCATGCATGGCATGCATGTGACCATTACACCCAGCAGCTGCAAGGTTCCAGTTACTTTTTTGCTTGAGAGAGAGTGTATTTGTTTGTGGGGGCATTAAAGCCGACAGCTTGAGTTGTGATTTTACCGCAATTGTGATCAGTTGTGCCTCTTTTGCCTACGTGAGTGTAGCTTTGAGGCTCACTGGTGATGTACAGTTGCTTTTACTCGGCGGTGGAATAACTGGCAGCGGTCCATAGTGGTGTTTTGCATCACCGGCCTCAATGTTTTTGAGTGGATATCATGCCGTGTTGCATGGTGCTGTGCAGTACGGTCATCATGGCTGCTTTTGCCAACCTGTTGCAACACGTTCAGTTGACATATCATGCTGCCACTTTACCTGCCAGGATACTATATATAGTAGGGAATGGGAAACTGCACAATGCGGTATGGGAGAAAGTGACGCGGTGTGAAAGTGATGGTGGGCTTGAGGCTTGTGGTGCTGAAGGGACAGCAGTACTGCACAGTACGTCACATGTTATCTCGTGCGACGATCAGCAGCCGTTAATTACAGGAAGAGAAAGTTACAACAATGTTTCACAAGCACCTCAAGTAACTGTAGCATCGCCATAAAGTTGCCTGCATCACGATCCAACGCAAGCTTTGGCACTTTCCCACCACTTCACATCTGTTCACATCTCGTTTTGAAAGTGAGTACACCACCACCCAAAGGTAAGAGACAGCGGCGCAGATGTGAGGCTGGATCAGTGCTAGTGCTGGTGTCTCCTTCTGGAACGAGAGCAGTGGACACTGCTGCTGTTGTGCTGTCTTTCCATCGCCTAGGGCACGGTGATCGCAACAATTTTGCTGCTTTGATATCGAGCACATCACATGCGACATTCTTATCGTGTGCTGCTGTTGTTCCCCTGTTGCTCCCACAGGATGGCAGGTGGTGACTCATCATTGCTGCTGGCACTGCCAGACTCCTGCCTGCTGCGAGTGCTGCAGTGCTGTGCAGCAGAAGGCCACCGCATCCTGTTCAATGCCGCCAGGGCCCACAGCAGGCTGCACCAGACAGCTGTGCTGGCGCTGCGCAGCATCAGAGCACAGGTGCCGCAACAGCAGCAGATGGACAGTGTGATGGTGTACCTGGGCAAGCACGGCCAGCATGTGGACAGCCTTGAGCTCAGGGGAGATGAGCGGTTTCCAGTCCACCTCCCCCAGCTGCCCCCACAGCTGCAGCTCACCAGCCTGCAGCTGCAAGAGCTCAGCCTGCAGCTGCAGCCGGGCAATGGCTCACATGGCGTGCTGGGGGCTGCTGCCTCAGTAGCAGCCCTCAAGCAGCTGCGGCTGACAGACTGCAAGCTGCGTGACGATAGGGCGGATGACGCGCTGGCTGCAGCACTGGCGCTGCTGCCTGATGGGCTTGAGCACCTCAGCCTCAGCATTTTGGAGGATGCTGAATTGGACGTGGTGAAGTTCCCTGCCGACGTGCTGCATCAGCTGCAGCACCTCCAGCACCTCACATGCCTTGAGCTGAGCGAGTTGAATGTTCAGGATGTGGGCGGCACCAATTCCAGCCCTGACCTGCACTGCAGCGGGCCGCTGCAGACCTTGACTGGGCTAGTGGGTCTAAAGCTTGAGCATCTGCAGGTTGTCATCAGCTCCAGCAGGCTGTCAGGCATGCAGCGCCTGACAGGCTTAGAGCTGAAGACAGCTGAGCTAGAGCCAGGTGCCCTGGCTGGTATGACCCAGCTGCAGCACCTGGCTTTGGTATGGTGCACGCTACTTGGTGGTGCAGCAGGGGTGGCACAGCTGTTGTCCCACCTGCAGCCCCTGCAGCAGCTGACACACCTCAACGTGTATAACAGCTTGCAGGCTGTTGAGGGCAGCAACCCTCCTGCATCAGCCTACGCAGCCCTGACAGCAAGCAGCAAGCTGCAGCACCTTGACATCAGTAACTGCAAACTGCCAGGTTTGTGGCAGCACCTGTTCCCTACTGGCAGGCAGCTGCCAAACCTGCAGTCACTCAGTATCATGGGTACCAAGCACCCATCCGGCATTGTTGCCCAGGCTCCTGAAGGCAGCCGCCTTGTCAGCTGCTGCCCTGGCCTGCGGTCTCTCCGCATGGAGGGCCTGCGCAGCCCAGAGCTTGCGCTGGTGCAGGGGCTGAGCGGGCTACAGACACTGTGGTGCAGTCGGGGAGATGCGACAGCTGAGTTTGTGCCGGTGGTTTGTCAGCTGACAGGCCTGAGGGAGCTGGCTGTGTGGGGCTCTTGGCATAGGGAAAAGGCGGGGTCACTGCTGCAGCTTACGCAGCTGCAGCAGCTGACCAAGCTGTATTGTTCGATCGGAAACGGCAGGCGTGCACGTCAGATCAACTTGTCAGGTGAGGTGCACAGTCTTGGATTTGTATCCTTGTTGCTTGTGTATCATGTTTGGCTGTTGCTTCCTGACAAATCCAGCAGCACCAGGCTGGTGATGTGCATGCAATGCTAGTGCTAGCGTTCCTATCGCAGACCGTCTGACAAGGATCCATGAATTTGTTGCATGCCCAAGCGTTGAGTCTTGCCATCCTATGGCACGTCCATCGATGCACTGCGCTGACTGCTGTATGATTGCTGCTGCTACTGTTGTTAGCAGGTGGTGATGAGCCCGTGTGGCAGCAGCTGGCGCGGTTCCACCTGGGTGATGCTGACCCTGCAGTGGCACAACAGGCGGCTGCAGCACTGGCAGGATTGCAATGAGCATCAATACAAGCATCAGGTGGGTCCATTGCTGTTCTGATCATGCTGGGTTCCTAGTGTTGGAGCGAGGCTGCAGAAGGTGGGCAGGGAACACGTATATGTGCAACATGCATGACAGCCACTGGCGCCAAGAGAACCTCATGCACTGAAGGGTCACTGATGATGTGATGATCTCACGCCACCCCGGCGGAGGGTCAAGGGCACACCACCAGTTGCTTAGTGGCTGTGACGACAGCATGCCTACACTATGACTAAGCTCTCTAGTAGAGAGCTCATCCTGCCCCCTGCTGTGTGCTGTCTCTTGTCCTGCAGGTGGGCTGAGTTTGCTGAGTATGTGCCCTGGCATGATGGGGTAGACCCACTGCTGTCTGAGTGGCCACAGCCCTACCTGAGGGGAGCAAGAGCAGCAGCTGTGCCTGTTAGCAGCTGTTGTAAAGGCCGGATGCCGAGCAGCGCACAAGTGGCAATGCACAAATTTGCCGCCCAGCAAGGTTTTGTGTGGGCCAGAAAGTTTGGGGAGGCTGGGGTGTTGGGCAGCTCTGAAGAGCTTTAGGTCATGGCGGCCTTTCAAGCACATACGGGACTTGTGCTGCTGGTTTGTGGCCGTGCTGCCTTCGGTCAGATCTGGGTGTGCTTGTTTTTTGGTGGGAGGTTGCCGGGCTGAGATCGTTGGGTTTGGTGTGGATGGGTGGGTGGGTCGGCCTTGTTCCCCAACAAGTTTGGGGTGGCTGGAAGGACAGCTTTGACGATTTGCAGGTCGTTTGAGTGATGGCCTCGTTTTGGAAATGGCCCTTGTGCTGTTGCCTAGCATTGGCTGGCAAGTTATGAATTTGATTGGGAGGTTTGAGCCCCGCCTGACTTGCGGGCTGTTCGGCAGCAGTGTTGGGCCAGTGTTAGCCACAGCACAACACAACATACCCCAAGGATCAACAGTTGTGGAGTAAAACCGCACATGTCATGCCAATCACAGACAATGCTTGAGATTATATATCGCCATCCTTCCACCCGCACGTTTGTCGCCTGAGAATCCTTCATCACCTTCAGATGCTTTGATCAAACTCATGCTCTGCACTCCTACCCACAAGCTTGTGCACTTCGGTGACTTTGATCGCGAACTTCTGCGTACATTTTCCAGAGGCTTTTCAAAGGTACAGTGGTACAGGCAGGGGATCAACGCTGGTCATGACAGCTTCACTGACAGCCAGTCAGCACAGTGCTGCTGCTCTCTCACCTGGGGCATGGAGACCGCAACAACACATCTTGCCGTCCAGCCTACAATATTAATTGTATTTAGCTCCTTTTATGTTGCCGTGTGCGTGGCTGCTCCCACAGGATGGCAGCATATGAGGGTCCCTTGCTGCTGGCACTGCCGGACCCCTGCCTGCTGCGGGTGCTGCAGTGCCTTGCAGTGGACGACGTCCGCAGCCTGTTCAGTGCCGCCAGATCCCACAGCAAGCTGCACCAGGCAGCTGTGGTGGCGCTGCGCAGCATCAAGGCACATGTGTCCCAACAGCAGCAGATGGACCGCGTGATGGTGTATCTGGGCAAGCACAGTCAGCATGTGGACAGACTTAAGCTTGATGGAGCCAAGAATTTTTCAGTCCAACTGCGCCAGCTGCCCCAACAGCTGCATCCCAGCAGCCTGCAGCTTGACAACCTCAGCCTGCAGCTGCAGCCGGGTGATGGTTCCGAGGGCGTGTTGGGGGCTGCTGCTGCAGTAGCAGCACTCAAGCAGCTGCGGCTGACGCACTGCCGGCTGCTTGACGTCGGGGCGTCCGACGCGCTGGCTGCAGCACTGTCGCAGGTACCTGCTGTGCTTGAACACCTCAGCATCAACGAGTTGTGGGAAACTGGGGGCCCCGTGCAGTTTCCAGCGGGTGTTCCGCAGCGGCTGCAGCACCTCACCTACCTTGAGCTTGGTGAGGTTGTTGTAGCCGGCCTCGATGAGGCCAGCCCTGCCCTGCAGCCGCTGCAGGCCTTGACTCGGCTGGTAGGTCTCAAGCTTGAAGACCTGCAGGATGTGGTTACCTTCAGCATGCTGTCAGGCATGCAGCACCTTACGTGGCTGGAGCTGTGCACCGAGATAGAGCCAGGTGCTCTGGCTGGTATGACCCAGCTGCAGCACCTGTGCTTGGACAGCTGCATCGTACTCGGAGGTGCAGCTGGGGTTGCACAGCTGTTGTCCCACCTGCAGCCCCTGCAGCAGCTGACACACCTCAGCGTGGCTCACAGCTTGCTGGCTGTTGAGGGGAGCAACCCTCCTGCAGCAGCCTATGCAGCCCTGACAGCCAGCAGCAAGCTGCAGCACCTTGATGTCAACTTTTGCACACTGCCAGCAGGTGTGTGGCAGCACCTGTTCCCGGCTGGCAGGCAGCTGCCAAACCTGCAGGCACTCAACATCTCCAGTGTGCGTTACCCATCCATTCATTGCCAACCTCCTGAGGGCAGCCGCCTTGTCAGCTGCTGCCCTGGCCTTCAGTCTCTCCACATGTGGGGCCTGCGGAGCCCAGAGCTGGCGCTAGTGCAGGGGCTGAGCGGGCTGCAGACACTGCACTGCAGCTGGGGGGATGCGACAGCCGAGGTTGTGCAGGGGGTGTGTCAGCTGACAGGGCTGAGGGAGCTGGTTGTGTGGGGCTCTGTGCACATCAAGGACAAAGGGTCGCTGCTGCGACTTACGCAGCTGCAGCAGCTGACCAAGCTGCAGTTTAGATTCACAACCGGTATCAGTGGTCCTGAACACTTGATCAACTTGTCAGGTGAGGTGCACAGTCTTGAATTGTTTCCTTCTTGCTGTTTTGTCTTGCCAGACATACCTGGTTTCCACCCCAATAGTATTGCCTCCTGAAACAACCAGTAGCAGCATGTCCTGATAGCTATGTGGTCATGTGGGTGTGTGCCTTGTCGCAATGTCTCATTTGTTGCTGTCAGACTGGGATCCCAAGGCCCCCTGTGTGCTGGATGGCATCAACGGCTGTCAAGCATGGGTTCACTGTTGCATGTAGCTGTGTTCACATTATGAGTATGCTAGCGTTCCTGTCTTATAGAGCCCTACAAGGGTTCCTTGCAAGCCACATGCGTGGAATATATCTCCACCATGTGCCACTTCAAATGATGTGCTGCCTTGACTGAAGTTGTGACTGTTGCTGTTATGACTGCTGCTGCTGCAGTTTGGGCAGGTGGCGGTAAGCCCGTGTGGCGCCAGCTGCTGCAGTTCCACCTTGACCACCCTGACCTTGGGGTGGCACAGCAGGCGGCTGCAGCACTGGCGGGATTGCAGTAAATAGACAGGCAACACATGCGGCAGGTGGGTACCCTGACCGGTCACTGCGGTCTGCATCATGCTGGGTCGCTAGCGTCGCAGGGATGCTGCAGAGGGTGGGGGTGCAACATATCCAGGTGCAACATATGACAGCCAGCTGGCGCTGTGGGGCCTCTGAGCACAACTGGATCCCATCACACACCACACTCACTGAGGCTCAAGGGCACAGAAACATGTATTACATTGAATGAGACGACGGCAAGCCTGCACTGTTCTGGAGCTCAGGCTGGCCCCTGCTGTGTGCTGCCTCGTGCGCTGCAGGCGGGGTTTGTTGAACACATGAGTTGTTGTGTGCATTGAGTGTGTGCGGAGGACCCACACTGCCTGAAGCGTCACAGCCTTGCTTATCAGGAGGAAGAGGAGCAGCTTTGCCTGCTTGCAGCTGGTGGAAGGGCCTGACTTTGAGCAGCATACTAGTGGTATCGTACGTGGGTGCCCCCAATTGAGTTTTTTGGCGGGCCAGAAATTAGGGAAGGGCGGGGTGCTGGACAGCTCTGAGGCCCTGGCGAGGTGGCCTTTGCACCAATGGTTTGTGGTTGCGCTGCCTTCGGACAGGACTGGGTGTTCTTGCTTTGGGGTGGTTGGCGGCATGATGGGTTTGGTTTGGGTGGGTCCGCCTTGAGGCCCCCTTTTTGGGACTGCTGGATGGAGAGCTTTAATGATCCGGAGATCGCTTGATGGAGACCTCGCCTTGGGGCCTCCAAAGTGCATGATGCCGTTTGTGCTGTTGGCTAGCGGCTGTGCGGTTGTCTACATGTGGTCTGGTGTGGTCGCGCTGGCATTGGGACCCTCCATTGGGGAGGTTGGCCAGCCAGCTTTGACGATTTGCAGGTCCTCTTGGGTGTTGCTTGGGTGTGGAGGAGGGGCCTCTGTGATGGTGATTTTCGGCTGTGCTGCTCCTGGCTTGCTTTGGGTGTGCTTGCCTTGGGGTGGCCATGCGCTGGTGATGCATTTACTTTGGATTGGGTGTGTGTGTTCTGGGACCCCTGATTTGGGGCGGGTGGTTGGACAGCTTGGACAGCTTGCATGTCTGATGGGGAGCGGGGGCGGTGCTGAGCTATCTACTAGTACGCCTTGTTTGGCTTGGGCACATGCTTGTTGAGCGCAATCTCACTTAGTTTGGGACCCTGGTTTGGGTTGACCTTATTAGGGTGGCTGGTTTGCCGGTAGGGTGTGTCTAGCCACGCGATGTAGCACATCAAGAATGTGTGTGTGGGTGCAACCCCCGAGGGTGGGTCCATGCTTGGTTTGGTCAGGATGCTGTGCAGCTCCTGGCACTGAGTGACGGGCGCCCCTCATCGGCGAGATTTCGCAGATCAGTAGTCGCTACTCGGCTGGATTGTGTTTTGCCAGCCAGTGGGGGTCCCGCCCCTCCTGGAACTGTGCCCACTGGATCTGTCCCCTCTGGGGAACATATTCCGTATTGTATACCATGTGGGAAGCTGGCTCTTCCAGATGGGCTGTCCGTTTCTTTTTGCTTTGATGTCATGTTGTTGAGTTGATGCCATGATTATCACGTCTTAGGGATAGTTGTCTGAGCTGTCAGCTGTGTCCCATCGCAAGGCTGGCTGGCATGAACAACACACGCCATCAGCCAAGAACACAGCTGACCCTGATGCTTCGTTGCGTTGATGTGCACCATCAACATCTTTAGGACTGCACAGACTGATTGCAGAGTAGGACTTGCACAGATACAGTACACTGATCTTGCACAGACATTACTCTGTCGGGCATGTTTTCGGCGCTTAGGTACCCTCATGTAACCCCTGGCTAAGAAAACATGTAGCCTGTTGGTGTGATGTGTGAACGTCTTGCCTTGTGTATAAAGCATGGATACCGGGCACGAATTCGTCATGGAAGGCAAAACGACAACAGAAGGCAAGACGACAAGGAAGACGACAAGGCAAAACAACAAGGCCAAACGACAAGGCAAAAAGAAGGCAAGAAATGACGACAAGGCAAGACGACAAGGCAGAAGACAGGCAGAGAGGTGAGCGGAGGCAGATGCATCGCTAACTGTACACACGTTTCCGGTGCACACTGCTTTGCCAACAGGCACGCAATGGCCGATCAGACAGAGGGTGTGTCAGAGGGTGTGCCAGAGGGTGTGCCAGAGGGTGTGTCAGAGGGTGTGTCAGAGGGTGTGCCAGAGGGTGTCAGAGGGTGTGCCAGAGGGTGTGCCAGAGGGTGTGCCAGAGGGTGTGTCAAAAGCACAGAGGGCTCCACGTTTGCTTCCATTCATTTGGGTGATACACGGACTGCCTTGACGTGGAAATCTAGCAGGCACCCTCAAATCCACACAACACAACAACTATCCAGCACACATCTTGGCAACCACAACCAGCATTGTTGACCACAGACAACAAGCTCCCAAGTACTGTGCGGTGGCCCAATCCAGTGAGACTTGGACGCCTCAAATGTTGCCCACTTCATCATGTCACGACAGGACAGGGACTAAAGATGATGCACACACGAAGCAACTACACAGTCCACCACTGGCCTGTGCCACCCAACTCAATGGTGGGTCACTGGCCTCTTTCACTCAATGGTTTTCAACTTGGTTGATACACAGGCACACCCTTGCAGTCAGTCACATGCATGTATCAACAAACTGTTGCTGACATTGAACATCAGCAAAGAGGATTCTGCTGCTGAGACAATGTGTTGGTACACGCAGCTGCCCTACTTGGCGCTCGTGTTTCCCTGTGCTGCCATTGCTGCCTCCGCCCAGAAGCATGCGAAACAAAAACAAAACACAGCTGCCCATACTTTCGGCAACCAGGACAGAAGCGGCTGACCAATTTTTGACGAATACATGAGGCAACCATACAGACACTGCTGGCCTATGTCACTGACGCCAATATGCAGCACTCAGGCTGGCCCGTGCAATACATAGTTATTGTCACTGGCAGCTGACACATTCAATCCGTTCAAGTCTCCCACACGCCAACTTCTGCCTCAACCATGCAACATGAATGCACTACACCTGCACCGAGACCAACTCATGCAATCAGTCACCGACTTGTGTCATCATGCAGGTCACAACTACAACACTGCCCATGGCCTGCTTACTTCTCCTGTGCTGGCATTGCTGCCTCCAACCAGTCAGAAGCAAACGACAGCGGCCCATACTCCTGTGCAGCAAGCCAAGACAGCAGCCTGGGAGCCAGCGGCCTACCAAATGGGTGGTAGGCAGCACGGCTGTAGAACCCTCCTGCCCTCATTGGCTCGAAGAACATTGGCGACGCCAACACCAGCACACTCCACACCCACACATGCCCAAGCACCTTCACCCACAGGGGATCGTAACCGCCATGCCTGTTGACTAACATCCTGCCCGCTGTTGAGCCATGTGGCACATGCTCAGCAACAGCAGAATCGGCATCAGCTCCAGAGGGCCTATGGCTGTGGCCATGCCTGGCATCCAAGGCCCTCTGCATGACAGGCACTATCACAAACGATGACCAGCTCTCCACCAAGAGCGCTAGACAGTGCGCGCCGAAGAAGGCAAAGTAGCTGCTGGTGTAGCTGCCAAAAGCAGCGCTGTTCATGTAGGTGTGAGTGAGGGCGGTCATCCAAAAGGCCGCAACCATATGCAGCATGGCACGCAGCGCAGGGGGTGCTGCTGCTGGAAGCAGTGTCAGCAGCTTGTCTACTGTAGGGTAGCCGAGGTGCTCGAAATGGAAGCGGGAGAACTGCTGCCACCGGACCCCCCAGTAGTCCCTGAGGCTTGGAGCTGCCCAAGGGCGATGCAGCGCATGGTTAGGCAGCTGCCTAGCGAATGACCTGGCTTCTGGAAAGGCGGTGGCAACAACATGCACTGACAGACGGATCCAAAGGTAGCCAATGTCTATGCCTAAGACAAGGAGCACAAACGGGAAGCAACCGCGCAAGCATAGACGCAGGCATGCGGCAGCTTTCGCCATTCCAACATGGCGGCCAGCTGCTGCGGCAACAGCTGCGTGGATGCTGCCAAAGGCAGGCATGCTGCAAGTAGCGGCATCACACCATTGAGGGTTGATGGCACACAGGGCCCAAAAGATGACGTCATACAACAGGCACATGTTCAACAGGGTGCCTGCAGCACTCAACACCACCCAGAACCACGGCCCTACAGCGCCAGGGATGCCTGAAGCCGGGACGTGGCTGCATTACTCTGCAATCACTGATCTTGCACAGACATGCTCAGCATTACTCAGAAGCCCCAAACGCCTGCGCACAAGGTTGATCTCATGTCAGCAATCAAGGTTTAGCTTACCGTGGCATAAATCTTGGCCACGTGGAGCGTGGCCAAGTCCAAGGTTCTCTCCTGCAGACAACCTGCAGAGAGTGCTCGACGAGCTGACTGGGGTTTGGGCTGGATAGATTGTGTGCCTAAACCAATCGCGGGTGTCTGGCTTCTCTTGTTGCTCCTTCTTTCGTCTCACACTACCTGTTCGGTTCTGTCCACTTCCGCTGAAGCGACGGGGATGGTTGCCCAGTCCAAAGCTCTCTCTATCTCCCCGTTAAACCTGCCGTCGCCAGCCTACCTCCTCCCCATCCACTCGCACACCGACACACCCATCACCATCACCGCTCCACTCCACCCCACCCCATCATCCATCACACCCCTCGTTCCTCCCAAAGTTGCCAGAGAGTATTACTGGGTTACTTTGGGCCTCACCAAGCGCTGCTTGCTTTCCAAGTGCCGAAAATACTCGCTTCTATCTGCATTTGCACATGGCGACTGTTCAGCGCATTCGGCACTGAATCACACTTTCCACATGTCTGGAGGCCGACGTAACAGCATTGGAACCCTCACGGGTGAGCCACAGCTTGGCTGCCACAGTGATGGTCCGCAGAAGCATGTTGTCCTGTTCCGTGCAAGCAGCCACGATGTTGTCAGTGGTCGTGTTTGGCAAAGCACTGCCCAAACGTACTGTTCAGTGTCTTTGCAGCATGCGTGTTGCGTTGTGTACACCCCTTCTGCATGCCTTGGGACGGGTGCGGTGGGGGTGCACTGTATCAGCTCAGTCAGCTGCATTTCACAGGCCTGCTGCTGCGTCTGGCAGTCCTGCACAACGAGCTAGATGCCGACTGTCGTAACCCTGTGCAGGCTGGCAGCTGCTTGCAAAGCAGCACGTGGGCAGGGATGATGATGACGAGGACTCAGCTGGCGACAGCAGCAGCGACAGTGATGGGGACGATGCAGAGGCAGAGACCGACAACAGCAGGCAGCGGCTGCACCTGCGCTCACTCAGCAACACCAGCACAGTGTCAGAGGAGTCTGGGGGGCTGGGTGGCAGTGGTTCCACGTCTTGTGTGACCCCCCGGCCCCACCAGTGGCTGTACAAGGAGTACAAGATTTTGGATGAGATTGGCTCAGGAGGGTTTGGCAGGGTGTGCAGGTGGGTCTGATGGGAGAACAGCTCTACAGCTTTTAGGGAAGCAGCAGTATGCGTTGGGGTGTGGCAGATATACAGCCCGGGGGAATGTACTTTGTAGGGGGAGCAGCAGCGGCATGCTGGGGGGAGGGGGGGAGCAGCAAAAAAGCGGTGGGAGCAGTGTTGAGGGTTTGACTGTTTGCAAGAAGCAGGACCAGATTACTCCTGGGGGTCTTGTTGACAGTGCACGTTGACCCAAAGGGGGACGTGTCCCAAGAGCCGTGGAGTAGCTGAGGGTGTGCAGGTGTGTCCTGCATGTGTCGTATCAACACAGGCGAAGGCGTGCATTTATAGACATACAGCAGCGCTCAGGGGGGGGTATGCATTTACAGGCGTACAGCAGCACTTATGGGGAATCTATTGCTAGACATGCAGCAGCGGTCATAGGAGCCATGCAGTAATAGACATGCAGCAGCGGTGAGTGGCGCGGGGGGGGGGGGGGGGGGGGGGGGGATCATCAGCAGCTGCAGGCTTGGACAGGGTGTGCAGGTGCATCCTGTGCACATAGGCAAGCAGGGTCCAGAGTATTGATAGCCCTGCAGCAGGGTCTGGGGTTTAGGGGGCAGCAGCAGGAGCTGGGTGCTTTGGTAAAGTGTGCAGACGTGTTGTTGAAAGAGGCAGTTGTGCGCGTGCCAGCACATGCAAGGTGTAGGAGGTGACAGGCATCAGGGATCGGCTGTGGGCCCCCCGGAAGGGGGGGGGCAGCAGCAGAAGAGTTGTTTGCTGCAGGGTTGTGTACACGAGAGTGTGGACACATACAGTGCAAGCAGCTGATGCATCATGCGTTCTTTTGGGGGGTATCGCCAGCTCTGAACGGGGGGGGGGGGGGGGGGCTGCGCGCCATTGCACTCCTACTCAGGTGGAGCATGCCAGCAATCGTGGAGAGCAGCGGGTCCAGGGCATGCAGCCTGCCGGGACAGCATCCCTTGGGACCACATAGGGTGGGAGATATGCCTAGCTGTGTGGTCATGATTGTGAGCCTTTTTTCAGCTGCCATACGTCAGTGTATGGATGCAGCTGCAACAGCAGCAGCAGATGAGGCATCGCGACACCCCTGTCTAATAAACTAATGCGGCGCTCTTCTTAATTTGTCGGGCCCTGCTCCCCCCTCTCTCGCCACCCACTGCTCCCCCCCCCCCCTCTCTCGCCATGCACCCACTCCTTTTCAACACTCCGGCCTGCCATCCATCTCCAGCCCCCCCCCCCCACACCGTGCGCGCTTGCGCGCCTGCGCAGTGCTGGCCGTCTTACTGTTGTTGTCAAGGAGACCAACACCACCAGCGGACCCAAAGCAGAGCGCCGCCACTCTGGGATGGGGTCTGACAATGAAATAGCTCAACTACTCACATGCCCCTCGCCTCATTGCACCCCACCACCACCACCCACCAAAGAAGGCACTAACCCACAGATGCACCCCCCCCTTCGTGTGTCTTTGCACAGGGCTCGCCGGCTGGCCGACGGTCGCATGGTTGTTGTGAAGGAGATCAACACCACCAGCCTCACAGCCAAGCAGAAAGCTGCCACCATGGACGAGGTGCTTGTGTTGAACAAGCTCAACCACCCCAACATTGTCAAGTACCACGACTGCTATATGGACGCTGTGTACATCAACATTGTGATGGAGTACTGCAACGGAGGGGACCTGGCGGGACTGATCAAGGGGAGGGAGGGACGGCTGATGCCTGAGGATGAGGTCATGTCACTCTTTGTACAGGTGGGTTGGGTTGGGGGGGTGGGTGGGAGGGAAACTGGGGGGGGGGGGGGGCTATTGACAGTGTCATGAGTGCTACTTGGGGTGCTGTATTTGTGATTCCCACATCAACATTGTGATGGAGTACTGCAACGGAGGAGACCTGGCGGGACTGATCAAGGGGAGGGAGGGACGGCTGATGCCTGAGGATGAGGTCATGTCACTCTTTGTACAGGTGGGTGGGTGAGGTGGCATGGTGGGCCCACTCTTTTCTTCTGTGAGGTTTGATTTGTGCCCTCAAGTCGTGCCTCACGTCCAGTCGTTGATCACAACCCTTGGGAATGCATCAGGCACAACTGAGGCGCCCTCAGCTTGACACAGCAGCTGACACCTCACGCTGTAGTGTGAAACGCTGTAACGACAAACATGTGTGACTGGTGGACACAGTCGCACAGTTGTAGACTAGTATAGTTGATACCCCCCCTGTGCTGTTCCTGCCACCCCCCCCCCTGCAGATCTGCCTGGCCATGCACTACGTCCACAGTGCGGGTGTGTTACACCGCGACCTCAAGTCCAGCAACGTGCTCATCACACGTGGTGACAACTTTGGGGGGATGCCGCTGCTTAAGCTGGGAGACTTTGGGGTGGCCAAGATGAACAGCGCTGGTGAGTCCCGGCAGGGGGGGGGCGAGACTGAGCTAGCAGCACACATCCCCCCATATCACGTGTCAGAACCCTGGGGAGCACGCTGCTGCTGCTGCTGCTGCTGCTGCTGCTGCTGCTGCTGTTGTTGCTCGTGTCAGTTGAAAGACCACAATGGGAGCAGCACTGCACTGCATGGCTGTGGTGTCATGTCGTGTACTGTGCTGCGCGGCGCTTTGCCACTAGAGCTGGCATGTGGTGGCACCCATGTGACTCTGACATCGGTGGCTTCGTCCCACCTGCCGCTGCCCCCCCCCCCCCCCCTTCCCCTGCCGCCCCCTCATTGACCCTTGCACGACCAACTGCTGACACACCACTCCCCCTCCTCCTTCTGCTGCCCCCCCCCCCCCCCCCCGTTCCACCCCAGAGTCCAGCATGGCGTCCACCATCGTTGGCACCCCCCAGTACCTGTCCCCCGAGATGTGTGACAACAAGCCCTACGGCAAAAAGAGTGACGTGTGGGCCCTGGGCTGCATCCTCTACGAACTGTGCTCCCTCAAAAAAGCCTTTGACGGGGGCACTGGTGGCATCAGTGGCATCATCATCAAGATCATGAGGGGGACGTATGAGCCGCTGCCTGTGGGGTACAGTGATGAGATGAGGGGGCTGGTCAAGGAAATGCTCAACATCAAACCAAGGAAGAGGTGAGCGGGGTTTGAGGGGGGGAGGGCAGGGGTGTTCAACACATGAGCATCAAGCAGGTGTGTTTCGGGGGAGGGGCCAAGGGAGGGAGGGGTGAAAGTACTGTCGGCTCCAGCTTTTGGGGGGGGGGGGGGGTGACGAGGTCACCAGTGGCATCTTGTTCTTGAGGGGCAAACATCAAAAAGCATATCATTTGGTTGCTGTTTTGGCAGTCGCGCTCTACACATGATGGGTCAACCACACTGCTGCTGTCACTGTCACTGTACCACCGTCACCCCCTCCCCTTTTGTCTCTCAGGCCTGGTGTAGGTGATGTGCTGAAGGTGCCGTATGTGAAGCGCCACCTGGGGCTGTACCTGGACTGGGCTCGCAACGTGCCACAGGCACACCCACAGGTACGGGGATATGTATCGACCCAAGAAGGGGGGAGCACAGCACACCACAGCACAGCTCCTGGGGGGTGAAACTCCCAGCACAGCACAGCACGGTTACCTGTCAGGACAGACAAGAGGTTGGCATGGGCTGCACTCTGTGTTGACTCTGTGTGTCTGACTGCAGATGTGCCCTTCTGACACAGTGGCACAGTTGCACAGTACACCTACTTCCTGCTCTGACCACGGCATGCCCCCCTGCTCCCCGCCCCAATCCACCACTCCCCACTGGCCCTCTGCCGTCTTCAACCTGTCTGTCTGCTGTTGCAGATCCTGCAGACCAGCTTGGGGGACCTGTGGCCCCGCAGGGCACCTCAGGACGCACTCCAGCAGCAGCAGCAACAGCAGCAGCAGCAGCCACCCATGCTGCAGACCATCGGCAGCGGCGGCAGCTGCAGCAGCCTGGATACCCAGCATGTACCCCTCTCACCCCAGCAGCAGCAGCAGCAGCACGTGGACCAACAGCAGCAGCAGCTGCAGGGCAGCAGCAGCAGCCCCGCTGTGTCACTCGCAAGTGCTGCTGCACGCGGTGCGGTGACACCACAGCAGCGAATCAGCGGCGCTGGCAGCAGCAGCAGCACAGCAAACCTCGGCTCTGCTATCAGCGCGACAGAGCTGCTACTACGGCAGGGCAGCAACGCCAGCAACAGCGCACGCAGCGGCAGTGCCACACCACGCGCTGCTGCTGCTGCTGCTGCCGCGCAGCTGGCGCCGACTGGCAGCAATGCTGCCGAAGCTGACCAGCAGCAGCAGCAGTGGCAGCAGCAGCAGGGCGCAGTGACACCACCAAGCTCGACAGCAGCAGCGGGTGGCAGCAGCGGCTATGCCCCCTCACTTCCCAGGGGTTCACCCCTATCGAGTACTGCTGCTCTGTCAACAGTGTCTAGCAGCAGTGCCTTGTCAGATAGCCATATGCCGGCTGCTAGTGGTCCCAGTGGGGGGCCACCCCCTGGTAGCTTGTCAGGCTGGCTTGCTGGGGATAACAGCCTGCAGACTCGACAGCAGATACACCAGCGGGTGCTGTCCCAGCAGCAGCAGCAGCAGCAGCATGATCAAGGGATGCCGCTGCCGCTGCCATTGCAGCAAAAGCAGCAGCAGCAACAGAAGCAGCAGCAACTGCTGATGGAGCGAGACAAGCAGCAAGCCGACCAGCAGCAGCAGCAGGGTTTTGGGATTCTTGGCAGCAACTTGGAGCCGTCACCCCAGCAGCAGCAGCAGCTGCGGCAGCAGCGTGTGAGTTGCCCTGGTGCCAGGGAGCTTTTAGTAGCCTCCAACCAGCAGCAGCAGCAGCAGCAGTATTCCCAGCAGCAGCAGCTGGAGGCCGCCACGCCTCCCCTCAGCGCAACCAGTGCACACAGTGCTGACCTAGCCACAGGGTGGGCCTACCCCAGCGTGTCTGCAGAGATGAGGCGGCCCCCCACCAACAGGACCAGCCTGGCACAGGAGCAGATGGAGGGACTGAAGGCAATCTGGGAGCTGAAAGCAAAGCTGCAGATCAGACCTGATGCTACGGGGTCACCAGGGGCAGGTCCCCTGCTGCGGGACTTCTTGCAGCAGCAGCAGCAGCAGGGGGTTCAGCAGGTGGTGCAGCCGCAGCAGCCGCCGCAGCAGCAGCAGCAGGGGGCGCCGTACTGGGCGGCGATAAGCGAGGCGGATGCGGCGATGCATATCTAGCAGGTTTTGTGCGCGTGCGAGACCACCGTAGGGCAGGAGCATGTCATGCAGACTGCAGTGTCCAATTGGCGGTGGTTGTACAGACGAAAGAGTGGGGAAGTACCAGCGACCCAGGCAGCAGGGGCAATGCGAACGCGTGGCAAAGCTGCTGATCAGACTTGAAGCTTTGAGGACACTTAAGGGAGGGGGGCATGCTGCTGTGGTCGTTTTTGCACCGGCAGCTACAGCAGCAGCGGAGATATGTACATAGTGCACCTGGACTATGTCAGACTGCATGCGCCTGCATCGCGGGTGACAGTGCTGTTGAACCATCCCGCACAAAGGGCTGCTGCTGCTGCTGCTGGGGTAAGCACGACTTGCAAGCATGCGGTCGCCTGTGCAGCTGTTTGTGTTGCGACGGTGGGTGCCTGGCCCGACCGGGCTGCTCTGTACAGTAGTCAGGTGTACTACTTGCGTCTGCACTGTCCATGCAACGTTCACAGCTGCTGTTGAGTGCTGTGGGACTTGTCCTTCAGATTGAGCTGCGGTTGGTGAGTTGAGTTGAGGTTGGATTGGCTCTGACGTTGAGCTTTTGTGAGTGACTGCATGGATGCATGCCTCTCATGTATGGTTAGTGTGGTGCCAGGCAGGGTGTGTGTTGCCCATTTGCAGTAACGTGGGAGACATGCATGCGATTCTGTGTGACACTAGTCAGAGTGCAATGGATCGTGGGTGTGCGAACGTGCTGAGGCATGGCTGCTGTTGTGTTTCTATGATGTGGCTGTGTGAATTTGACCCTGACACACAGTGGTGGTGTGTGCTGGAGGTGTAGGCAGCAGGCCGGCAGGCAGGTAGGCAGGTAGGTAGGCAACAAGCTCCTGCGTGCGTCTTGTTGCTGCGTATGGCTGCATGCGTTTGCCGCTGTGCATAGGCCTCCGTGCATGGGCTCCTGTGCATGGCGTGCGTGCACACGCCTCCCGTGCATGGCCTGCATGCATGGGCCTCCATGGACAGCCTGCATACACAGCTTGCACGCACACCCATGCGTGTGCCCTCCTGCGTGTTTCCACATGCATGTGCCAGCACAGAACATGTGGGCACCTGCAGCATGTTGGCGGAGACACACCTGTGCTGGCAGTTATGGCTGTGAGTATCGCAATGGTGGATTCACCTGGGGTTACATACAGTGAGACAGACTCTGGCTGCGCCAGGGGTGGCAGAGCACTTTTTTGTGCATGTGGACTTCAAGAGTGCGTTTGGTATGCGATGCATGGACGGCCTTTGTGTTGAACGCCAGTAGCAGCGAGCACAATAGCAGCGTGGCGTGGCACGCTGACAGGGGGCATGATGTGACTATGTGCGCCCCCCTTTACTACGCCTGCGGTGACAGCGGCACTACAGCCACGACAGAGGGTTGTCCTGGTGGTGCTGTGATGTTGCCATGCTGCGTATGTCGGATACAATGCATGCGGACTGCACCTGCGGGTACCTGCCCGCCATTTTGTGGCTCGTGCTGATGACTGTAAGAGTGTTTTTGTCCGCACAGATGGTGGCACCACAGCTCCTCATGCTGGCAGCTGAGTCCTGCAGTGTTGGCGGGAACAACATTGTGCAGCTGTGGTCAGGCCGGCCTGATTGATGACCGGTGCTGTGCTGGGCTGTGCTGAGCAGTCATGGCGTTGCGGCCACTGCTGCTTTTCGGCACTGGCGCGTGTCTGGTTTTGGTGTTTGCATGTCGGCTCACCCGATCTGCTGCATGCACAGTTGCTTCTGCATGAAGGGTGGTGTGGTGTGGTGTCTGTTTGAGTCACATGGCTGTTTGATTGCTGTGGTGTGTGTGTTGGACAGCTGGTATGCGGCATTTTGTCGATGTGCCTTGGGAATCATTTTGTGCGCTGCCTGCAGGAGCTGTGAGATGCTCTGCGGATGTGTGGTATGTCAGCTTGCTTTGTGGCCGCCGGCAGAACCTGTGCTGGCCCAGTTTGCTTGCAGCGGCTGTGCTGACCTTGTTGGCTTGCAGCACTTGTGTATCGTCAGCTGATCATCCAGCCACTGTACTGCTGCACTACTGGGGTGCTCAGGGGGACAGGAACACTAGCAGGGACTTGCGGGAGTGGTGTCCATACGCCTTGCATACTCTTCTGCCTGCACGTGCGGCGCTGCTCACATGTGCTTGTTTGTGTGTGTACATTGGCAGAACGCGTCATGGGGTAGTGTCTGGAAGTGCTGGGGCCCGGTGAGGCGTTTGTGCTTTGCAGAACGACATCAGACCTCCCCATCAGAGGCAGTGTGGGGTATCGTGCTTGCGTGTGCACTTTCAAAACACATACACATGGTGTGATGCTGGTGTTATCATGCTGCTTACATGGGTCTTTGACCACTCAATTGATTGACGCCCACAGGACCGCAGGTGGAACCTCTTCCCTTCTGTCGTGGTGTGGCAGCTTTGTGTCATGGCGTGACAGCAGGGCTGGCAGCACATGCTGCATGCGTGCACGTGCATGCGTGTGTGGACTGAACACATTCGTTGCGTGTAGGCTTGGTCGCCAAGCACTGTGTGGCTATGCACGGTAGTCCATTTTTACCAACCAGCAATTTAATACGATGTTGGTTTGTGTGTGTATGTGCAGTATGCAGTAGGACTGCCAAAGCACCCAGGTGTGCAGGGTTGTAAGGCTTATCATGTGGCGCCGAGTGCAGTGCTGGCGTCATGCTGTCCACGCGATTGTGCTACTGCTGTGACAGCTGTGTTGTGCCTGCCTGGCAGCTGTGTGACGGCTTGTACCTGAGTTTGATTCAAGTATCAAACTGTGCATCTTCCACTGACCTGCAGTGTCTGCTGTTGTTGGGCCGGACTCCCACGATGAGCCGTGCGCGGGAGAGAACTGGCTGTTGGTGATTTGGCGAGGTACCGAGCGACGGCAGTGCCATGCGGCCAGGAAAGTCTTGCTTCTGTCCTGATCTTTACATGTTCGCTGATATACTCGCCGTGCTGGCAGAGGGATTCATGCTCCCAGTGGTTGCACCTCTTGCTGATGAAAACGCCGTGCAGCCTGGTCGGATGTTTGTTGATCGTACCAGATGTTCCAGCTGCTAGCAGGGCTGTGAGACAGTGCCCGGAACTGTACTGCAGGGCTGTATGGTGGTGAGTGTCAGTGTTTGAACTGTTTCTTTCTGTAACAGGGAGAGAGGCAATGCATGCTATGCATGGGCTATGCATCCTAACATGGTAGTATGGTGGCAGGTGGACCCAGCATGACCTGGCAGTGATCGTATGACCAGTACACATGTATTTGTCGGTTGTTACACACCACACCACACTTTGCACCAACATTCCACACAAGACCACACGGTACCAACTGAATGGTAGCCATCAGCAGCACCTGCCACCATCCACCCTTCTGTGGCTGCTCACGTCCACTGCGCTAGTTGTGTAGCCACTACCCTGTCACTAACTGCAAACCTTCTTGGGCTGCTTCCAGGATATCACCTGACTAGTGATATCACAGCCATGCGCATTGCTGCCACGGCCACCCATGGGCCAACCCACAATGAAGTTTCAGTCAACAGCCTTTTTGACAGCTCCGACGCTGTTTCACTCTAGAGACACCACGAATACACTTGAGCGCAGCGCATGCAGCATATCCATCCACAGACATGTCTGTGAGGTACGGTATGCAGCGCAGACACCATGCGCTCTTTTCATGGCTTTGGAGGAGCTGGGAGCTCGACACGCATGCATGGACAAATTGATGCCGACGGGACAAACGTCAGAACAGACGCTCAACCCACCCGAAAACGCCACTCAAAAACACCACTCAAAACAGCGTGCAGGCAGAGCTTACTCGAGCAGCAGGCGAAGGTCGAACCAACACGACGACGTCAGCAAACCTGCAAACAAGTGACTGACACCACTTTGCAACCTCGCAAACCTCCTTTACTGGAGGGCAACACAGCAGAACACCGGCTAGAACCAGCATATAATGCACATCAAACAGGCAGCTTCCTCTAGTATGGAGGATCGATGCAGAGGCTGTGAGGCCCAAGATATGCCCGACTGCATACTGCATCCAATCTGCACTCACCCGACTGCAGCACCCGCTACTGTACAACCAAGCCATCGCAGGCGCCCGCCAAGTGTAGCCCACCACGCGAACCCTTCACACATACTCCTCTTCTCCAACCTCGACCACATGCACACCACGACCCAAACGCTGTTGGGTACCCACCCCACGACAGAAGCCATGTGCTGGCGGTCGGCATAGCGGCGATGGAGGGCACTGAAGCAAGGCCAGCATGAGTGCCCCACACCACCACCCGCAACACACCCCATGCTGCCAACAGCACACTTCTGTGAGGGTAGCCAATACGCCAAGCACGCTCGCACCGCTTCACGCTACTGTACAGTCACCTACAACAACCGCCCGTGCATATGGACGCACTGCATGGCTGCAGTTTGATTCGGCGCATGCCGCAATGACTCTGCTGCCTATGCACCACCACCCCAGCAGGGGTACACACACTGCACCACAAACAAGGTCACGCTGTCCTGCAGAGGCCTCAGCACAGGCTGTGACCCCTGGCATGCCCTCAGGACACTGCAGGACAGACGCAGAACACTGCAGGACAGGCGCAGGACGCTGCATGCAGGGTGATTCAGCACCCTGTGATCACCATGCGCTGCCAGCACATGGCGTCCTGACACACGTCCTGCATTGCAACACCGCTGCCATTCCCAAGCGCCCCCACCGCTGCAAGCGCCCCAGCAGGCAAGCTGCTGTTGTGGTCGGCCTTGACCAGCACGTGGTAGCATGCGGCAAAGTGGCAGATGCTGGCAGCAACCACAAAGGCATGGAAGACCTCATGGAAGCCGAAGACTGTTGGCAGGGGGTCAGGGTAGCGCAGCGCATACACGATCGCCCCCAGCGTGTACAGCACGCCACCAGCAGCCACCTGTGCACAGGGCAGGCGGGTGGAGTATATCAGCAATTGTCAGCAGGCATGGCGTGTGGTCACTGGCAAGTCGATCAGTGGTGGTGCATGCAGGACAGCTGCCAATGCGTGACATGTGCGGTGCCACCATGCCTGTGCAGGCACATGTGGCTGATTACAAGGGTTTTTGCAACAAACCATCCAGCACCCAACACAACATCTCAGCAACTACACCGCTCCATGCATTGCTTGGTGTCTGCAGCATGCTGCTGCTCTGGTAAGCAAGGGAAGCGCATGCCCACACAACCGGTCCTGCCAGCTGCTGCCCCAGCACACCACTCACCAGGACGACCACATGCGTGTCCACCGCTGCTGTCAGCACTGGCAGATAGGGCAGGCAGCTCCAGCCCATGGAGACGTAGGTGAGGGCGGACAGGAAGCGGGGGCTGTTGGGCCACAGGAAGGTCTTGGCCACACCGCAGAGGGCTGTCATCCACACCCGCACCAGCAGCCTGCGGCTGGTCAGGGGGTCATGCGCTGCAAGTGGCACTGCCACCATGGGGGTGTATGTGGCTGCGATCAACCTGCAGGGGTGAAAGCGAACCACAGCATGCACTGTGTTTGATGGTAGGGTGGTAGAGTTTGCTTGCTGGTAGGATGGTAGGGTGGTAAAGGCTGAAGTTGGCCTGCAGACAGTCTCTTGCCATCAAAGCCGTGCTGCCAACTACTATAAAAGCTGGCTAGCTGCTTTAAAATAAACTTGTTTGGACCAGGGACGTGCAAGCTGCTGAACTGTCATTACTGCAGCCAGCACCTGGGAAGCATGCACTGGCATACCACATGTGCATGCCGTGCTGAGGTGATCAGCATGCTCTTACCCGTAGATGGCTGAGTGGTCGATGCGTTGCAGCACCTTGTGCATGCCAGGGCCCCAGTGCTGGGTGTGATACAGCGCGCTGATGAAGAACTGGAACGACGCTGCTGCCACAAACACAAAGGCTGAGATTCTGGCAAGGGACGTCTGTGCCTCCAGCACGAGGATGGCGCCTGCAGAGAGCATGGCTGCACAGGCATAGCTGTGCAGCACCCCCCGCCAGCGCGGCTTCACACCAGTGTTGTGGAGCCCTTGGGCCACTGCCTTTGCGGTTTGTGCTGCTTGAGTCATGCCGCTCGTTGAGGGCTCCATCACCACTTCCAAGGGCTCAAGTAGACAACTTTACGCCACTTTAGTGCTGGGGAGCAGCTGTCCGCACGAGAGAGGTCCCTCCTGTCTGTCTGCCCAAGAGACCAGTACTACTGCTGCGGCTTGAGAACGTCGCTGGAGGAGCAGCAAACGCCCTGATCAGAATCAAACGTAAGTTGGGACGATACTATACCGCGATACTGGGGATATCCGGTTCGTTCACGGGGGCTTTCAGTTCAGCACGAAGCAACGTCAGCAGTGGGTATGGCAGGACGAGAAAGGGAGTTAGGATGAAACGCCTGCCATACACTGAGCCTTGTGCGTTACAAGAGCACAGAGAGATAGGGTTGAGACGTTGACACTTGTTTGACTTCCAAATGGCGAAACTCGTGAGGGAACACACAGCAGAAGACACAATTTGCGTAGTTCATGTCCTCGGCGATCGTTGCGCTCTGTGACGTCAGTATGACAATCCTTTGGCAGCCAGGTGGAAGGTGACCACCTACACTGTGTTGTCAACGGGGGAGGGGCCCAAGGAGGGATCTCAAGCAGCCGGGATCAGGGATCACTGCATGTGCAAAAGCATAAAGTGCTCCTGAAAAGCCCATTTGCAGCATGTTTAAGCCCACAGACACCCTGCCGCGCAGCGCGTCAAAGCCGCCGCCGGGGGGCATGCCCTCCTCCCCTGCCGCTTTTGTCTTTATCCCTTGAGAACATGGCCAACAATCTGGACAAGTTTCTGTGCCAACTGCATTGCCAGCTGCAACCTATGGTCTAACCCAGCAACAGGACTATAAGGCGCCAACGTTGCACCTGTATGCGTCCAATGCACAATGCACGATTCCACTACCCCTGGCAAAGGTGCCGCCCGGCAGGGGTGCACTTGTTGCATGCTGTGACGTCTTCCTTTTGGGTGAGCTTCCTCCTGAGCTGCCCACTGTACAATGTTTCACTGGGCACAAGCTAAGCAACTGCGTGTGCGTTCATAAGCGGGGGTGGGGTGTTACTAGAGGAGGGGCAGCCCGTCAGACAGGCCTGGTGCCCTGCGCGTGACCTTCCAGGAGGAGCTCGCCGACCAGTTTGTATACCTAAGCCTCGTCCCGCTGGGCATCTGCACCATCCGCACCGACCCTGGCACCCCAATCAAGTGGCTGCTGGATGCTGCCAAGGGGGCTGTGAGCTGGGGCATTGCTGCAGGCACCCCACTGAGGATGCCGGGCAGGCGGCTGGGGTAGTGAAAGCCATGCCGCATGGCCCATGCGTGATACGTGAGGCAGTGTGGTCCATGGGCTTGTGCATGCTTGGCAGTTGGCTGCGTTTATGGACGAATTGCTGGCCAGCCAGCCAGCTGAAGGTTTGGCGGTTGCAGAAGTTGTGGGGGTGGTGGTTTGTCCAAGTGGGGCCTGTTGTACAGCCTACACAGGGATAGGACCCTGCAACAGCACGTGAAGGGACGCTGTGAGGCTGCTGCTAATTCCAGGGCATCCATTGGCCCAATCGGACTGAAGCTGGGGTGGAGGGGAAAGAGAAGCTGGGGTGTGTTTGTGCCCACTGCTTTTTGCATTCGATAGGAAGGCCACCTTGTGTACATTACACAAGTGCATGGGCCCAGCACACAAAAGCTGTTTGATGATTGTGCTGGAAATGGTGTTGCAGCATCACAACACCAACTGGACATAAGGTGCACCGACAATGACAGCGACTTGTGGCCGCCACAATAGCACACAGACAACTTGCCCTGGGAACTACTAATTTCCCAGTATGAAGGCATGTCCGGCATGCGTGCATGTTGGAACACACAGCTGGTGCACGTGATGTGCACAACAGCAGGCATCAACTCTGTCACATGAGCATTACATACCGTGTCGACCAAACATATACAGCAATACAAATCCAGGTAGCGATATGTCAATACATACTGTAACAATGTCAATTATCACAGTTTTCCACGGTGCAGAGGGACCAAAACCCTCAGCCACCACCTCAAGCAGATGCCTTATTCAGGCACTTGTGACAAGTGTAGCGCACCACCCCTCATCCCACAGGCCTCAACAGCACATCCTCATGGATGCAACCAGGCACAAAATAGAGGCAACTCAAACACCCGGGCTCAGCAGTACAACAGCTGCACACTGTACAGACGCAGGAGCACCCAAGGTGTCACTCCCATCAGCAGTTGCTGTAATGGGATTGGCAACACACCCGCAGCAGCACTGCCGACGCTGCAGCTGCTTCAACAGCAGGACAACAGGCGCTGCACGGCTTACACAACAAACTCTAGCAGCTGCTAGCAGCAACAGCAGCGGACGGCTGGGGTATCCCTTAGCAGCTGGCTGGGCAAACTACTGGCAGCAGCAGCAGCTGCTCAGCTGTGCTGTGGCCAGCAGGCAGCATTTGAACTGCACTCCTGGCAGGCCAACAGCTTCCAGCTGCTCACATGACCAGCTCCTCATCCGACAGCAGACGCTCAGCAATTTGACTGCCCTGGAAATGGAGGGCCTTCTGTGCTGACAGCTTACTCAACCGCTGCTTCTTGACACTTGACAGGTAGTACCAACTGCCAAGGTTGAAGTGCACCAGGGCAATGTCTGCAGGCCCAAACACATCCCCAGACTCTGGGATAGCACAGGTTCGCAGCACATCAGCACCTGCTTGCACCAGCAGCACGCAGGCTTGTTTGTAGCCGGCCTGAGCTGCTAGGTAGAGGGGGGTGACACCATACACTCGGTGGCGCTGCTCGTTGGGGAGGTCTATGGTGGCGTTGACGTCCTCACCCTCACGTATGCACTGTGACAGGGTGGTGAGGTCTCCTGCGGCAGTAAAGGGCGGGCATTGGTCAGGTTAATACGGTGCAATTTGTGCAAAAGAGAGGATAGGCAGTTCCAGCACACAGGCCAGCACCTCCCAGCTGCTGCTGTTGGTTTGCCACCACATCAGCTGCAGAGAGCCGAGGTCATGAAACATTTAGTGGCACCATTAACGAGGCATAATCAACGGTCAAAGGTCGGACAGGCTCCGGAAACGTTTTGCTGTTCAACCATCAGCAGCAACCACCCACCATGGTATGCAGCCCAGTGGATACGGGGCATGGAGCTGCCGGAGGAAAGCTTGTTTGCCATTGTGAATTGAGAAATGTCAACGAATGTAGCTGGTGAAGCTGCTAGGGGGAAGCTCCGTGGGTATGGCGCGTGAGGTGATGCAGCCGCTTGGACTGTGAATGAAAGAGGCTGCGGCGTGCTTAGATCGCAAAGGAAGTATGTGAAAAGGTGAACCAGGCCAGGACAGCTCTGTCCGAGGGGCTACTGGTGAGTTGGGGTGGGGACAGCAGCAAGGCGGGAAGGGAGAACAGGGAAGGGATGGATGGAGGGATGCGTGAAACGGGATTGGAGGTGCGCTTGGACCCCTCCAACCTATGGCGAACGGGGTCAGTCAGCAAACCCCGTCAACTGAAGCTCAATTCAACCGTCAATTAAGCAAAGTGCTGCCTGCGTTTTTTTGAACGGTCTGTTCGTTTTCTTTTGGCACACACCGTCGTTATGGTACCCCGAGCAGGGCCCCGCAGGCTTCCCATCTAGTCTGGGATTGGTTGGCCAGCCTGCCCGCTCTGCTGGCACAGTACTAGTCTGTCTGACTACTGTGCTTGCCAAGCGGCTGGTCTGCTCCAAACAAGTTTTGTTGGGTTGCTCAATGTTTCCACATCACTGCCACGCAGCTGTCTTTGCCAGAATGGGAGGTCGTTCCCTTGCGGCTTTTTGATTGTGCAAGAGGGTCAAGCTTCACACCGCTGAGCGCACGAGATTTACCCTTGGCAGACAGATGGGGAGTAGACATTGCACCAGGGTGAACAGGGCACAAACACGCACCCCACAGCTGTTCACTGCGGCCAGTAGTACAGTAGCACCAGCACACCCAGGTGACATGCGGCGGGGCATGTATTGTGGCATGTCCCTCATGCTAGTCTGGACCCTCAGGGTCTCGGCTAGAACAACCCAGGCCAACATGTGATGTACATCAGCCCAGGTGGGCACTCCCTCAGGACACACCTGGCAGGCCAAAGCTTTGCCATGGGGAACCAGGGGCGCAACATGCACGTGCACCATCACCACCGTAACCACACCCTGATGCACAACAGTGGGTTACAAGTCACATGTGCAGCGTGTCAGCACACATATTCAGCACTTGCCAACATACGCTTGCTGGGGGAAACCTTCAGGGCCTGCATGTGGCCAGCCTGAAAAGACTGCCGACTGGCCCAGCTGCATGCAGTGCATACGCAAGGGCGCGCCAGTCAGTCAATACCTCCGACAATTTGTACAGCTACTCCCTGACAGCTCTGGCCACAGGCAGCTGCCACAGCAGCGATATGTACGTACCGTACACACACAGGCCCCAGTGACTTGCTGCAGCTGCAGCACCCACTTTGAAGCACCTGATCAACCTCTGCTTGCAAGTCTATGGTAGCTCGGGACAGCGCCCAATGGCCCTGAACACGAATGTATGTAGGTGAGGGCACAGTGCCTCCAGCAGCAGCAGGCCTACACCAGTCCAAGACAAGTAGTCTTAGGGCAAGTGCAGCATTTGCTGCCGACAACATCACATACGCACACCATGGTGTGCGTGAAACACTTGGCTAACAACGGCAGGGCAGCCTGAGCCCTCATGCAGAAGAGCACAACAGCAAGCTGAGGCCATGTCACCCTACATGTGAACCCCGTGGGTGTACACCCCATACGTTTCATATGCAGCTGTGGGAAGCAGCCCCATGACCACAGCCGGCAACTGCCAGCACGGCTAGGCAACAAGGTCGACAGCAGGCGCTTCATTCAGCTCACACACCAACAACACTTGAGAGTGGAAGCCAGCGGGGGCGATGTGCATATCGCACAGCACCACTGTCCCAACTGCTGCCGATGCTCGTTGGGGTGCTGCACCAACACAAACCAAGTACCCCAGGCCTGACCTCACAGCTCACAATGGGCCAAGTGTCGTACTGTGCAGTGGCAACACCAGCAGCCAGGCTGTTGACAACCACCACACACATGTGCCCAGAGGGGCAGGTGTGTTCTGTACCAGTAGTCGACACCTCTTGCCCCCTGCCATTGCTGCCCAGATGCACTGCCCCTGCCAAGTTGGCAGCACCAACACCCCAATATTTGCAGTCAGATGGATGGCGAGGCTGGTATCATCGGTGCTGCTGCTGCCGCCTGCTGCTGATGACCATGCATACATCCTGCTGCTGCTGTTGCTGCTGCTGACTGCCACACGCCCCGCTGCAGCTGCTGGCCCTGCTGTCAACACGTCAGCTACTGGTCATCATACCACTGCACCCCTGCTGAAACATCAGTACTGCACACCTGCTGTAGCAGTACACCGCTAGCTCAAACACGGCTGGGCCTGCAGTAGCCGCTACGGCAGTACTGCAAGCCTGCTGCTCATGTGCCATTATGCATGCGTACTGCCACCAGCTACAGCAGCTGAGCCGCCGTGCTGCTGCTCATGTGTCGCTGTGCAGCCTGACAATGGCTCCTGAGAAGACCACCAGCAGTGAGGCAACCAGGGTGATGGCCAGCATGATGGGCAGCACCTTGCTGTCATAGGGACCATCAAGCTTCAACCTGAGCACAGCAGCAGCAGCAGCAGCAGCGGGGTTGGCACATACACTAGCAAACACAGGCACACAACCACACAACATGACGGAGCATATCTCAAGTGAAGCAAAGGCTTGGCTCCAGACAACTTGTGGACGTGTACATGCAATGTCCTTGCATCAGCAAAACTATAAATCGCTCTATGGCGGTTGCAGCCCTATTGGTCGAAGGCCAAACAACATATACACACAGCGGCTATGCCTGAGCACTCACAAGCACCCACAAGAGCCGCCACCACCCCCGGAATGGTGCCCACAGCCCACTTGCTATCCAGCAGCCCACATGATGCACACAGTACATCCGCCAGCCAACCAGAACCCCTACAAAACCCCGACCAAATAATTCAAACCAATATAGTGCTGGCTGTACTCACTGCAGCATGTTTGCCCTGCTGTTGAAATTGTAGCCTGACCAGCAGGCGATGACGATGCTGGTTGACAACATGCACATGCTCACAATGCGCACATACAGCGCTGATTCAGTGTAGTCAGAACCCCAGTGGCGGTGAGCGTGGCCAGCAACACCTGCGAGGCAGGGGGGGGGGGCAGCAGGAAGAGTGCAAGTAGTAAGACATAGGTGTTGACACATGGCCTGGGCCTACAGCTGCATCATGCATGATGTCATCATGGCCATTTGAATGTATTTCGAATGTATTTCGGTACAGTGTATTGACGACAGACTGGCAGCTGGTTGAACAACCCTAGCATGCTGCTGTCAGGGCACCCACTGACCCTGTGCAAGGGAGGGGGTAGGGGAGGGAGGGAGGGAGGGGGGGGGGGGGGGGTGACTGCAGCAGGTGCTGGTAGGGTGTGCTGGGCCTGATGTCGGACCCCACAACCCATGATGGCAGATCCTCTGCGAAGGAAGACTCTTTCATGGGGAGGAATGTGTGAGGGTGTGCGTTGTGTGAGGGTGTGTGTGTGTGTGTGGGGGGGGGGGGGTATAGGGATATAGTTTGGATGTGCTGGAGGAACCAGCCGTGCCGGCACTTTCTCGTACTGCTATGCCATCATGCACCTGTTGCAGTTTGCCTCCTGTACCGCTTACCTGACAGGGCTGCTGATATACTGCCGATAGTGACAGACACATTCATCCAGTGCAGGAATGTCCTGCAGGAGCCAAGCAGCAGCCACACACATCAGCATGCAGTCGCTGCTGGCAAAGCCTTGATGGATAAGACATGTACATGCGTGAGGTCAGTCGTGATGGTTATCTGGAGGTTGTGTCAGGGTTTTTTGGACCCTTGGAAACTGTTGCACATGCCAGCGGTAGTGCCACATCGGTGAGATGACAGGGTGCAGACTCAAGAACTGCTCCAATGGCCCGCATTGTGCACGGAGTAAGGAGAGTCCTTTAAAACGCACCTCTCATTAGCTGTCAGACACACCAGTATCATCAGCAGGCATCAGACGCAGCAGGCAGGGGTGAGATACCCACGTCAGGTGTGCAGAGGGAGCAGTGTCAACTGGGCGTGGTATGGTGTTGGGGTGCAGCTGCTACATTGCTGAAACAAATAGAGACGACCGATGACTTCCACTTGTATGAGTCTGCGTCAGCGTTTGCCATGCAGCTGCCAAGGACAGAGTTTAAAACTGGTGTGCTGCTGCTGCTACTGTGGGCATGTGATACCCACCAAAGTACGCCTTGGCCTCTGTGCGGCGCAAAGTTTCTGCTGGCATGGCTGCTGATAAAAAGCGACCGGATATACGCTGCAGAGAGTTGGACTGTGAGGTGCTGTTGTGGATCTGGTGCTGTGGGGTTGTGTCTCGCGCTTTCGCTCGGAATCTCAACAGAAGCAAGATACACAAAGGTTCGAGGCAGAGAAACGGACTTGATGTTCAAGGGGCTGCCCGAGGCACTGATTCCACCCTGGTCCCGGGCTGCTGTGGTATCTTTGCGTGGGTAAAACAGCGAATCTTTGGACCCGTCGGCTGTTGACAAACTGAACTCCCTGTATACTCGCTTGTCGCTCATTTGTGATCGGTTTTGCAGACCAGTGTGTTTCACGTTTGCGGAACAGTGTGAGTACGGTGTCCTTCTCTGTATACGTACCCTGTCTGCAAGCCAACAAGCGCTCGAGAGCATTTGCCCCTGATCAAGCTTTTTCTCCAGCTGGCACGCTAGTGCTGCAGCTTTTTGGGGCTCAACAGCAGCAGGAGGGCAGATCAGTAGCAGACACCGGGTGTGAGAAGGCATCAAAATGAAGTTCGGAAAATACTTGGAGAAGCAGGTGGGTATCTACATGCTCGTGCCTATATGCTTCGTGAACTTGGCGTATAGCCCTTGTCCTACTGGCAGCATCAGCAGCAGCCCAGTGTGACAGATGCTACAGCGCAGCCATGCAGCTGATACCCAAGGCTTGTGTGATGTGTTGTGCCTGTGTTGCATGTTTCTTCTGCCATCACAAAACCACCCCCAGGCTCGTGATGAGTGGCGCAGCCAGTACCTTGACTACAAGGGGCTCAAGGACCTCATCAAGGAGAGCGCAAGGTGTGTGTGTGTGTGGGGGGGGGGGGGGGGGGGGGGGGGCATGGGTGTTGGGGGGGGGGGTAAGAGACTGGAGGAAAGGGGGGGGGAGGGGAATGAGGAGGAGGGGAAGAGGGGGTGCGGTGGGGGACAGGAGATTTAATGGTGCGAGGACAGCAGCAGACGTTTGTGCTGCAGCAGACGTGACGGTGACAGCAGCAGATACGGCGGCGGCTGCAGCAGCAGACATGGTGGCAGCAGCAGCAACAGCGCAAGCAGCAGCAGCAGCAGCGGCAGCGGCAGGAGAAGAAGCGGCGAGAGGACAAACCTGCTCCTCTCGGGTGTGCGCGATTGTGTGTTACGCCTGCCTCAATCGGACCTGCCGCCCCCCCCCCTGCATGCGTGCATGTGTGCCTCCTGTTCTACCCGAACCACCCTCCTGCAGTATCCTGCATGATCTTAGAGAGGTTTTGAAGCGTCCGGCCCAGCTGCGTTCCACCCCCGCATTACCGGTGTATCATCGCCGTGAAGTTGAAATTTCCCGCCCTCCTGTTGTATCTGCCTGCCTGCCTGTTTGTGTGCCCCCCAGGGAGGCTGAGACATCAGGCCCCGCTGCGTTCAGCCCCCGCACCACCTCCCTGTCCATTGTGCGTGCCAGCAAGCAGGCAGACCAGGCGGAGGAGAGGTTCTTCCAGAAACTGGAGGCAGAGGTGGGTGCTGCTGCTGCTGCTGCTCTGTGTGTGTGTAGGGGGGTGGGGGGGCACTGTTGCTGCAGCCTGTGGGCGAGAAGGAGGGCAGCTTTCCTGGGTGGTCTTTAAGTGTGTTCCATCCAAAGGTGCCTTGGATTCATGGAAGGCATGTGTGCCATTTTAGTGGGGTCCCTGGCGGGTGCTGGTGGTGGTGATGCTGGCAATGATATTCAATTTTGTTCGGTAAGGATAAGGGGGGCGGACCCCCATTGGCTGGCCACACACACAACAGCCGAAGCTGCCGAGAGCCTGAGGTCTAGCCTCGCACCGATGAGAGACGCCTAAACAGCCTAAACACCCTTCTTTTACTCATGAATCCAGTGAACCAGTGGTCCTGGTTGCTGCTACCATCGGGGTTCCAGAGGCTTCCTTGACATGTGGCTAGGAGCAATACCTTGACAGACAACCCCAGCTGCATACGGTGCAGCCCGAGCAGCAGCCTGAGATGCCGCTATGAGCTGCTGAAGAGACAGGGAGGGAGGTGACACTGAGATGCTAGGCACTCAGCGTTAGTTGAAGAGAGGACAGTGTGCAAGGGGTCACCCCGGATAGGGGGCTCTATGGACGACAGGAAGGCATCAGGAGTGGGAGATTGCACTGCTTTTGTGCCGCATTCTATGAAAGTGTGCGGTAGTGAACCAGCACTGACATGTGGAAATAGTGTTGATCAACGGATCAAAGATACGCCAGGGCCCACCATCCTCCCTGCTTCTGCCCCCCCCCCCCCCCCCCCAGGTTGACAAGGTTGGCAAGTTCACCCAGCGTGTTGTGAGTGAGTTGCGTTCCCGCCTAGGCAAGCTTCAGCCCAAGGCTGACAAGGCTGCTGCCAGTGAGGGGGCCACTGATGAGAAGGAGGCACTCATGGGGGAGGCCAAGGGCATCGGGGAGGACTACCTGCAGCTGGAGAAATATGCCAACCTCAACTACATGGTGAGCATAGGGCTCAGTTACATGGTGACATGGGAGGACTCACTCGGAGTGTGTTAGCATAAGGCATACATGTACAGCATGTATGGAAGGAAACAGGCATGTGTACGACACTTGGATGGATCAGGATTACAAGGCGCGTGTGGTGGTGGTGGTGGGGGGGGGGGGGGTAGCAAGCTGCTGTCACACAGCCCCTGCCCTATCTCACTGTCAGCCCCAGTGTATCTCCGTGCCATGTGAGTGCTGACTTACTGACTGTTATGCCCCTTCCGCCTCCTTTATACACAGGGTGTTCACAAGATCCTTAAGAAGCACGACAAGCTGTTGCCCACAGCCCCTGCCGTCAGTTCTACATTGCCCACCTGCACCAGCAGCCCTGGGTCCAGGGCACATACAGCGACGTGCTGGTGCAGCTCAGCAACGTCTACAGCCAGCTCAGGGGGGACGCAGCAGGGCAGAAGAACGAGGACGCTTCACAGGTGTGTGGGTGTGGATGGGGGGAGAGTTTGTGTTGGGGAGAGAGGGAGGGGGGGGGGGAGCAATTCAGTCTGGGCATTTGGGGGGGGGACTCAGCGGGGCAGAAGAACTGGGACGCTTCACAGGTGGGTGGGTGTTGTGGGTGTGGTGGTGGTGGTGGGGGGGGGAGTGGGGAGCAGAGAGGGCAAGGCAGTCTGGCCAGCTGTGTGCATATGTGTGGCAGGAGGGGGGGGGGGGAGCAGAGGGCACAAGGCAGGCTGCCAGCTGCGTGGTGTGTCAGCAGTACGGAATGATGACGCAGCGCAGATGGATTGCACAGACGAGTGCGTGTGCAGTCACACCAGGGACCAGTCGTGTGTAATGAGGTATGTGTGATGTGTGTAAGACACTTAATGTACTGTGGTGGCATGCACTAGCTAGCTAGCAAGGCAACCCTTGGTGTCAGTGGACATGCCGTCATTAACCCGTCATGCTGGTGTGTTTGTGTTGTTGTGTGTTGTTGTCTGCAGGGCTTTGTCCGCTCCACCACGAAGTACTGGGTGCGTGCTGAGGATGTGAGCGTGGTCAAGTACCACATCCTGCAGGTAAGGGGGCGCAGCACGGCACAGCACGACATGACGAAAACATCACAGCTCAGCACAGCCCACCATGTACATGTGTCCTTCTCTGCTGTTGGCTTGAGTTTTGATGGCATCCCTTGCACACGGGTGAAAATTCCTCACCGCATCTGTTATGCCAAATCTCCTGTGTATCTGACTATTTCAGATCAGCCAGATCAGCAAACTCACCATGTACGTGTGTGCGTGTCCTTTTTTGTGTGTCTGTGTGCAGCACCTGCCCGTGTTTCAGTTTGACAAGGATGACTTTGCTGGTGACGCCAGCTGATCAACAGCGTGTACTTTGACAATGAAAACCTGGAGCTCTACCACGGACGACTCGACAAGAAACCAAACGCAATTGCAGTGCGCATCAGGTGTGTGTGTGTGTGTGGGGGGGGGGGGGGGTAGGGGGGGAGAGTGATGAGTTGTGGTTGGAGCCAGCAGCTGGGGATGGGACAGCAATCCAGGAAGCGGGTGGGGGATGACCCTACCACACACGGTTGACAAGGCTATTGCATCTGCCTCAGGTGTGTATAGAAGTGATTTCTGAGTGTGAGGAGAGATGGTGACAGGGTGGGTGCTGGCCAGCATTGGCTGGTGCTGCGGGGCAGGGCAGCTGTTTGCCTGGTCTCCGCATTCCTTCAAGGGCTCTGCTGCGTGTGCAGCAATCTGTGGTCAGGGTGTTGTGCTGCCATCAGTGCCGTGTCTCTGGCGAGTAGCCAGCATAGATGCGAGGCACACGCATGCGTTCCCTAGCAGGCATAACTACAAGATGGCCACACCATGACGTTTGATCGTGTCTGTAACTCACTGCCCCCCCCCCCTCCCCCCCCCCTCTGTTCAGGTGGTATGGTCCTGGTGAGCCTGGCAAGGTGTTCATGGAGCGCAAGACACACAGGGAGAGCTGGAAGGTGAGGGGGGGGGTGTTTTTGTCTTTTGTTTTTTGGGGGGGGGGTCGCGTGTGGTGAAGAGGATTGGCGTGGAGTGCAATGACGCATGCCGTGCCAGCGAGCATACTGCCTAACGAAGCTTTGCACCGCATCCAGGGGGCTGGCTGTGTTACATCACGAACTGGCACACATCTGCACCAGGTGTGATCAATGTGCAAACAACCTGTCAATCTACCCACCTGTCGTTGCCGTCAGTGTCGTAGCCTGCTCATGTTTTGGACCTGTTGCGCTACATGCACCCACCACCGCCACCACCACCACTGCTGCTGCTGCTGCTGCTGCTGCTGCTGCTGTGTGTCATGCGTTGTGTCGTGCAGGGTGAGGAGAGTGTGAAGGAGCGATTCACCCTAGATGAGTCTAAGGTGGTGCCATTCCTGGAGCAGGAGTACACACTGGAACAGGTGGGGGGACAGACGGAGTACTTGTGTGTGCGTGTGTGTGGGAGGGGGGGGGGGCGGGGGGGGGGGGGGGAAGGAGGCCTGACAGTATGGTGCTGTCACTGGTAGCGCCACCTGCCAAACTGCATCGGTTTTCTGATGTTATAGTTGCCACTTCTTTCCTTGTTCCACTGTGTTGTGCTTGTGCTGAGTCTTGCTTGAGTCCATTTGTGACCCACATCACACCTGCAGCCCACCTGCAGCCCAGTGCTGATCCATGTGCTGCTGCTGCTTGTGCATTATGACTCCCTCCCACCTGCAGGCCCAGGCTGACCTTCGTGCCGCTGGCAAGAGTGAGAAGGAGGTTGAGAAGTTCAGTGTGCTGTTCAAGGAGGTGATGCAGCAGATTGACGCAAAGCAGCTCAGGCCATTCATCCGCACACAGTACATGCGCACAGCATTCCAGGTGGGTTCGGGTGTGGAGTGTGTGTGAGGGGGGTCGGCACCCTGTAACAGCAGCAGCAGCAGAAGCAGAAGGTTGGCTTTGTGGCCTTTGTTCAGCCCAGGGTTGAGCTGCTTTAATTGACTCCATCTCATGAATAGCTACCCACACACTTTCCCTTCTGTCTTCACAAGGGCAGCATGGGAGGCGGGCACATGTGGACTCCTGAAGAACGCGTGTGGACATGATCCCAGCATGGTGGTGACAACTGTACTGCTGCTGCTGCTGCTGCTGCTGCTGCTGCTGCTGCTTCAGATTCCCTTTGACTCCACAGTGCGCATCAGCATGGACACCAACCTGTGCATGATCAAGGAGAACCCTGACGAGGGACCCTCATGCACACTGGCGGGACGCTGGTACAGGTGAGGGGGGGGGGTACAGTTGGAGAGGGGGGGGGGCATGTTGGCAGGCGGCGGCCTCTTGGGACAGCCGAGACAAGGGACCATACCGTACACAAGCTGATTGCTGGTACAGGTGAGGGAAAGAGGGTGCAGAGGGCAAAGGAAGCCCCTCCCCCCCCTTCCCCCCCCCCCCCCCCGTCTGTTTTACCCCCCGGGGGGGGGGGGGGGGGGAGGCCAAAAACAGACGGCACGGGTCTCTGTGTGTGTGTATCAGATGGGGACTGATTGCTGGTACAGGTGAGGGAAAGAGGGTGCAGAGGGCAAAGGAAGCCCCTCCCCCCCCTTCCCCCCCCCCCCCCCGTCTGTTTTACCCCCCGGGGGGGGGGGGGGGGGGAGGCCAAAAACAGACGGCACGGGTCTCTGTGTGTGTGTATCAGATGGGGACGTTGTTCAGCTGTCTGGCTGGATGTTTCCAGTGGCGCTGCTGCTGCTTCACGTGTGTCTCTCTTATCTCGTCTTTGTGTCTAGTATCTAGACACAGACAAGATGGTCGTTCCTCGACCATGTCTGGCTCTCAGACCCAACCTTTGTAGTGAGATCTGCCCAACCTTTGTAGTGAGGTCTGTATGTCATGTGCTGACACCCCCCCCCCCCCTGCTTGCTGTCCCCCCCCCCCCCCCCCCCCCCCCCCCAGGGACCCCACCCTGCCCATCAACCGCAGTGAGATCACCCGCTTCCCCACGCAGTGTTGGAGGTGAAGCTCAGCCTGGGACAGGGACAGACATCACCAGCATGGGTGCAGGTGAGGATGATGGGGGGGGGGGGGGGAGGTTGGGGGGGGGCAGAAAGTTGTGTGGGTTGCCTGCCTGTAAGGCTGTCTAACAGGAAGATGGTGTGTCTGTGGTTCTCGTCTCCATTGGCCAACCCTCCCTCTTTTCCCTCCACACAGTCCCCTCCTCTCCCCCATACACACACGCCGCCGCCGCTGCGCCCCCCCCCCCCCCCCCCCCGAGATGTAGTAGTCAGGTCACCTGACTGACACCAACAAGTTCCCCAGGTTTTGCAACATGCCTATGTTCTGCTGCTATAACAACTATTCCTAACCTTTTCTCTCCCTGCCCCCACCACAGGAGCTGTTGGAGTCTGGTTACCTGACTGAGGTCCACAAGTTCTCAAAGTTCATCCATGGCTCATGCACACTCTACCCTGAGATGGTGCAGGTGAGGGGGGGGGGGGGGGGGTGCACTCCCTGTGTCTACACACGGGGACGTGGTGGGCCAAACAAACATTGAATGGACAGACTATGTCATCCAGCTTCTTAGCTGCAGACCCACACAGGGAAGCAACCATGCAGGCCACGCACTGTCAGTCAGTCTCTTGAAAGTACGAGCTGGGGCTGGCAGCAGTGATGATCACCGCAACACACACTCAAACCTCCGCACTGAACTACATGTGTAGAGGTGGAGGATTTGTTCCGGTGCACTGTCAGTTGGAGCAGCACAGCATCAAGCATCTTGTTCATCCTGCTGACTGATGTATGTAGTGGCTACAGCTCTGCGTGCCTGCTGGTGTGGAGTGATCCTACTGCTGCTGCTGCTGCTGCTGTGTTATCGCTCAGGCTGTTCCCTACTGGGTTGATGATGAGAGTGTGCGGCCCTCCATGCTGCTGTCAGCAGCACCTGTTCGCCCCGCAGGGGCAGCAGCAGCAGTGGTGGGGGCAGCAGCAGCAGGCAGCAGCAAGGGCAACAACCACGTCACGGTGGAGGTCATTGAAGAGGAGGTGAGAGAGGTAGGGGGGGGGGAGGGGGGGGGGGCGACATGCATGTGTGTGGACGGTTCCGTGCGTGTGTGAGCAGACATAGGTACGCCTCAAACAGCAGGTATGAGCTGCACGCGTAGAGGAGATGTTTTCATCACTAGCTATGCTGTGCCGTGCCGTGCCGTGCATCATGCTTGCCTGGGCCAAGCACTGCTGTTGCTCATGCAAGCTGCAGGATGTCACAGGCTGTGCAGCATAAGAGCTGCAGCACCATGCCCCAGCTGCCTCCCGTCTGTCACCTTGCTGCTGCTGCTGCTGCTGCTGCTGCTGCTGCTGCTGCTGCTGCTGCTGCTGCTGCTGCTGGTGCTGCAGAGCGCTGTGACCAGTCCTGTTGCTGTTGACAAGCCCCGCAAGAGGGTGCCTGGCATGGAGGACCTGACACACCCACTGCTGGGTGATGCACCCACACTCAAGCTGCTGCCAGACCCATCCTCGGTGAGTTTGTGGAAGAATGGGTTTGTGTGTGGAGGGGGGGGGTGTTGGGCAGTGGCACAAGGGAGAGATAGGGGGGGGGGTGTTGGGCAGTGGCACAAGGGAGAGATAGGGGGGGGGGGGGTGTTGGGCAGTGGCACAAGGGAGAGATAGGGGGGGGGGGGGGGGGGTTGGGCAGTGGCACAAGGGAGAGCGAGGGGTGTGTGGTGTTGGGCAGTGGCACAAGGGAGAGAAGGGGGGGGGGGGGGTAGCAAGGGGCCAGGGGGGGGGGGGCATCAGCACAATACTTAGGTGGCTGGAAGCACAGTTTCATATCCTGCACAGCATCCAGCAAAGTGTCTTTTGGCGCGTGTTGGGTGTTCCCGTGCAGGAGCAAGCATGTATTGCCATCACACACTACTGACTGCTGTTGCTATAATCACGGCTGCCGAATTATTTGCTGCTGCTTGTGCTGCTGGTGCTGCTGGTGCTGCTGCTGCTGCTGCTGCTGCTGCTGCTGGTGGTGGTGTAGATCAAGGGCTTCGGTCGTGGCGGCGGCCATGATGGCCAGGAGGGCTTCCTCAGGAAGCTGCTGGGACCCAGGGGGCCACCACCACCCCCACGACAGGTGAGCATCACATACTGTTACACCTCAACACACTAACATACCATGCTGATGTTTGTCAAGGTGTTTTTGTGGTCAGTCACATGTAGCCAGCCTCTTGTAGCCAGGAACCCTTGTGTTGTTTGATTCTCTTACACACCGTTTCACACATGTGTTACTCCCCCTGCTGCTGTTTCAGGGCACGATGATGCGCATCGAGCCCAAGACCTTCTTTGCCAATGAGCGCACCTTCCTGTCATGGCTGCACATGGCAGTCACACTGGGCTCCATTGCAGCAGCACTGCTGGGATTCAGCACAAGCTCAGGATCGGTGAGGGGGGGTGCCAGGGGCCGCTTGAGGGGTTGGGAAGGCAGGCACACTCCTCAAAGATTGGGCGGATGGCTCGCTTGGCTGGTTTGAGTAGGGGTGGCCAGCAAGTCATGTGCAGCCTCATGTCTCTGTGTGTGTTGACAGAGCGACAACGCAGCCGCCCCTCCCCTTTTTGGTGGGTCAATTGCCGTGTTGTGATGCTCTGTGCCTTGACCACAACAGCAAAACGTGACGCCGTCGCTGCTGCTGCTGCTGTAGGGTCTGGGTGGTCACCTTGTTGAGGTGATTGCGCTGCTGCTGCTGCCTGTGGCCATCGGCATGTGTGCCTACGCAATATTCATCTTTGTGTGGCGCTCACAGATGATCGCAAAGAAGAGGGTGAGTAGCCTGGGGGGCAAAGGGGAAAGCGGCGGGGGTATCAGTAGGGGGAGGACCAGGGGGGGGGGGGGGGGGGGGGGGGGGGGGTGGGGGGGGGGGGGGGGGGGGGGGGGGGGGGGTGGGGGTGGGGGGGGGGGGGCAAAGGCAGAAGGGATGAGAGAGGGGGGGGCGTGCGCAAGGCACAGGTGCATTGAGGGAGGGACACTCAGGCCTGCCAGTGGGATTCAATGAGTCCCTTATAATAGCAGAGAGCATGTTGCATGTCCGTGTACATTCCTATGATTTGCTGGGCCGTGAGCATATCATGGACTCCTGCTGTTGGAGTCCTGCTTCTCGCTGCTCTGTTATTGCTCACTCGTTTCATCACCCATTGCTGACACCTCCCTGCTGCCTCTCGTGCTGCCTTCCCCTGCAGCCCTCCCACTTTGACGACCGTGTTGGTCCCCTGGGCCTGTGCACAGCAGTGGTGCTCACCCTTGTGTGCATCCTGCTGGTGTCATTCATCGACTTCATTGACTTTATTCAGTCAGGAGATGAACCCAGCCCCTCACCAGCACCCACACCCAGCCCTGCCCCTGTTTGGGATGGCAGGCCTGGCCCACCCTGTGTTGAATACATTTGCAAACCTGGCTTCTGAGCTGCATACGCGCAGCTAGAGGCAGCAGCAGCAGCAGCAACAGCAGCGTCGGCGGCAGCAACAGCAGTGCGTTTGGGGGTGGGAAATGGGTGGTTTTAGGAGGGTGCGGTGGGTGGAGTGGGTGGGGTACCTTTGCTCATTGCTGCACTGCACATGGCAGCCTGTGTAGCAGCAGGGACTGCAGCAGCAGCAATCTTGCTGCACCAGGTTCTACTGGTTGTGATGTGATGCCGAGTTGTGCTGGGGGTGAGTTGATCACTTGGTTGGTAGGGGTCCCTGTACGCCTGCTGGCTTTTTCAACATTTGTGTTGTTGCTGTGTGTGCCGAACAGCAGCAACAGCAGCAGCAGCAGGAGCAGCATTGAGTGTGACTGTCCGCACCAGCATCGGTTGGATCTGCACATCAGGGTTGGTTGGACCAGCCCCCAAGGGCATGTTGCTGTGCAGCCTTCTCTGAATTTGTGACACTTGTCTTCTCACAGCCCTGATACTGCAATACATGTCGTTTGACCCCCCACGAGCCCAACTTGAGTGACTGGGGTTGGTTGGTACCCAAGTGGGATCCCTCAGCAGAACTGGAGGGTTGGGTGGGCTAGCCCCAAGGTTGGTGTTTCATCGGCCCTCAGGTATCTATGTATGGTTGTGCAGGCGACAGCCATACGGCTCTGGCAGCCTCCCTGTCCTTTTGGAGGCACTCTGTGAGCCTGGCATGCATTCAGCCGCAGCTGGCTTGATGCGCAGCGTGTGTGTCCCCCCCTTCAGGCTTACTGGGGAGCTTGCTGGTGCGACAGCATTGGCGTTGGCCATGGTTGGGGGAGGCGGCAGGCTTTGTTTGAGTTTCAGGTTGTGTGGTTGGTGGTACTGCCGCCTAGTGTGGCTCTGCACAGCTTGGTGTTGGCTGCTTTGGAGTGGGCGTCTTCAGTGTGAGGTTTACAGTACATACATGCAGTCGCCCAGAGTGGCTCCTGTAGGCAGTGGCTGAGCTCAGAGGCTCGAGCCTGACCCAAATTCACCCCCACTTTCAGGCAGGCATCATGACTTTGGGCTCGCTTTTGACGCTGTTGTCTGCTTTGCGGCACATGCATTGTCTGCACTTGGCCTACAGTAATTGCAGCATGCAGGTTTGATGAGGTGTCTGTAGTCTCTTACTGCTGTCACAGTCACTGAGTGGTGCTTCTACTGACTCTGCAGCACTCTTCTGCAGTAAGCCAGGCGCACTAGCCCTCCTGCTAGGAGGGCTGGTACTAACTGCAGGCCTTAGCAGTGTGCGCACATCTGTCTGTGTGTCTTGTGTACCTGTGCTGTGTGAGTGCTGGGGTAACAGTCTCTGACCGTGGCGGCTGAGCTATGGTGCTCGTTTTACCGCACAGTCTGCTGGTGACTACGGTATGGAAGTTTCACTTTAGATTCCTTTCTATCCATCAGAAAGAGGGTAGAGAGAGTGGGATGCTGCTGGCAAGCCTGAAGCAGCAGAAGGGCATAAGCATTGGCTTCATGCAGCATCAAAAAGCCCAAGGATACCCTGACGTCCTGACGTCGACACACGAAGTAAGATTCGTAAGGACTGATTCCTTAAATCACAGATTGTGGCTGCCTGATTCTGTGCATCTCTGCCTCGAGCATCTTTGTTGGGTCCCCGTGCCATGAACATGAACGAACATACTTGCAGATGCAAGTGACTAACCCTGCAGCCACACAAACGCAAAACCATAATCATGTGTCAATGTATATGACGTGCGTGAAACACACCGGCCGTCCAGAACCGCGTCGGTTGAAAACACATGAGAGATCTGGTCAGGCAGAACACACCAGGCTCTGCCTGGTATCCTACTTATCAACTCTCAATCACGAGAAACACTATGTGTCACTACAACCACCTGAACCCCTAGCCTGCCCCCTCTGACACAATACCAGGCAACATGCTGCTGCTGGGTCAGATACCGCTGGCACAGACTTTTGTGCGTCACAGAACGTCACATACGAACATCGAGTGTTCGATCCAGGTACGTGAACGAGACACAAGCGCCTGCCTTGAACTGCACACAGCTCACCCCAACAGCGCTCACCCCCAGTTGGGCCATGTGTGAACTAGCCTGGGCAGTCACTAGGGTTTGGGTTCGTGGGCTCTGGTGGGGTTTGGCGGTCAGCCTGTGCTTCAGAGGGGCAGGAATACAGGTAAATAAGGTGCTTGTAAACCCTTCTTCACTGTACCCGCTCTCCATTCACATGCTGTACCCGCTCTGCAATCACATGGTTCACATGGGGAGGGGGGGGGGAGTGAGACATCCTTCCTGTCACATGTCATCTCACACCCCATCAACCTCAACAACACAGTCAAACACTGATGTCTGGACTGAGTGCTTGTGCACGGATACATCCCAGTGGATGCAACAGGCCCAAAGCAGCAGACAGTTCAAAGCAATGCACCCTGACACGTCTGTGTGCATGTATTTCTGATCCCTGTGTACACGCGTGCATTCAGGATGCGACTGGGGTACATAATTACATCTCCAGTAAGACAATGCAGCAGCCATGTACATTGTGCATGCCATCTTGACATGTGTCCATCGTATGTATGCTGGTGTGTGTGCTTGCTGCCTGTGCAGATGCTCGCACCTGGTGTCCTGTGCCAGGGGGTGGTGCTGATGCGCTGCTGTTTGCATCACTGGCGGTGTTCATCTGCTGTGCGCTGTACTCAAGACTGTCAGCGGTGTGGGTACTGCTGGCAGGTGCGTGCAGGAACAGCAGCAGCAGCAGCAGCATGTGCTTTTGCTCTACTTCCCAGTCCCTCAAGCCCCTTCGCCTGTTTGCGGTGATATTTTGAACGCTGACCCTTGAACATTTCAGCCGCCATTGCTCAAGTAGTTGCACTAAGCAGAACACAGTGTGAGCCCCCCCCCCCACCCCCCCTCCATCTTGTGGCCCTCCCTTCACCCCCCCCCCTCTCTTGTCCGCAGGGGCGCTGTTTGCGCTGTTGTCGTCCTGGCTGGACCTGAACTACTTCAGTCGCATCAGTCAGGGTATAGGCTGTCCTGCTGAGCAATGCAAGTCCCGCATTCCCAATGGCTACCCCCCCCCCCCCTCAACCCCAAGCCACCTTCTACACCTCCCACATTGCCTGCTCCTCCCCCACCCCCACCCCACGCGCTCTCCATCCTGTGCAGGGGCGTTGTTTGCTCTGTTGTCATCCTGGCTGGACCTGAACCACTTCAGCAATGCGCTGGTGGTGTGGCTGGGCATGCACCCCACCTTCCTGTTTTTCCAGATCTTCCTGCCACCCCTGCTGCTGGACAGCGCAGTGCGCCTGGATTTCTTCATGTTCAAAAAGGTGTGAGAGAAAGGTGTGACAAGGAGTGTGACCCGCACATGTGTCACCCATTGCACAGTTTGCCTCCGTGCTCCTTTCCCACACATTTACATCAGTGGGCACCACTGATTTGGTCTTGGGGAGATTGGAACCTCTTTCAGTCACCATCCCCTCCTCCTCCCCTGGTACTCTGGAGTTGTGGGAGAGAGTCAAGAGGCGTGTGGAATGTCTTGCATGTTGTAACCCGACAGAACCCCACCCCCACCCCGACCAACCACTGCTTGCCTGCCTGGATGCTGCTGCTGCTGCTGTTGCAGATGGCGGCACACAGTGTGTGTTTTGCAGTGGTGAATGTTGTCCTTGGAACGCTGGCCTTTGTACCCGTGCTGCTGTATGCACCCACTCTGCGGCTGGCGTCAGAGGGTTGGGGCGCTATGGATGCTGCACTGTTTGGAGCAATGCTGGGGTCAACGGATGCGGTGGCGGTGGCAGCAATACTCAAAGCAGGTGGGGAGGGGGGGGGGGTGGCAAGACACATGGGTTGGCGAGACACATGGGTTGGCAAGACACATGAACTTCTTGTACCTTGACTGTACCATTCTCAGATGGGCGTGTCAGGACACACATGCAAGACACGCTGGATGTTTCCGATGATTTCAAGCCATATATCAATAGAACTATTTGCACTCTAACCCCGGGTTTTCTACGCAAACTACCCCTTGTCGGCACTCCCCCCCTCCACCCCCCCCCCCCCCCCCCCCCCCCCCCCCCCCCTGTTCCCCCACCCACTAGGTGGTGCCCCTGAGATGCTGTCAGCTCTGCTGGAGTGTGAGTCACTCTTCAACGACGCATCGTCAATACTGCTTTTTGAGGTGCGCACATATTTTGCTGTCGAATGTCACATCACACAATCTGAGCGCAAGCACAATCTGTACCGAGGGATACATCCAAAGTGTTCCACCAGCTGTAGAGTCTCTAGCTGCCTGAACCTGTCAATGGCCTTTCAGTGCGGTTTACCCTTCACCTTTGAAAATGCAGTGAACAGCCAGATGGCTTCAAGTGCAACTTTGACAGCGGTTTCGAGCGCAAGCAAGCTAGTGGGCTCCAGCCAAAAACGCTGCTACTCAAATAACGCTGTCTGACACCCTTCAACAACACCCGTCACAGCGATCAATTCTGTCTCACTGGTTTCTCCCGCCAATGGTTGATCAAATACCTGTTACCTGCGCTGCAGGTGTTCCTGAAAGGCAGTCTGGCTGGGCCAGGTAGTGGGCCAGATTTGGACCTGGCCCAGCTGCTGCCGGGCCTGATAAGACACACCGGGTACCTCATGGTTTCAGGGGCAGCCTGTGGACTGCTGATGGGACTGGCCATGAGGTGAGAGGGGGGGTGGCGCGGCGTACAAGCACGTGCACAAGGGGGGGGGAGCAGTCAAGGCGGCAACATGGGGAGGGTAGCACGGGAGACAGGCGAGGCCTGCATGCTTTGCAAAGGACAGCTCAGCACCCAGGATCACTTGCTATGTCCCCTGGGGAGAGGGGGAGACCTTTGCACCTATGTGCAGCCTACACTCGTGAGCACCTCTAAATGCTGAGCAGCACCTCCCCCTCCCACCACCGCCACCACCAGCACCAGCTGAGATCCCATCCGGTTCACTTTCCTTGACCTGACATCCCCCCCCTCCCCGCAATCTCTCTGATCTTTTGATGTATCGCGCTTTCACCGTGTTGTCCCCAGGTTGCTGTTCAAGTGGCTGCACAAGCAGCACGTGCCCCCCTACACTGAGGTGTCAGCAGTGCTGGCAGGGGCCTACACAGTATACCTATGCACCGGTGGGTTGTATGCAGCGGTGATATGCGACACTATGCCTGCAACAACAGCAGCAGCACCTGCACACACAGTCATTTATGTGCCCCATGTACAGTGTACAGTGCCTCCAGCTGCCAGTTCTGTCTGAGTCCAACTTGATCAACTGCTCACTTTGAGGCCAACTCCCCTGAAATTGACTCCCCCCCCCCCCCCACACACACACACATGCATCCAAGTATTTCATCTGTTGACACACTTTGCCCTCCCCCCTCTCTACCACCCCCAGAGTATTACGTCCACGGCAGTGGAGTGATTGCTGTGGTGGTGTACGGGCTGTACGGTGCCTCCAGCTACCACCGGCACCCCCCACCGTACCAACACAATCCTTCCTGCCTTGCTGCCCCCCCTCCCCCGACAGAGTACTACGTTCATGGCAGTGGAGTGATCGCTGTGGTGGTGTACGGGCTGTACGGTGCCTCCAGCTACCAGTTCAGCCTGAGCAGCAAGGGGTTGCGCAGTGGAGCCTTCTTCAAGTTCTTTGACGTGCTGAGCTTCATGCTGAACGGCATGGTCTTCTTCTACGTGGGGGCAAGCATCGTGAACTTCTACCTCAGGTGTGTGTGAAGATCTGGGGGGCGGGTGAACTTCACACGGTAGACCTGCTTGTTGAGAGTCTGCCAGCAAGCTCACTTCTTACAGCTCAGCTTGAAACTTGTCAGCCAAGTGCATCACACCATTCGGGTTTAGCCCTGCTCTGCAGCTGGCAGCTCCTATGCACTGCACCACTAGGCCAGTTACTTACCAAACCCTACCCCGCCTCGGTCTGTTTCTGGCTATAGTCTTTGCGCAAACTTCATGCTGCCCCATCCCCCTTTGTGCCTTGTCCCTGCCCCTTCCCCCGCCCTCGTTTTGCCCTCCACCCCCATTTGCCCTTCAAATGCACTCATGTGCAGTCTATCTGCTGAGTTGTTTGCTGGTGGTTCAGCCTCTGCCCTTCTGCAGCTGCTTTCAGGCCCCCAATTCCTGCCCTGCTGTGCTGTGCCATGCTGTGCAGTTTGTCTGGTGAGTTGTTTGCTGGTGGTTCAGCCTCAGCCCTGCTGCAGCTGCTGTCAGGCCTCCCTGTCATCCTGGGCTCCATGTTCCTCATCAGAGGGGGGCTCATGTGGCTGGAGGCTCCACTGCTCAGCTTGCTGGGACCACGCATGAGCTGGCAGTGGGCGGGGGGGGGGGGG